>OY101440.1:90348345-90948345 GCA_956483585.1 Gymnocheta viridis
TACTTACACAACACATGCATCGAGAGTGTAATGTTTGCTATAAATATTTTATTTCATGTGTACTGTGTATTGGCAACAAGCCAAAATATGTGACTTCAAAAATATCTTATTTTGCCTAGTTCTGTTTTTATGCCAGTTTATTTTTGTTTTGTTTTTTTGTTTTTTAATAGCATCCCTAAAAATCAGTCAGTCTATGTTTTAAGACTTTTACTCATATTGCTATTTCCCCTTTTATCACTACCACTTTTAAAGCGCTCCCTTTTTCCTATTCCTACTTCACTTAATATGCGTTCACACGAAGTGCGTTAGTCATATGGAATATATCTACATGTCATTTAATTCACTTCAATCATTACTATTTCATTATTAAAATGTTCGCTGAATATGATATTTTTGAAATCAAATTTGATTCTATTTTGGCTTGGCAAGACATCTGACATCAGCTACTTGGCTGACTGAAAACTGGGGGGTTACTCTTATTATGTATTTCGACTCGAAACGGAAATCATTCGAATTTGTATAGCTTATACATTGTGTTTCGAAGGTGTTTTCTTTCGAATCGAAATACATAATAACGCCCCTGATCTTAAACATGAGTACAACAAGTGACGTTGTCTATAAGAAACACATCTAGTGTGAAGGCATTTTTGCTACTGACGCGATTGAGTCAGCAACTATGACTAGAAAATACTTACTCTGTTAGACGTTCTAATATGTCTTTAGAATAAATAGTGTTAAGAGCGAAAGAGAGAAAATATTTTGATGTGTGTGGGATTTCTCAATTATAAGCACATGCAATTTTTAGCAGCAAGTGTGTTCCAATTGATTTGATGTGCAGAAAAACACGAAATTTATATAAAAGTTACTGATTAAAAAATTCTTTTTTTGTTTACAACGTTTTTACAATTTAGAGTTTTTAAGATCATATTTAACTAAATGAATTGAATACGCTGTAACTTTAAACATATTTTGCATTGAGAATCGAATTAATAGCTTTGCAAAATTCAATTAATATTCACAGTTGATCTCGAGTTCGAGTCTTTCAGACTCCTGAAAACCTTTGAAGACATAAAAAAATACAACAAATAAAATTTAGTGTTCGACTATGCACTTGCAATCTAGCCTAACTAAAGTGTTTCGTTTAATTTATCAGTAAATTATAAAAAAAATTAAATAAAAACTAATAATTAAACTAAGCAGGATACACCATAATAATAGTGAGGAGATTGGCGTCATTAAGTTAAATATTGTGAGAACCAATAATTCTGGGAATTTTGGTGCCACACGGCTTAATTTACTTGGAGGCCGGTTTATATCGGTCAAAATTAATTATATTGAAGGTCAGCAGTTAAGGGGTCACTTAGATAAAAGAACCAGCCGGAGGGTTGATTTGAAATTAGCCAGCAGTTGTATAAAACAGAAGATTTTTGTGTGACAATTTTGTGGCGATTTTATGGCGATTTTTTTTTTTAAATTGACGATTTTGACGCATTGCAAAGTGTAGATGTGAATTAGAAAACAAAAAGATAAATGAAAATAGAACAAAAAACAAAGCAACAAAGTGGTGGTGAAGAGCGCAAGTACCTGAAATTACACGCTAGCAGTGCAAACTTGGGTTTAATTAGGGATTCGATTAACATCAATACCAAGTAATAAGGAGCAAGGATTTTTATCAGACTTGCTTGGACTAGATTCATCTAGCCAGGCAACAGGATTGGGCACTGGCTCACGCTCAAGAGATAGAGGACTTCCAGAAATTAATAATCCGGAATGATAGGCTCTGATTATTATCAGAGGAGTAGAGATGCCGAATTGTTATTCGGGCGAATAAATTCGCTGCAGCTCAGTAACAATTAATATCTTTTCAAACCAGAAAATTTAACAAATAGGTGTTTCATTTTGTAAATTTTTGGGTAAGTAGACCCTGGACAGGGCTGAGACTATCCCAGCTCCAAACCCGGAAACCGGAGCTCCGTAAAAATATATTGAAGTTGAAAAAATAAGCGTGATTAACAAAAATATTCCCCTACAGCTTCCTGTCATATAAACTGAATTTTAACATAAAGAAGTAAACCAACATGGTTCATAAGTAAAGGCTTGATGAAAACATATCAGATGTACTACTTCTCGTATTGTTTCTTTATAAAACTGTTAGTTTCAACTACACATCTAACCAAGTGTTACTAACAAGCTACGTAACGTAACTGGCGTACAAAGCAACACCCAACGTAAAGTAACAAGCTACGTAACATAATACCAAATAGTTTAACAAGGGTGTGAAAATATGTAACTGTGCTGTTGAACCTTTGCCATTTTTTTTAATGAGAATTAACTACTCATGCATTTAATTAATAAACACCTACCAACCATTTTGATGCGTTATTTTCTTTCGGAAAGGGATAGTGTAGAAAGGACAGATGATGACAGTGAGAAAGCTATGTTAAATTTTTTACAACTCTCTTTCGCCGCGTCTTTGCTGTAAAGTTCGCGCATTAATTTTTGTTTAGCTTTATCAAAGCGAATTCATAACAGGTAAACTCAAAAGCGCAGCTCACTTATTGTATTTTATCATCTTTTATTGTCAAAATTAGATTTTTGATACATTTTCTGATTTAAATTACTCTGAACAGTTTATTCTGACATCTATGAATGATATTTTCTAAGTAGAATTCTTCTGCGACTGCCTGTATGTATTTGCCTTAAGCTGTAGTAGCCATATTATTAATTATTTTACTTCACCGAAGATCTTGCTACAATACCGTCGAAGGTGGGCGCCGTAATGTACATTAGCATACAACAGTATCAATTGCTGTCCGTAATATTCAGTGACCAGTGTTATGCCTTCATCACTTAAACAGTCCAACAGCAACAAATACCATGGCACACTAATGCTAATCTGAAAAATCCAGGGTGTCATGACTTGGCTAAAGCTGCGCTTGTAGCCACGTTCTCAGTCATCAGTGGCTTTCAACGCGCTAACTACTTCAGTCAACTTGAGCGCTCGCTCCATTATCATCTTAAACTTGATTTACTAACATCTCAGTTTTAAGTCATCGAATTAAGCTGACTATTACTTCGGAAGAAATAAAAGTTAAAGCTAATTGCTTTAAGATCAGAACCAAAATATACTGCAATGCGTCTTCCAGCAACTAAAAGTCTTAAGATTGCTTAATTCCAACATTCAACACATACACACACACACATACAAACACACACACACACACGCTTCCATACAAAACTACAAAAACGGAAAGAAAATAAAAAAATAATAACAATAAAAGAGAGAAAAAGAACAGCAATTGAAAGAAGAAGAAAAAACATAAATGTGACAGCAAATTTTTGACATTTTAATATTTTACAACCAAAAGTGCTTGAACTGTAACAAATCAACAACCAACAATCCAACAACCCAGCAAACAACACACAGTAGATAAAGACATTGGCAAACGTATAACACAAGCAAACAAAACGAGTGCGCTGGCAAATGGCAAACACTTGTGGAAACTAAATGTTTATGGCCAAAAGGGAATGAATAAGAAAAAAAAACAAATTACGCTTGTACACAGCAGCATCAAACGAACTCTCAAAAAGAATTCAAACGTCTAACATAAAGGCCCCAAATATTAGAAATACATATTAACAAATTTTGTTTAGTGTGTGTAGAGTGAGTTTTATTTCTATTTAATGTAGAGTAAATGGAAAGGAAAATATAGATTATTTTTTTTCACTTTAATTATTATTTCTTCTTTATAAAAACAAAATTTCCCTTTGTGTGTATTTAGGCGCTTCTTTTTTATTTGTATGCACATAGGCAAATACACATATGGGTTTTGAAGCAGCAAAGAAAAAAAACACAGAAAATAAAACTTGTCTGCTCTTTTAATTGTAAAAGAAAATAATTTGGATGAATTCACTAAAAACAAAGTGTGTGCAAATTGAGAACAATTATAGTTTTTGATTTAGCAGACGATGTTGATTTGTTTTTATGTGTCAAATTGTTTTCATTTAAAATCAGTTGCTAATTAGAAAAGGATTTTGATTAAATTTAGGATTTTGATTCATTTTAGCCGCGAAGAAAGTAAAACAATTAAGTTGGCCGTTTATTTTAATATTTGCATGCAATATTTAAAGAATATTCTTCATAATTATGAGCAGGGCAAGTTTTTTATGCTTTTTGCATGCAAAATATGCATTTGCATATTTTTCCAAATTTTCCCAGGAAAAGCATTTTTTATATAACTTGCATAAATTTGCATATTAGGCAGGTTAGTAACTCTGTTTAACAATAATTGCTTGTGGTAAGCGACGCAGCTCCATATATGGTCTCCGCAATGAGATCATTAAAAATTCATTACCCTGAAATTGTTGCATGTTCCATATAATTGCAGATTTTGTTCGCTTACAATTTGCACTGTTAACTCATTTGTTGCAAATTGCAAAACCGTTTTTTCTTATTGTAGAACTGCATTCATACATCGTATGTAGTATTTTTCCAAAAAAACTTATTGTCTTAATTAATTTCCAGGCGCTCTTTCGTATTAATGCAATGCATTCAATGCACCCAAGTATGATCAATGCCCCAACATCCTTGTACCACCCACTAGATGGGGATCTTGGTTAAGAACTTTATAAAAATAAGCAGCGTTTTAAATGAGCTTTCTGATGATGAGGCAGAGTCGATGTGTAATGCAAAGGCTTTATTTAAGAATTCATCGGACTTAGCATACATTAAAGATAATTTTGAATGTATTTGCCACAGTATAATCACATTGGAAACCAAAGGACTTTCTTTACATGAAAGTTTATCCGTCATAGGAGACGTAAAACAAAAACTTCAGAATATTAAACATAAAATATTAATTGAAAAACTTAACAAGTCTCATGTCCAATTCAAATAATAATAATAATCACTTTGGATTAAATAAAAATTTTAAAGGAAAATTTTTGGATCCTTTTTTCTCCTTTGTTTGCCAACCGATTTTCTTCATTCTTTTACCAAATGGTAGACATTGCTGAGCTTTAGTGACCCAATATATATTATTTAAATCGGTTTAGTAGTCAAGGAATAAAAAGCAACTGAAGTTGAAACCACTACAAATGCTAAAAATACACACGTACATTCACTTATGTAAGTATTATCTCAAATAAAGACATACGCAAAGCAATGAGAGTGTTTAAGAGTGAATACATATGATTATGGGTAAAAAGACTTTTTCGCTTTATATGAGTGAAGCTGAAAAAGAAAATATATCAGAATTGAAAAAGATAAGAGTTAAATATGGATTGATCTACATGTTCATTACTTATGGATGCGTTAGTTTCAAGCAAAATCTTAACAAAATAATTGTGCGTGTTTGTATGCAATTTTATTTTGTTTATTGTTTTTACCAGGTACACTGAAAAAATATACATAAATATTATTCAAATTAATAGGGTATTAAAAAGATCTTTTAGAATGTCTTATTAAGCAGACACAAGGAATAACATTTCCCATCCTATACTAATTTATTTTTTTTTCAGGTTGCCATAGTGGCGCAGGCCGCTTCCTGTTGAAGGGATTCTAAAAGGCCTGGGCAAGAAAAGTCTTCCAAGGAGCGTTTAATTTAAAAGCCGTTCAATGTGTAACATGATAGAAGGAATATCTTGAAATAAAAGCCCAATAAAAGAATTTTAAGTAAAGATCTGCTAAAAGAGCGATCCCTCTGAAACGTGAAACACAAGTACATGAGTTTCTGTTTACTGTATCGGTTTTAAAGTTTTCTTAATTTTTTTCCTATTTTTTAACAGGTTTTTTACTATTTAGCTGTTATATAATAAAATATAAATAAATAATATACGTTGGCCTTCATTTTCAAAAGAATGAAAGTAGCAATCTTTTGGATTTTTTGAAAGTAATGGCTGCGCTTTCTATAACATTTTCTTTAAAAGGCACACAAAAATGAGTACTGAATGAAAAATAATATCTTAACAGTCCTTCAAGAAGGGCTTTGATTTTTATTGCTAAAGAGTTTTGCAGGTTTCAGCCCAATGTGCGACATTGTTAATTATAAATAAATATAAAAAACCAAAAATTTACATTTTGAAGATCATGTTCATTATTTTAATACACATTTTCCTCTTAATCGCCTTCAAGAATTTTAAATACATATTTCCGTTAACTTGTAACAACAACAACCTTAATACTTTAATAAACAGCCTTAAAAGATGATTCCCGTCTGTATAAAGTTTAACAAAAATCAATTAAACTTAAACTCATTTACATTTAATTTTACAAATACTTTAATGACTTCGTAGTCTCTCATGTAAACTGGAAACAAGTAAAAATATGCTTAAATGTTGTTAGCGCTTGTGTTTGGAACAATTAAGCAACAAATTTTAATTAATGTTCAAAATAAAACTCACCTGTTTTCTAGTTGACGAACTTTTACTTTCGTTGAAAATGTAGTTTTTCGTCTGCTTTTATTTTTTAATGTTGTTTGTTGTGTTGTTCTTATTTGTTTCTTATTTCTGCTACAAATTCAAATTGCTTTAAATTCAATGTTAATTTTTATTTTTTGTATAGTATTTTAAATAGATAAATGTAACATAATACATTTTTATATTTTATAATTAATTTTATAGATATAAATATTTTTTTTTGGCTCAGTAGTTGAACTATGATTTTTCACTTTAGACTTGTTATTGTTTATTGTTCAAATTTTGATAAACTGCAAAATATGGAGAGAAAAAATATATCACATTTATTTTAACTGCAAAAAAAAATAAAGTTTTAACAAAAAATAAATAAATTTGAATTTTTGTTAACGTTTACACTAACTGAGATGTTAATCCTCTTGTGCACAATCTTCCTTATTTCATAAAAAAAACTAGGAAATACCGGGTGGTCCAAGTACAAGAAAGTACATTTTTAAACATACGTTAGTGTGACACTGATTTTTAACGATCGCAGAATTGGCTATCATTCTGTATAATACCATTGAGGACCAAAATAAATCGGAATGTTGGAAAATATTGCAAACTTATTATCGATTATTGAATTTAGCCGAAAATTTATCTTATCAGCTGTCTTGGCAAAATCAATTGGTCGTCTCGGAGCTGCAAGTTGACCTCTTCAGACTTTTTCTTGTGTGTTGCCGTTAACGGACCGATGGTATGCAAATAATCCAGAAATGATTCACACTCTTAAGGTTAATATCGTCCTAGTCATTCGTGACATAGAACCAGAAACCGCCAGGAAAATCTGGGAAAACTGGAATGCTTTGATAAGGTACTGCAAATCTATCCCCGTCATTTATTCACTTGAATAAAATCAATACTCACTAATAACGGAATTCTTTGTTATTTCTAATAAAGTTATATATACCAACATAAACTATTTAGTTTAATTTAGTTTTTAAAAACATATTTCTTTTTGGATCACTCGGTATGTCTGTCGCATTTTGTGATTTTTTTTAAATAAAAATTGTAACAATTTGATTTTTATTTAGAACTCTATTTGGGTTTTAAGTTGAAGTAGTCGATATTAGTCAAAAGTTTATAGAGAATATTCCAAATAACCAAGACAGCAATATTCTCAATTAATTCCAATTAAAGTTTTGAAATAGCTTTAGTTATCCTTAATTGAATTATCCAGCCAAAATTGCTGCTGATTTGACACGAAACTTCTTTATAGTTATTCAGGCGGCAATTAGGGCAATATCCGCTGAATATACTTACTTCTCGATCGTCCAAGAGTGCAAGGACTCAACATAGACTTTATATCACCAGAAGAGTACGCATCTACTGGTTTCATGAACACCAAAGCATAGAAGATAACGAGGACATGGACGAATTACCGAAACGGGGGTTCAATTACTGTATAACAGAGTGATAGACATTCCAATTCCAAATCGTAATATTAAGAGAGATACAGACTCTTCTAAACAGCGGAAATCGGAGGTAAGAAACCGAAACGTGCAAGGTATCCAAAGTTATGTGGAGAACCTACGATCTAAATTCGACTAAACTTTTACTATCGCTATCGAGAAAACTGTATGGGGTATCAGCCGAAAAAGAGACGGTGGAGCACTTACTTTGCTACTGTCCGATACTCATACGCTCCAGAGCGAACTGTCTGGATGATTATTACCAACAAGATCGTGCGGAAATCTCTGGAATTTGAGCATTCGTCAAGAGAGTGTGAAGTACTCTTTAAATCATCACATCGAACTAAACTTTTCATTTACGAGTTATTGTACATCGTGGTAACGTTAAGGATCAACACGGTCTATGCGAGGTCTTTATTGCAGGCCATCTTAACCTAAACTAATCTAAATTTACGTTATAAATGCAGTTTTGCCTTAAGTTATGCTCTCAAGATTCAAGTTCAATCTCAATTTTATGAAGAATGCAATTTTTTATGTTTTTCTGCAGATTAGAAAAATTAAGCAAATCAAAATTTCGCTGATTAATTTGGCCACTTGCGCATGTTGTCTTTATTAAATATAAAAAAATTTCTCTCTTTCTGGATCGGGGTGTGATTGTTTTGGTTTGGAAAAAGATTTGACTCAAAAAAAAAACTATCGATTTGTTTTTTATACAAAATTATTTTTGATCGAATATATTTTTTGGCTGCTTATTTTGTAAAAAAATCCGATGTTTTAAAAATATTCAAAAAATAGTTTATACTCAGTTTTCAGAAAAGAGCCGAAAACATTATTTTTATAAATTTCAAATTCATTCATTTCAAATCAATAGGTTTTCATCCGATCAATAAAGAACAGAAAAATTTATTTGATATAGTATTAATTTTGCGTTATTAATATGACTCGTATTGGAGATTTTGAACAATAAGCAAAAACAAAAACTACCACAACAGGTTCTTTGCGGATGTCCTACAACTAAAATTAGCTTCGATAGCGATTTGTTCTATATTTGTTTTTAATTTAGTTTAATTGAATATTCTTAAAACTCTTCAAATTTGTTTCTACATTTTGTTCTTTAACTTTCGCTACAATACTTCCGTCACTTTACTGAATGAATGGGCAAAACTAATAATTTTTTAACATTTTTAAATTGACGCTTTAACAGATTTAACGACTTAAAATCTTGTATTATGCCGTTTAAGAAATTTTAAACACGTGATAAAAAAAGGTTCTCAAACGATGTATCGTTTAACCCCTCAATTAAATACTTCTACATATATTGGTAATTTTATGACTTAACTCATGTTTTTTTTAATTTTTTTTTTTAAATACTATAACCAAGCAATCTAGAAATCCATAATTGTATATTTCGTACTTTGTCTTAATGCATAAAGATCATACCAAGATTCATAAAAATCAGAAATGATAACATCCTTTTTATTCAATTTATTGTTCATATTTGAACTTATTTAACTTTTTGTTTATAAAAATGGTATTTTTAACTTTGTATCTTTAAAAAATTTCAAATTTTATAAAACGATAAAAAAATGCGGAATTGAAAAACTAACTGTAAATTTTATGTACATTTTCTGTGTAGAATAATCTTAAAAAATGGAAAGAAAAAGCGATATCGCTCAACAAAAAAAACAATAGGGTAAAAAATTATAGAAAAAATTTTATTTTAAAAATTTTGCACTTTTTGTTTGTCCACCTTTTATTACAGAATTTTTATAACAAATCGGTCAGAATAAAATCTAATTAAAAAATATACAGACTGTTTTTAAACAATTTTCACTGTATTCAAAAATATTAATGTAGATATTTGTTTAAAAAACATTTGAACTGTATATTTATGCAACGCAAAATATTCTTTCAGTAGATTACAATAATTTTGGTGTGCAAAATTTGGTCCGTAAAGTTTATGAGTTCAAAATTTTTTTATCTTGAAATACAGAAGAATCAGATATTCAATTAAAAATAAATCAAGGATAAAATAACATTTTCAATATCTATGAATTACTTAGCAGTAAGTAAATCCGAAAACATTCAACAAAATGAGTTTGGGAAAATATTTTTTTTAGGATTTAAACATCTTTGATTGGAATATATATTTTTAAAATTTTTTGATTTTAAAGATGTGTGCAAATGAATGAATAACATAAAATAATGTAAGCCTTTTTAAGCCTAAATTAAAAAAAAAAAGCGAACGAGGCTAAGAACTTAAATTTCGAGACTAAACGACAACAAATAGAAGCGAAAAGTTAAGATTGGCAAGTTTCGATGTACCGAATTCTTCATGCCGAATAAAAAAAAATAATAATGTAATAAATAAAAATTATAAAAGAAAACAAACATTGTAATCAATCAAACTTTTTAAATATAAAGACAATTCTAAAATTACCACACCACAACCTCTTATAATGAAAATTTTTAATTACAATTTTTGTTTTCTATATTATTTTTTATTTACTTCAACGTGTAAAGAATTCACTAATTTTCTTTTGGTCTCTGTTCTCTATTTCCATCATTTTAAAATAAAAAGCAAATGAATTCGACTAGCATTATCATCACAAATATTTTTTTCCACACACTTTACTTTTTATGTCAACTACATGAAATGTCATATGTAACCTTAGTTGTAAGACATTCAATCTTAAATACTCATTTAATAAACGTGTTATAGAAAAGTTTGCCTTTTGTCTCCTGTACTTATTCAGACATTTATTCCTGAATTCCCTCACAGATGCATTCACAAAATTTATTTTAAAGGAATTGCTGGACTCAAGTTTAAATTTGAATTAATTAATTTCTTCTTTTTTAATAAATTTTTTAAAATCTCAAATAAAATTTATGAGAAAAGTACTGATTTCAATCAAGGTCGCTACATCATCTGAGACGCGTTCTTTGTTCTATTTTACTACTTATCACGGTGGATACTGGTGACATGGAATATTAACTATTTTACCAAATTATTTAAAAAAATTAGAATACGAAAAGCTTTCTGTACATTTTTACAAGTTAAGCCAATTTCGTTTAGTATGAAACTCTCATCTTATGATTAATTATCCGTTCTAATCTAATTTTCTTTAAATTTGTTATTTTAACCAAAATGCAATTTGTATTTAGAAGCCAAAGAGTATTCATTTGTTTTAACTCGAAAATAAAATTGTATTTTTATATGATTTTGTTCTAAAAAATAAACATCACTCAGAAAGGCATTCAAAATTTTTTGTATTTACAGCAAACATGATCAAAAATAAATTGCATGAAATATAGAAATTCTTTTAATTATTAATTTTTTAAGTTTTCTTAATAATAATTATTATTATTTGCATTTATTTCTAAGGTTTTTTAAAATACCTTTACGATTTAAAATTGTCATTTGTAAAAATAATTTGGTTTTGAGAAAACACTTCATTTAAAATCAACTCGGTGTATAGAATAGGCTGGATTATGATCATTTTAAAATAAAACATAACTAAGATAAAAATTTGAAAGTGTCCAGAAGTATTTAATTTTCTCCCAGAAGTAGTAGATTCGGCCCGGTACTTATTTTGTAATTATTTAGAGGACAGACACTGTCGGCTTTACTGTGCAGTAGTTTGCTAGCCTGAGCATATTCTTTTCCAAGGAAGTTATTGTGCACTTGCGTTTGAAATCGAGTGGTACATGTTCATATAATTTTTCTTATACCTAATTTGCTACATATTTCAAAGCCAATAATTATTGTTATTCGAAAACGTTTATTTTTTCCACTTGTCTTACTAAATTATCACGTAGCTCTTTAAAAAATGTATTTTTTAAAATATTCGATTTCAAAAGCTTTTGAAAAAATAACCTACGAATTTTCTCACAAATTTGTTTTTGTTTCTGTAAATGGGTAATTACAAAAATTTAACTTAATTTTTATATTTTCTAAATAATACCCTACGATTTTAGGGGAAAATTTTCATAGAATATATACAATATACATTTTTACACACTTTTCAAATTCCTTGGATTATTTAGAAAAATAGCATGAGCAATTTTATTGAACTAGTGATATGTTTTATCACACATAAATCCCACTCTAAATTTTGGATATTTTATGCAGCATGATATTATTCACATTAACAGAGTTCTAATCAATTAAATTAAAGATGTACTTCCTTAATATTAGAAACAATATTAGTTTAACACTACAAAATTTTCCACGAGAAACTGTTTTTTTTAAGATTACCCAAAAGAAAATGTCAAAAGATTTTGTATGAACTCGTTAAAATGGGATTGTCGGCTGTAAATTTTGTATTTATTTCACAAACTTTTCCAAAAAAAGTAAAGCTTTTACAAGCGATAATTTGAAAACTGCATCGACATTCGAAAAACTAAAAAAAATAATACATCGTAGACATGAGGAATTCTTGCGTATGAGATATCAGCGAGCTCCGTTGACATGTTTCCGACTACCGATTAAAGTTTTTTTTAATAATCTATTTAAGAACTTATTTTAGCACTAGAAAAAACAGGGTTATTGAAGTACAGGTATATAAATCATGCTTAATATATTTGTACTTTATGCAATATGTGAAAAATGCACAACGTTTTGTTTTTTATTTTAACAAAAGTCCTTTAAATTTATGAAGTCTTTTTGGAAAACTTTATATTTATATAAAAATTATTCCTTTTGATTGTTTATTTTTGTAGACCTTTTATAATTTATGAGTTGAAGAATTAATTATTCGACTTGAGGTCTGTCTCTAAGCTTTTTATTTTATTAATTTTTCTTCCCATATTTTGACCAAATTTTCAAAATTAATTTTCAGAGAATTAATATTTTCTGAATTACCTTGAAGATGACCAACAAAGGTCGTCGAAAAATCAGAAAAATAAATTAATCAAATAAAAAACTTAAAGACAGATCTCAAACCCAGCAATCGATTCCTTAACTCATAAATTATTGCCTGTTTGTCGATATCAAAAGAAAAATTTCTTTCGAAATATTACATTTAAAACAAAAACAAATTTTAAATTTTTGTTTTATATGTAATTATACGAAAGAAAACGAACAGGCAGTTATTCTTTTTTTAAATACGTGTGAATGCCAAAAAGCATCATAAATTAATTTTTTGTATGGACAATTTTAATTGCTTTGAATTCTTAAAAAAACAATTTACGATTGTTAATTTTACATGGGATGTACAAAGCAAAAAAGAGCACTAAAAAAGTTAGATAGCAAAATTTGGTGATGGACAAAAAATATGCTTGTAATTGCTAAAAACGCTTACAAACGCAAAAACATTTTAGAGCCCATAATCAACATCAAAACTTTGCGATCAAAAATTTAATTTTTTTAATATTTTTGACCTTTCCTTGTTTTTATTTTGTAATTATCTTTTGATTTGGCTTTTAAATTATTGGTTTTAAATTATTTGTTATTAAAAAAGCATACTTCAATCGCTGTAATTTGAATTTAAGGTTTGAAAATAAAAAACATTTATTAAACTTATCTGTTGAACAATTCACAACCGTTATAATCTACCACATTGTATCAAATTAAATCGTGAAACTTGTGAAAAGCCAATTTTAAATTCACGTTGTTCTGCACAAAAAACTTTAAAGAAGAAATTTAGAAGAGTTCTATTAGAATTTAATTAGACTAACTTAAATATTATTTTATTTTTAGATAAACATAACTTAACTATTTACAGGCAATACTTCAAATAATATCAATTAATTTTTCTTTTTATTTTTGGACATATGACATGTTAAAAAACATAGGAAAAAAATTATGTGCACTATACAAATGAATATTTTGAATGGAAATTATTAACAACATTTTCAAAACGCATATTTCAAAATTTCCAACAATAGATGGTGAATTAAATAAAAATGTTTCAATAGAAAGATATAAAATTTAATGTAATTCCTCGGAAAGAAAGTATAAGGTATTACGAGGTAAACGAAACTAGCTGCATTTCCTTAAACAAAGCTTTTTAGTATGAAAATATAAAAAAAGACAATTTGCGAAAACTTCAACTTTAACTTTAAACATTAAAATCGATTCAATTGATATCCTAAATTCACGCGTTACAGCAACCTTTTGAAACACATTTTAGGATAACTAAAAATCGTCACATTTGTACACTACCGGTCTCTTAGCGCCAAATTAAAGTAAACGATAATATTTGGCACAATTAGTGCATATAAAGTGCATCTAGAACACTAATTAAATAAACGATATAGATTTAATTTTTCCAAAGAAATTTTCTATCAGTAGTCTGAAATATGTTTTATAAACTGTAGTTTACAAAAGAATATTATAGCCTGTAAGCGAAAAAATATTAACTGCCTGGCTCAGGATGTCCAATTATATCGTTCTTTTGCGAAATTATATATAAAGCAAAAACAAAATTTTAGAAAATGCTCTTGTTTTAAATGTAATTTCACAAAAGAACGATTTCGTTCGACATCGTGGGCCGGGCAGTAACAATTGTAAAATTTCTAAAATTTTAAGTTTTTGGTGGGTAAAAAAAATTTTAATTCTAATACAAGAACAAAAAAATCCTGACTACGAACTATTTTACATTTTAGCAAAAACAAAAACACCAAGTTTTAATAATTACGCAGTTTTTAATCTTTTATATTGCAAAGCATTTAAAGGGTTTTAATACTGAAATCCTAACCAAATTTTAAACAATATTTTACAATATAAAACTTACTTAATTATTTTTGAATTTATTGTAACTTTTTAAAATATTTTTTTTTCTTTTTTGTTTAATTTATAATTTTCTAATTATTTAGTAGAATAAAAGCACTTTTATTTGTTTGAAACTTTACATTTTTCATTATTGTTTTCTTTTTATGTAAAAACTTTTAGTTTAAGCAACACGTACCATTTAAGCAGTTAAAAGTTTCGTTGGCAAAATGTACGTAAGAATAAAAAGCACAAAACGAAAATTATTGCTTCTACTTTTGTAAAAACGTATGATTAATACTAATTCTAATGCGTATGATTATTTAATTTAATTTATTTAAAAAACATTATTTTTTTTTGTTTTAAAATAATTTACTTTAGTTGAAATAATTTACTTTGGTTGAAATAGTTATTTTTGTGTATTAAAATTGAAACTATTTCTTCCAATGCAATTACAATAATAAATTATTTTGTTCAACGAAATTCTATTATGTTCTTGCAACACATTACGTATGTGTGTGATAGCTGTTACACGCACAGTATACGAATGTAACTATTATCAGCAATCGCAAGTGCATTTATGTAAAATATTATTAACAGTAATACTGTTAAGATCTAACAGAAGTATGTTAAGTGTTTGTATGGCTGTAGATTAAAGCCTTTGAGGCAAAAAAAAAAACTCATGCACACATGAAAGTGCATTCGGAGACCAACACATTTACGCACACCATTGAACACACACAAACACATAAACATACACATACACATGGTAGTGCATGTTTATAGGACTATATCAAAGGAATTGTTTCAAAGAAAAATTACAGCAACAACAATAAAAACAACTGCGATAATAATGGCATAAAAACATGAGCCAAAGCCATAAAATAAACAATAAATGCTAGAAAGAAGAAAAAAACTACAACACAGTGTAGCTTTGTTTTTGTATTTTTTTTTGTTAAGTACGAGTAGATAGTCGCATAATAAGACGTAAATATAAAGAGTTTATTTTTTTTGTCCAACAATTGTTATTTTATGTAGAAAACTTAAAAGTAAAATTTTAAAGGATTACTTAGCCAGACTTTTGTAAAGAATAAACTGTGACAAAGATCCCTAATCTGTTAATTATTATTACCTGAACATTGAAAAAGAGAATATATTTTGTTTTTCTTTTTTTTAACAAATCACTTTTTTATTAATATTGATTCCGTTTGTTTTTTTTTTTATTGTAACATTACTTATTTGTTTAAGCTTATTAAACACTTGTTTTACGATTTCCTATTTCCCTGTTACAGGATTTAATACGTATTCAATTTTAAGTCGACCAAGCAAATAAAAAAACACACTGATTTTTATTTTTATTTTTCGGCTTTTCACTTTATTTCACTATTTATTTTATTACTTTTTTTGCCTGCAATTTTATCAGCTTGCTGTTATTGTTGCAGCCGTGTTTTTATGTGTGTGTGTATATGCATGTTATACTTAAATTATTAGTTTGCTTGTTTGTACAACTTTAGCTACTCAAATGTATTAGTTTTATTTTTAAAATTCAGCTTATTACAACAAAAAAGAAAAATGTCCTTTTAAATGGTTGTTTTTGTTCTGCCGTTGAAGGGGAAAAGAACTAACAACAGTTTTCTTGCTTGTAAAACAGAAAAGTAGTTGGAGAAAAACTGCACTAGAAACGTCCTTTCACACGGAAGCTTCGTAAACAACTGAAATTGAAAAATTGCATTTGTTATAGCCGAAACGGGCGACCGACAAACAGCAACAAAATAAATACACTCCAACATATACACACTTACATTCGCTTTCATACTACACAGTCAGTCAGCAAAGCACTCGTACTCGTCTAGCTGTTATATGCACATTTTCAATTTTCCTTTTTTTTCATCCTTTTCTATATTTTGTTTTTGTAGTTTTGGTAGGTTTTTATGAGGCTCTGCCTCTGTAGTAAACAGTGGAGAACACTTTTACACATTCAGGCAGTCAGTCAGTCAGTTAGACTTGCACATTTACATTTTGCAGTTTTACTCTTTTGCCTTAAAACATGCACACGCTGCACAGGCAGACAAACAGACATTTTGCGTTACGGCTACTTTTTCGTCGTTGCTGGATAAATGCAGTCAGCAATGGCAGCCAGCAAGCAGCTCTAGCTACTGCATACGAGTTTTATGGGCTTTTTAAATTTGCAAGCAGACTCTGGCATTGTCGGTGTAACTGCAATTGTGTGTGAAAACCATATTACAAACTCATGCACACACACGCCTCAAATAAAAGTGCTCTTAAACTCAAAAAGTAGTTAAATTTTAGTGCAAGTATTTTTGTGTGTGTGTGTGTGCGTGTGTGTGTGTGTGAGTGTGTAAGTGGGATGATGCTGTTGTTGTTTTTAAAAACGAACACAGGAGTTTCTGGAACAAACTTGTTTTTAATCATTCGTCGTTAATTTTTTCATTCGTTCGTTTATTACAATCGGCAGCTTGTTTGTTGCTGCGTTGTATGGAGAGTAATTTGATTGTTTTCGTTTCCATGTTCTATAAATAAAATTCTTCTAAGCTGGATTATGTATGAGGTTGTATGGTGGTGTCTGATTTAAGGACACCCCAGTATTTCCGCTTTTCTTGGTTGTTGGCCAAAATCAAACTGTTATTGGTCGGTAGTAAATATGCATGTAACATTCATTAACTTGCTGTATTCAATACAACTCTTAAATGTTAATAAAAACAATATCTTTTAAACAAATTTTTAAAACTTTAGTTTAACGAAAAACTCTTTCTTCGCTTAAATATGCACAACAATTTTTATTTCCAGCCAAAAATCATATATAAAAAATTTCAAAAAATTAAAACAATTTGCTTGTTTTCATTAATGTTCCAAAAACGAAAACTATTATAAACTATTTTATATTGTACTCTTTTGCTGGTTTTCTCAAAATTTCTTGTTAAACCTTCTCTTAAATATATTCGTCACACAACTTGACAATGAGAGTAGTTCCTACGAGAGCCAGTAAATCTGTTGGTTTTGTTAACTGTTGACATTTCGTCGTTCTTTTTATAATGTTTTTACTGTTTACTTGATTTTCATATATATTTTATTTTTTCCTTTTTAGATAATCTCTAAAACTCATTATGTTGTGTATACGTTTGTGTATGTTTTGGGCTTAATTTTGGTAAAGTGCCAAATAATTTTACTCTATAGTCTGCTTTTTGGTTCAATTTTATATTTCTCATTTGATTGTTACTTTCTTTTGTAGTCACTGCATAAGTTATTTGCCAATTTTATCATAGTAACTTGTTAAGATGACCAGTTGTTTAACAAAATCAATATTTTAATTTCCCTTGTAGAGATCACAAACAAATAAATGTTATAGTGCATAAAATATTTGTACATATCGCTCATATTTTATTCGATGGCTGTTGACGCACGATTTATATACAGAATGTATGATTTTTTTAAATCTGTTGGGTATTTTGGAAGTTATATTTAAGCTTTTAAAAGGACTATCACATAGCCAGCCAACCTGCAGGCATTTTAAATTGTAACAGTGTGTGCATTGCCGCTTTAATAAGAAATATCAAAAACACAATTCAGGTTACAACTGAACTGAACTACAACCGCTTGTCGGACTCGCACTTGGTTGATTTTTTAAATACTAATTCTTCAATACTCTTTGAAATATTCCACTAAGATTGTTGTGGACTTGAGTATTGAGTATTGAGTATTATCTGAAAACGACTAGAAACTTTTTGGGCTGGCTGAAGAGTGGGTAAATGTATGCGAAGAAATTCAATATGTTCCTGAAAATACAAATAAGCCTCTGTGTAATTACTGACAATTAAGGAAATATCTGTGTAATTAAGGCAATACCTGAAATTTGAAAATCAACGAAAAGAGAAGATGTTGGTGCAACTCAAGGCTAAAGCAGGGGAAGTTTTATTCCAGCAATTTGAATCCACAAGCAAAATCCTAGGAAAAATCAACGAAGGCAGAGGTCGAAGGAGTGAAGCCAAATTTTAATGATTGACTTCTCTTACTATAAAATCAGGAAAAAATTATACTTTCCAGTGCAGTGTTTATTTCGACAATTCAGTTAAATTATGAAACGTAATATCTTGAGCTTGAGTCACAAAAAATAAGTGCCTTAACAACGATGTGTTTAAAATTACTTCACAAAAAAGGTATAAAAATGTCATTACAAGACGAATAATTTGATAACTCCGCTGCCATCTATAGGGAAAGCCGCAACCAGTTTGACACCTGCTATGAGACAGTGGGTCCTCAATAAGGCTCACGTACACAGAAGATCATATATCTTATTTGCAAGACGCTCTAAATTTCATGATTTATATCCGCAATTAACTTAGAGTACAAATCCTATTTTTACTTCAAAATTTTCATCACGTGCTACAAGTCTTATAATCAGATCTTCTTGATTTAAATAGTAAAGTTCTTATACGTTCTTCTGTTGGCCCTCTATGTACCCTCTGTAATCTGAATGAATCCGCAAATACGTTTCACGTCTTAGGAGTTTGTCCTATTTTTAATGAGCTCCAGCTTAAATATTTTAGTGAACCCATTTTGAATATGAACGAATTAATAAATACTAGTGCATCCAGCGGTCGACTCAATCAATCGTTCATCATTTCTATGCAAAAGCATATTGGACTAACACACATCCACACTTCATTTATTTTTCAAATTGCAGCTGATACATGCATTCATGTGCAATAAGAGATTTAAATAAAATTAATATTATGTGCACAAATATGTTAAAACCCGTTTAGAAATATATAAATGTTTCTAAAATCGGTTCAGTAAAAGGGCCGTAAAAGGGATCTAAAAAAACGTATCTGCCTATTAATAATATAGATACTAAATGGCGATGGTAATGATTACTATAGTTTATATAAATATATGGAAATGGGGTTAAAGCACAGAAAACTTATTACTGAATGAATTCAATAAAGTTTCTTTAAAATTTATTATTAATTTGTTGTACAAAAGATTTAGTATAAATCGTTCTTTCTTTATAAATTAATTTAATTAAATTTAGCTTTTTAATGTCAATCTGACTCACAACTTTTAAGTTAAGCAAAATATAGATATCTTTGATCTCAAAATTATATTACTTTTTTTAAATATTAATAAAAATATCTATTAAAGAAATAAATAAAACAAAAATATTGAGAAACAAATACAGCAATTTTACACTTTTAGCTTTTCAATAAACATTTGTAATTGATAATATTATATTATTTATACTGAGAAAAAATTAAATTATGAAATAAATTTCACTAAACTTTGTTAAATTTTTTAAAGGATATTGAAGAATAAACTTCGAAGTCGGGGTCAGTTCCAAAACGTTATTTGCAGTGCAACGATGCAAACATTGACAATCTCACATACCCTTAAATGTATAATAAAAGTTATCGATACGCAAACTAAAGTAAATTGTGTATCACTAATTTTGTTAATGCTTTTTTTAACAAAGTAAACAACACAGTTTTTATTTTGCTTCGAAACAGTAGCAAAACCGAATCTCTGCAATGTGTTTTGACGTTTTGGAATTCACTCTCGTTTAAACTGAAACCGATTAGCGAAATGAAAAACAGAACAATCTGTCTTGTTCCATAAAGTAGATATTTTCAATTTCATATTATCCGGTTTATGTATAATTTTTACTATCAGACAGTGTGATAGTAAAAAAATCTTAAAAACCAACCATTCAAGTGCATCGGTTTTTTAAGACAAAGATCATACCATCTGATCTCCTTACTATTTATAGCACCTATATCCGACCGAAAGTGGAATAAAACTCTCATGTATGGGTGCGGTCTGGTGCTTCAAAGTCTATTTTAAAGTTACTAGACCGCGTACAGGAGAGGGCGCAGAAGCTCATAGGTGACAGTAGGATAGCCAACTCTATTGAGTCGCTGTAGCACCATCGCAACGTGGGCTGTGTTTCGCTGTTTTATCGTTACTACAATGGAATGTGCTCTAACGAAACCAGGGAGCTTGTTCCCGATACCCGAACTTTTTTGCGTACCACAAGTTTTTTATTACGAGCCCATCCATTTGTGGTCGGTTGGCCAGTGAATCGTACCACGGATTACAGAGAGCAATAGTTTTTCAGTCGCACAGTTCGTATGTGGAATGAACTTTCCGTAGAGGTCTTTCCCGTCACTTTTAGCGTGGGAAGATTCAAATCGAATGTTCACAAGCAATACTCCCTCTATACCCTTTCCCTTAACCTATTTTCCTAGTTCCAGCAAAATGCGTTGCATATGTAGGGGTCATCCCCAGAGTACTGGTCCTAGCAAAAAAAAATTAACATAGATTAGAGAGCTTTAAGTTTGATTAGGAGAAGACATTTTTGCATGAGAAGACTTTTTTGCAGTGAAATGTACACATGAAGCAGCTAAAAACCCTCTCGATAGTCAATTTCGATCAATTAGGAAAACTTCTTTTATATTTTACTGAATACGTAGTCACATTACATATTAAAACTAAATTGTAAAACAATAATGAAAGAAAAAATTTATTTTATATGACCCTCAAAATCAAGTATTTAATTACTTTTGTTTGTCTCGGCTCAGCTGGTCACTTTAATCATTCTTAATATTACATTTATAAAAGCACTAAAGTTTAACATACCGGAAATTGTCACTGTTGCATTGCACATTATTGTAAAAAATAAAAAATAAATAAAAAAAGGAAATTTAACACGAAATGAAAAAAAAAACAAAAGCGCATGTATTACTCTTCCTTGCTCCCAATAAAATATAATTGTTAGAATAAAAACTCATCAAAGTATGAGTGCATTCCGAAACAAACAAAAAATAATAAAAATAAACAATTCTCTGCAGATTTAATTTTTGCATCTAAAATGTCTCTATTAATGAAAGCCGCTCTTGCTCTTAAGCTTTGAAAGTGTGGCATTTGCTTTCTATTTAGTTTCTACTTGCAAATTCTAACTGTTAGATTATTTGTTTGTTTGTTATTGGTTTTCTTTCTTGTATTGAAAAAAAAAAAACAACAACAACAACAGTTTCTTGTTTGCTTTTATGTGTGCAGGTGTGTGTGTGTGTGTGTGTGTGTATGTGCGTGTTTGTAGAATTGTGTGCGAGTGCGAATGAGTACTTAACCTTTTTCATAACAGTTCTCTACTCGTCTTCAGTTGCTGGGTCATTTGTTATTGCACAAAGGGAAAATATTGCAAAAAGGATTTTATATAAAGTACATACAGTAGTATAGTACAAGTAGGTGTAGTGTAGTAGGTTTGCTTGCACAAGGCCAAACATTATAATCTTTGATTCGTCTTGCCGTTATTGTTGCTGTTGTTGTTGTTCTTATATTAAGCTTTGCGTTGTTTTTGTTGTTGTTAGGCTTTGATGTTTGTATTTGTTTTCTACGTTTTTGGTTTATATGCGTTGCTTTGTTTATTTGTTTACATGAGCAATTCTTTTATTTGTTTAGAAGTGTGCGTAAGTACGTTTAAACGAGGTCAATTCTAAAAGACCAACTAAAACCGAAAATATTGAAGTCTTTGGTTGAAACAAGATTTTAATTTGAAAAACAGTCCGATAATTAAACGGCATCAGATGTTTTCTTTGATATTTTCATACACATAAACGTGTAAATATATAAGAAAATGTGTAGTAATCTTTGAAGACGGTTGCTCATAATGAGGACTAACATATTTAGCGAATTAAAACTCACACTGCTGATGGCCGAGAACATGCCAAGTGGTGAAAAGTTTACTCTATGAGTCGAAAGAAAGGCGGCATTAAAATCTTTGAAGGGACGCAGTTATTGAGCACTTGTCAGATTGTTCTGGGATCCAGTTCACTTCAATATGTATATGAACGCTGACGAGGGAATTTATTGGCCTCCGATGTGCTGAGTTGTCGGAATATTAAGTTTTCCCTAATATTTTTATAATATCCTTAACATTTTTTTAAAATGAATTTTGACGACTTCTTTGCCGAATTTCGCACATTTTGTTTACATACTATTTTTAGACAATTCCGAAGGGATTGTATTTATTATTATTATTCTTAAGGAATATAATTCGTACTAGACTTAATTAGAGAGCACTAGCAGCATTGGCTTTTTTAATGATTTTTTTATTTCAATTTAGTTAAGAAAGTATTTTCTAAATCTCTAGCACATTGATGGATATATCTAACTAAGCCAACTTTCTATATTATGAGGACACTTCTTGAAAAATAAATGTTGGTACATATTTGTCTTCTCCGACTAACGTCTTTAACTTCTTAATGCCTTCATCATTCAAAGGAAATCTCGCAGCCAGCCTTATGGAATGTCAATTTCTTCTTCGACCGAAAGTGCTTTCAAGTCTGACCTCGTTTATTTGTAATATTGTTGTTTTTGCTTCTTTTTGCAATAGTTTCATGCATGTTTTACAACTGCTGGTGGTGGGTGATGTTGTTTAATTTTGTGTATTTGTTGTCATTCCGTCTAAAATTTGTTGCCACTGTTATCAGCGTACCATCATCATCACCAACAGTTATCTCATTATTTACAAAAACAACAACAACAGCGTTTTCGTGATCATCATCATAATCATCCTCGCCATTCATACTTGAGCACAAGTGTTGTTTGTACTACATTTTTGTTTGTTTCTGTGTAATCTTACGGTATTTGATAACAACACCTAAAATGATTGAGAGGAAGAGCAGCAGGATGTGACACAAGGCACAAATTGTTTTTGTAAGAGTGAGTTAGTGCGTGCGTGTTTCTAACTTTTTGCATTGCAATGATGGCTAAATTCTTATACAGGGTGTTAGTTTACATTTAACTTAATGGTGTTGTATTTTAATTAAAATTGGTTTAAATTTAATGAAAAGCAGTCATCAGAAGCAAAACACTCTCTCAAGAAATGAAAAATAAAAAAACGTTATTCCACATTTTACACATTTCTTTTGCTGCAATTTGGCGTAAATTTAAGCAACTGTTAAAGTTCAAGCTTCTTGTTGGTCTTAATAATTTAGTCGCACAGAGTTGTAACCAACAGCTGATAAGTTTTTAATTGTCATCGTGGTTTTAAGTTTGCTGTGGTCAACTTATTGCCGACCAAGTGCCTTTTAAATGTTCTTCTACAGCAATTACAAATTGTAATAATTGTTTCGCCGCAGCAGGAGTTGTTAATATTATTGTATTGTGAATTAAAATAAAAATATGGTTTTTGTTTACATAATTGAAAGAAAATTGCTCACTTAAAAGTGAGAAAAACAATTGTATAATTCACAACAATTGTAATCGATAACATCGTATCGAATAAAACTCTGAAACTTGTGATCAGCCAATTGTAAGTTTAAGAATGTTAATTTTTCGAAAGAAGAAATCGAGATTGGATATAACAGACTTCGATTGGAACTTAAATAGACTTAATTGAATATTATTTTTTCAGATTTTCATGACTTTTATTAACTATTTATGGCGTTTTTTCTTTTAAAAAAAGTACAAAATTTTTTGGCCTCTTTATTGAAAATTTGCAATAAAATAATTTTTTGAAATAGTGAGATTATTAGAAATTATTGTGTCATCACTTACGAGACAAAATTGTTGTCTTAAGAAAACTTTATATAGCATTTTTTTTATAGAAAGCAAAAAAATTTTAAATTTTCTTTAGAAAAGAAAACGGCATTAAATGCACAACTTCAAATATTAACAAATAATTTCTATAAAAAAGTATTTCAATTTTTCAACCAATTTTGCTTTCCCTGCGGAAAGTTTCTTCAGGAATATTTATATTAATATTTGCAATTGTTTAGGTTAAAAAAAATAAAAAATAACATTTAAGAAAAAGTTTCTTAGTGCTTTTTTAACTAAGCAATTGTTAATATTAATTGAATAAGCCTGAAGAAGCTTTCCATAGAGGAAGCGTAATATATTTTTAATAGTTTTTCTTCTTACTTTTGAAATTTGACATACATACGGTATTTGAAAAACATAAGAAAATAAGTTGTATTTGTTGTACAAATATTTTTTATAGAAATTAACAACAACATTTTAAAACTATTCAGAATCTATTTGACTACAAGATCAACAATTGTTAATTAAACAGATAATTTTCTTCTGCATGATGGTGACAGACTAATTATAAAAACTTTCAAGTGAACCATTTGCTCAACCATTTTCACAAACTCGAAGAGAGTAGTTAACTTAAGATCGTAAGAAAATGTTTACTCTCGGCTCTAATTATTACTCCAGACTGTAGGATGTCAAATTGATATTAAGGGATGTGATGGAGATCGATCGATTTCAAATCACTCCATTTCAAAAATCAAATTTTATTAAAAGCAAGTCATCTTCTACTTTTGTATTGTTTTTTATGTTTAAAAAATCGTCCGACTTACAGCACACTTTTATGACAATGATTCGTTTTGAATGTAATGATTCGATTATAAACCGATCGATTTCCATCACATGACCGATTCTCTGTTCACCTAATTGCTGCGGCTGCAAGCGGACGTCTATAATTAGATATATTAGCGGTTCGCTATACAAATGTGGAATATGAACACCATCATTAGACCTGGATGCAGTAGACTAATCATTTGCTCATCCCAAATATCATGAGTAACGAAACCTAAAGAGCCCCTATGCTCATTATAGGATCAATGGGAACATATATGTATAAACATATATACTCGAAGCAGCTGGACACACATACAAAAAAATGTATATTACTATACACTCACAATATTATTACAATAACGGATTGTACGTTATTCAAGAAGTAATCCGTTCAGTAATTTTTAAAAAAATAAACATTTAAAATAGTGAGCAATTTTATTTTTAACTGATTTTTAAAAGAAACAAAGGCAAATTCTTTTATTTTTAGGGAAATAGGGATTGATTATTTGGCAGTAAAAATAGCAGAAACAAAGCAAAAATCTTTTATTTTTACGGGCTTTAGTCAATTAATTTTCTAACATTAAAAATTAAATGAACATTTGGTAAAATTTAAATGAAAAATGAGTCGACCGATTTTTAATTGATCTTTCATTTATTTTAAATTACAATTTCAGTTAATTTTACGTACAGGATAATTTGAGTGTAAACTTTTAAAAAAGTATTACATAACTTTCTACCATTTTGTAGCATCTTCATTTTAAAAGAACAGGAAAATCGATCGAAATAAAGAATGATTTGACCAAAATATTAACTTAAAAATAAAATACCTAGCAAGTAGGTAATTTTAAAAAATTTAAAATTTTTTTTTCTGTGTATATCACCTTCAGTTATTAAAAAATAGTTAAACATGTACTAAGCAAGAAATGTGCATACATAAATCTCTTCAAGACTTAAAGCCATTCAATCATCACAAATATTTTAGTAGCTAAAAAACATATTTTTATTTCATTCTCTTTAATGGCAATCAATATCAACATTGCCTTGTATATATGTATATGAATAAAAAAAACTTTAGTTTTCCCGGCTGTATACCTAACGGTTTACAAACAAAATACAAACATTTTTCTATCACGCAGTGGTGTTGAACAAATTATTTCATTTTCAATAAAACAAGTAATTTGAAACATTGCCAACTGTTAGCGAAATGCACAATAAAAACAAAATACAGGAAATACATCTTGTAGATGCCATAAAATGTGGCAAGTGAAATGAAATGTTGCTAACAACATGTTGCCTTAGTAAAAATATCCTTGCAACAAGGAAGTAATAATTATTTTTCCGGTTCATTTGTTCCTCACATTTCATTGTTTATTTAAATTTATTATTTTAATACAGCAAAAAACGTTATATTTTTATTCTAGTCAAACTTCAACAGTAAACAATTCAAAAAGAATCTGTTCTAAATATTATTATTTGAAGCTGTTGCTATTAGCTGCTATATTTGTAATCCCATTGGCAGTGAATTTTTTATTGCCTACCGAGTAACTGCAATTTCAATCAATAAAAACTGGCTCATGGATTTATAATTCTTACACAGTCAACAAATACTCTAATAAAAATCTGAACAAATGCAAATGACGGCGACAAAGATGTTGGAACAAATGAAGATTTTATAATCTAGAGGAGTTGGAAATGTAGACAGAAATAAAGTGTGAAAACAAAACTAGAATAATTGCTACTCAGACAAAAAACCAAACACAGAATCTGTAATAAGGCAGCGACAACAAACGATAACAACGACAGCAACAAAGTGCACCAATTCAAAAAGTAATGCAACCAACACAAAGAAAAGAAAAAATGGAAATAAATGTAAAAGTGCTACTACAATGATAACAAACACATAGAAGACTAACACAAAGAAAAGCAAAGCAAAGCAAGGCAAAGGCTTTTCAGCCTAAAGAGGAAGAGCAGAGACAGAGTAGTTGCTAAATAGGCCTCAATATTTAACTATAGAAATGCCCAACCACCCCCAAAAAAAAGCACACACACAGCCTAAACAGGCATTCATCTAAAATATTATAGACATTCTTTTACAAAGAACACACACACACATACGCGTAGAGAAAATCACTAGTCTTTTTTTTTTTGTTGCCATCGTCATCATTATCATCATCATTGAGTCTTTTATCCTTCAGTCATTAAAGTAAGGTAAATAATGTATAAAAATGGCGAAAAAACACAACATCAAAGAAATAAAACTATATGTACTAGATATTGTAATCATTATTTGCTTTTAAATTTTTCATACACGAAGAAGAATCAAAATGCAAAAATACATTAATAAAAAACAAAAACTTGTGAAAATATAAATTTGCTCCCTTTTCCTTTTTTTTTGTTGCCATTTGGAGCTTTTAACAACCTACACCAACAACAAATAATGTAAACAATCCACTCTGTTAAAAACACTGTAAAAATAATGGCACGTGTTTCTCTCACACACCAGAAAAAACACAACAAAAAATATATTTAGCAATAACAAACACGCATCCTGACACACACATACACACCGACACACATTTACACACTTGGAAACAGACGGACGAAGAAATAATAGGCAGACTGACGAACAGCTAGACAGACAGACAGACAGGCTGTTATTGAAATAAGACACGAACGCATATTTTAGTTTTTGTTTTGATTTATAACTTCGTTGCAGTTAGCTGAGAAAATATTAATAGAACAAGAATGTGTGAGTGAGCAGGCATAGACACCTCGTGAGCGCAAAAAAATGTTTGTTAAAAAAAAACAAAACAACAAAAGTAAAGGAAATAGTAAGTATATAATGTAAAAACTGTATGTTTGTATGCACTACAATAAAAATGCAACAATGTCACGTGGTCTGTTAGAATTCCGGAAAGAGCCTTTTACTAATCTCTCAAATTAAAAGAGTAAAAACTTAAAGAGAACCAAAAAGAGAATAATTAATAGTAGCAGTTAAGAGAATTTTACAGTTAGAAATGCAAATAAAACAAACGATACACCAAAAAGAGAGTAAACAAGCTTACATTTTTGCATACCTATGGTAACATTTACATTAGTGTCTGTGAGCCTTACAAAATTTGTTTGTTGTTGTTGTGTTTTTAAAAGACTTTAAGCCAAATTTATGAAAATGCTATTAAGTATGAAGCGAACATGTTGCAAGCGTTATAAGTCAAAGGATTTGTTGTAAATGTTAAAGTTGAATGGTATACATGTATGTACATAAGTATGTTTGTAGGTTTTGTTTATATCCTATTTTTTACCGCCAAAAGAAATAGCAACAACAGAAACAACAATATTTACAAAGTTGCTTTGAAGGTTTTTATTTGATTTTTAGCATGTAGAGCATGATTTCGCTCCTCCCATAGAATATATTATTATCAAACTAAGGGTTGGCGTTAAGATATTTTGCTTAACAAATCTTTTTTTTCAGCTTTATGACAAGCAATGTCAAACAGAAATTTTACTGCACATGGCACTAATTTGTTTTTTTTTAATATCCTCAAGGCTTTTTACATTGAAGCATTTTTTGCAAGCTATGTACATACATATGTAGCAGAAATTGGGGGAAGAGGCTAAAATATTTATGTGAACATATAAATTGTATTTAACGAAAACCATCCAATCAGTTTACTGCTTTATAGTTAACATTTTAATCAGAAACATTTTCAAAAAATTCAAAAAATAATAGCAAAACTGTATTTAAAAACTTAATTTTAATTTAAAATTAGTTAAAAAACTGTTTTTACCGATGTCCTGATGAACTTCATATGTTTTTTCTGGTTTTATGCTCCTCCTTTTACAACATGCTGGTTGACAACAATATATTTTTACCTTCATACTTAACTGCTGTAATTTCCCCTACTTTGATAAACCATTTTTTTTCTTATTTTTTTTTTCTTTTCGTCCATTTACGTTATTTTTCTTTTATTTTTTGCTCACTTAACTAAATAGGTTCCTTCCTTTTCCACAACCACCAACCAGCTATAATCTCTTATCATTGTTGTTGTGCGACTTACACTCGCTCTTACTTCTCATATTTTGTGTTGTTTCTTTTTTACTTACGTACTGGTAAACAGTAACAACAACTACAATAATTGTAATGTTGTTGTCTACTTTTGGCAACTGGTTATTGGTTCATTCTGCCGTTCGTGCGTATTTATCGGGTACAACATGTACATGTACATTTACTTGCCCCTATTTTTAGGTATCAAATGCCACTTTCTATGTGTATGTATGCTTATATGTGTGTGACCTGACATTAATGTTGTTGTTAGTAGGTTCCTCGTTAACTGTCGGGTTTACAGCATTTTATTATGAGTGCCATGCTGTTGCAAAGCACACACTATATCGCTGGCTCTGAAAATATTTTATATATAAAATGTTACGTAAAATTTTAATGCTTTTTATATAATTTTATATTAATATTTTTTAATTAATTGTTTTTTTGCAAGCTGAAATAAAAATATTTAATTTTTTAAATTTATAATCGCACATTTGGTCAAAATATATATATATATATATATATAACATATTCAGTAAAATATTAATTGTGTTATTGAAAACAAATTGATCTAAGAAATATTTGTGCAAAGGTTCCCTGATTAACAAAAGTAAAATACGCATAAAAGCTAGCTGTACTACACAATAATCAATTTCAATTTGTTTCAATACAACAATTAATGTTTTACTAAATATGGACTGCGTGCGACTATAAATTTAAAAAAATTAAACTTCAGCAAAAATATTTGCTATTTTTATTGACTGCTTACTGGTCACAGTTGGATCGAACTAATAACATAACAAACACTAAATACCAAGAAAACACCTGAATAGAGGCTTTGCAAATATCTATTATGCACTGAAAATAACTACAAAATATTAGGCCGTTTTATTTTCTATAAAAAAATTTAACATTTCTTTTAGGTTTTATCGCAAAATAGCTATTCAAAGTTTTCTTAAGACAAAAATGTTGCCTCGCCAGTGATGATACGATAATTTCTAATAAACTCACTATTTCAAAAAATCATTATATTGCAAATTTTCAATAAAAATTAAAAAAAAGTGTTGCACTTTTTTTCTAAAGCAAACGGCTTTAGAGTGAGTGTTTGTAGAAATTTGTAATAAATTGTATTCGTGGTTTTACATTTGCAATGGTTGCGAATGATTAATTCTAATGACAGATACATCGTAAATTATTATTACGTATACGAACATAAAATTTCTTTCGTTGCTATAGTGTGCGTCAATACCAATACTGTAATATTCCGGTTTAAAGAATGAAATAACGTCAGGCTAATTTGTTATTTAATTTTATCAATCTAAAAAGACGTTATTTCAATATTCAATCTATTTAGTTTTTCAGTTCGAGAATTAAGTATTTCGTATCGGATATTGTCAGATAAATTCTAATGTCAAACCAATTAATGTCGAACCAATAAAATAAAGTACTCTTTAACGTTAATGATAACATTAAGCTTCATCGTGTTTGTTAGGAACGACTTACACGATCACAACAATCGAAAAAGTGTAGGTCAAAATTTTAAATTTAAAACTGATTTAAGATTATTAGTCTGTGGTTTTTCGACTGCATATTTTTGTGCATATTTTAAAGTTTTTTTTTTCGAATATTTGCATGCATATTTCAATAATTTTTGTTATATTTAAACTTGCCCTATAAAGAAATAGTATTTCGATCTTTTCTTGATATATTTATAAAATTTTCTAATTAACTAACGAGCTTACTTTTTAACATATTCGATTCTGACATGAAATTCACTATTGAAAGAGAAAGGGATAATAGACTTCCCTATTTGGACACATTGATAAGTACGAATGGTAATTATTTATTAATTCATTGGTATCAGAAACCGATAGCATCAGAGAGGATTATTAATTATTATTCGAAAGTCCAAAAAAAAAAATTATTAATCGTATAGATAGAGTACTGACCATTAGTGATGTAAAGTTCCACAGGAAGAATACAGGGGTTATCATAGATATTTCGGTTCATACTGGTGTTTCTGTTGGACTAGTATGATTTAATAGGGCACTATACGAGACAGAGTAGAAATAGTTTGGAGAAAGACAATATTGAACCTAAAACTTTTATTTCGGAAAAATTAGAAAAGTCAGATATTAGATAAATTGTGTACTATCACAATTAAGAATTAATTTTAGATCTGATACTGTATGCAACGCTAAATGAGCAAAGTTGTATTCGGTGGCCTGCTTAAATATAGAATAAAATAAGACGATTGGGGTATTCAAACGGTGTCCTACTAAGTCATACTGCCATAATGTCCTTAATATTAAAAAAAAATGTTTTTGTGCTTCAAACAAAAAAGTCATAAAATAGTAAGACTGTTTGAGGTATAATTATATTTATTTGTCATATCCAACCTGTAGAAATTTTAGAGAATGTGAGAGAAATTACATACTGCTTGTTATTCCTCGTCATATTTTTTAATTTTATTGTTTTAAAACTTATAATTTTATGACCCCAAATATTAATGTTTTGAAATTTTCAGAATAATGTCCATTTTCATTTTTTTTATTAGACAAGTAATTTTAATACAATAAAATCGAAAAGGAAATCTATTTGTTGATTAATTGCTATTTTAATTGTTTAACGATTTTTCAGCCTGAGGAAGTTACACAAAGTAGTAACGAAATATCGATAATTAATTTGGATGTATTTTATATCTCAAGCTCATTAGTTCATTACAAAATTTTATAAATTTATTATATTTATTCATTTAACTGCCTCCAATACAAAAATATATTAAATCGCATAATTATAGCAAAGAAGTTTTAAATTGTAAAATATATAAAATATAAAACTTGAAAATTTCTTTCCTAAACTGCTTTATATTTATTATAAAGGACATAATTAAATTGTTGTTAATTTTGTAAGGGGTATATGGGCTTCTGTTGTAGGATATCCTGCTGATATTGCCAAGAAGTTGGAAATTTTAATTTCGAATTTTATGCATATAAATTTTTATGTGCAAAAAAAATTATCTAACTTCATCCTTCATGAAAAGTTTGTTTTAAAAAAAAGAAATAGTAATTCATTAAATAAGATCTTCAATATTAAAAATAAAACACTTCAATTTCAACCATCTTGTACATATAAATTTAAATATGAAACTACAAAGAACTTTTGTGGAATTGTAGTGTATTCATAGATTTCACAATCTCCATAAACATAAAGAAATATATTAAAGCGCATGTTAACAAATGTAAACAAAAGCCACTACTCTAAATGCAAATGTTTTGTTAGGCCACGTCAGTAGCAAATTTAATTATTACACGATTTAGGCCCAAATTTGCAACCTTTAGTTAACCAATGATGACCGTTTAACCAATAACATCTATATGAAAAGTTCTTAGTTAAACCACTCGCATTGGTTAACTTAAGACTGAGAATATGGGCCTTAGCAATTTAAAAGTTCTTTCTGGTAATCCAATACTTTCAATATAAACGGCCAATCCTCGCTAACTTATTTTTGTTAATAAGAATAAGTCGTTAAAGAGCTGAACTAATTTTTGTCGAATTAACAAGATATTACAAATATAGTATTTAGAAAAACACTCAAGAGCTCTGAGCGCATGGCATGATAGAAAAGTAACTGTATGTATATGAAAATATATTAATCATAGAAATAAAAACTTGGGTGATATTTAAAAAGTCTTGAATAAAATAGCATTTAAGCAAAGGAAATTTTAAAATTAATAATCAATCGTTTACCAATCGTTTAAGACTGATCAAGTTCACCTCTGTTTCATTTCTACTAGAATCCAACATTATAGTATACTTATAACTTCATAAGTTAAGCATATGGAAAATTCTCTCAGCTTCTTAAGGAAAACATTTTAATAGTGCTGTATACGGTACTACATTTACATGGAACTTTTAAGCACGCCAATTAATGTGGGTTTTTTCTGATCAAGTTTAGCAAAACTTTAAGACCTAAAAACTTCTCATTTGAAAACTTTGGATATTTTCAAAACTTATGATTTTTTTTTTAAATTTTACACGAATGTGTTTTTCATTAATCACTTTAATAATGCTTCATAAATAGAAAATTATATTTTTCTTTTAAACGCACCATTAATACAAAATTCCTTTGAACATCACATGCAACCCAGACAATTTAAGATGCATGAAATTAGCTTAATGATATTATGTATAGTATTTAACAATTTTCTTTTCAACTTTATTCTTCTTGCGTTATTTCTTTATAATTTTCTGTTTAATTTCCGCAGACTTAATATCGTGTGACCATTTTGTCATAAAAGAAATGCAATTAATATCCCAAGAAGAATGTTTTTAAGTATAATTTTTATTTTGCTTCTTCAAAAGTTTCTTGGCATCTGATACATGCAATTGTTGTACAATATTAATATAAAGAAATGAACGTTAAAACATTGAATGAAAAACGCATGATTTTAACTATAAAGTTGTTTCAGTTTTTTTCTTATTTGCATACTTTTCCTTACACACATCCTGTTCCTGTTTAATATGGATCTTAATAAATAAAGACATGCATTAAAAACGGGGCATTCTTAAAACAATACTGTTGACAATGATACTTGTATTCTTTATAGATACATGAGCATGATAATAATGTAATTATCTGATTTTTATTAAGAAGTTGAATTTTAATTGTGTGATGATATATAAAAAGTAGTTAATGGCTGGTCAAAGAAAGCATTCCATTGAAAGAATAATTTTTACAGGCAACAATGAAATGGATGAGTAAATCAACCGTAAAAGCATTCATTTCATTGCTTAATAAGAACAAAAACTTGATAAATTAAATTAAATTACAATGCAAAATTATTAAAGCTAAAATGGTATATTCTGATAGTGAAAATAGGAAGCAGAGACGTTGATGAGGCCATTAAGCCGAAAGCTACATTTCAGTGATAACCAATTTATTTTTGGCATGAGTTGAACGATATGTCATACAGAGAACTAGTTCAGTTGAATAATTCAATGAGGTAATTTACACTAGACTAAGTATGCTGGCATAACATGGCAGCTTGTAGGCATTTTCGGTGAAGAGAGTCGTTTTTGGTTGGCATAATTTTTCAACCAGCTTTAAACCCGCATTAGCAGAACAAAACTAATACATACACAATTTAAAAAATACACATGTCAAATGAATACAAAAAACACTAATACACACAAGCATGTGTATACGTACACAATTTTATGCCAGATAAATTAATCCAGTGTGTTTTGGAAATAACAAAAGTTAAGCGGACTAAAAATTAGTCTAGTGTACATTGGCTCAATCAATTGAGCTACATGAAATACTCACTGTACTGATCATTTTAGCTCTATAGTTTGATATTAAATTATTTTTATGTATGAAGTTTGTTAGCTCATCAAAAAAAAAACAATATGTAATTGTAACAATTGTACCACATAGCTTGAAAAATTGAACCTTTTGGAAATTGATTTTACTAAAACATATTTTTTCAATTTATATTATTTTTATTTAAATTTTTTAAGAATATAGAGAAAATGCAACATTAAATTTGATTTGTACTTTAATATAAAAAAAGCTGTTCAGTATTGAATATGAATAAACTATTTACGTATAAAGAAAATCAAAGTAATTTTAAATCGATTTCGAGATCGCAACTACAATTTTAATAATAACTCACTTGATATATTTATATCATAAAGCAATTGCAATTTTGTGAATCCAGTAAATCTTTTGTCTGGATTAAGCCGCAAGGAGTTGCATTTTGCAGTCTGTTTTTCTCTTTTAATTATATTTTGGTAAGAAAATATTTTTTTCACATTTGTAAATGAATGTGAAACTGATAATATTCCTCTTACAATTTTTTAAACTTCTGGAAACATGAATTCATTTTTTATTTTAGATGTGATGTTATTTTTATTATAGGTGCTGTCGAGTAGATCAAGAATCTGTATTTGAAATTTCCGGGACACCCCCAAAACCTAGAGTTACGGGTAAAAACCCGGTTTTTCGTACCTCTATGCACTTATAAGTCTGTAACTTAGTTTAATATTAACTGATTTGAAATTTTAGAATGAATTTAGAAAGAAGAGACTGGGGCCTTGAAAATGATGTATATGATGTGTCTTTAAAATGATGTATATGATGTGCATGTTACTCTCATAAAACATGTTAGTAATTTAACCGCAAAGGCATTTCTCATTCAATTTTTTCACTATTTTTCATATTCGGATATGTTTTTTGCAGTATTTTATAAGAGAACCCTATTTTTTATACACATAATATGAAAGTATATTTTGTAAGAAAAAAATTTAAAATCCGTTAAAAACTAATTGATTTATTAAACTTTTTATAAAAACAAAATATTTGCAAAAATCCCTGCATTTAGTTTTTTGTGTTTTTTAATACAATATTTGTTTTTTTATTTTAAACAAATGCGATGTCATAATCATAAAACATATATATAATCATTAGTACATCAGTGTTCGCCAAACTTTTTATACTCCAGAACCCCATTTGATATTTATACAAAACTGTATATTCCTTTAAATTAAATTAGTATTAAAATGGATTTTTCTAAAGATATCATAGTTAATAGTTAACATTGTAACGGAAAAAAGCGGGAATTTTTATATAGTTAATATCTTTAAGGTAACATATTTGAGTAAAGTATAACAGTAATTTGTAACTTGCAGCCTTAGGCTGTAACAATTGAATCGATTATAGTTAGCATTAGATAATTTGATAATTTGCTTCTAATTTAATCAAACCTAGGAACTAGAAACTTTGTTGTTGAAAGTTCTTATAATTATTGTTAAATTTTTAGATACTCTGCAATCGGTGCTTTCATCTAATATTATTGAATAATAATTTTCTTTACAAAAGATTTTAAAGTCGGCAACATTTTCTGGTGCGGTAACTTATGTTACAATTTTTTTTAATATTATTTTTCTTAACAATTTGCGAATCCGAAATACCTTCTTTAAGTAGGTAATTTTTAAGAACATAGTGAACTTAATTTTCAACGCGTTTGCTGACTGTTCTGTGAGGCAATCTGTGGTTTGCATAAAAACGCCAATTTTCGATGTTGTTTTCTAAACTTTTTTTATTGTGGCTGTCGCTCGATGCATGGCACTTAATGTGTACTATTATGCACCCATTATATTGACATTACATACTCTGCATCTTTTATAATTGCCATCTTTCACTACCCTAGGGAATATGCTCGTGCACTCTTCTTTCTCTAAACGGAGCAAGGTGTGGTCTAGAAATGCTAATATAAAAAACTTAGTTAATTCACAGTAAAATTATTGCAATGATGAGTTGCCATATAAAATTACTAAAACTATGGAGATTTCTTAATTGTACTAAATTAGCCATTGGTGTACCTTTGTACTTTTTGAGTTTGAATAGTACCAAAAAAAAAGTACAATTGTACCAATTTTGTCATCCCTGATGTTAGTTCATGTATGAGCGCTAAATTTGCCAGTCCAGTTCTGCAATCTACACGCCAGAAATTAAATCAAGTATTTTAGAGAGAAAATAATTCAAACGGCAACATTGCAGCTGGAAAAAAGTTAACAGCTTCCGAAATGAAATAATAAATTAAACACAAAACTGTGGAGCCAAACTGATGGACTGAAGAAGTGAGCTATTGAACTAGAAGAGAGCTATTTGTTTTCTCATAGAAATGAACTGAGAGGGGCGCCCACTTAATTGAGCTGCAACCCCCAACTCTATTATTCTGTATGATCGACCCACCCTTTTTAGAACTATTTTTATAAGCCTTTGAATTGCTGTTCACACTTCTGATCGTTAACATGGAGCACAACATTATCTTAGAATTACAAATTAAATGTTTTAACCCTACAATGAGCGGTGACATACGAGGCGGCAAAAGGATCAAAAACTCTGATATAATTAAGGCGGTAATCTAGACAGGTATACAAAGGTGTATAAAATTAGTGTTTATGTGGTCTTATATAGTTGTGTGAAAATGGAATATATGTAAATAATAATAATAAATAATAAGTTACTCAACATATGCCAACTGACTTCTTTAGATTTGCCACGTAAGAACATAAAGCGAAGTTAAAATTTAAATTCAAGTTTGTTAAAGTGAACAGCACATTATACATCCAGAAAATGAGGTAAACCTTACTTACATGAACAAAAATCAATACATTCAAAGAGACAAAATTTTTACTAATAAAAATAGGTTGTCAGTGTAAACTATTATGCTGCTACTAGTTCCCAAACGATTTCAAGTGGCATCTTTTGACAAAAAAAAAAGCATTTGCTTGCGCTAATGTCTACGCACTATTAATATAATTACAAATGGGCGATACGAAATTTGTTGCGTGCACTCAAGCCCATGTACACATAATTTGTGAAACCAGCTTCAAATAAATTTGTTCCTACAGCAACATATTTAAAACATGTATTTAAGAAGTCAAAGCATAGTGGTGCCAGTAAGGAATTTTCAGAAAATAGACATTTACATTTAAAAATCGTTTGGATCTGGCCAGATCTAAGCGCTCAAATGAGCCTCGATTTTTAAATTTATACAAATAATATTAGAAAAAAACATACAACCTTTTTTAAAATTTCTATCAGTTCAGTTTGAAATTTATTAAATTTACTTAACAATTTAATAAGAAACCATACATTTTTTTCTTTTCCAACCAACAAAATTCTTTTTTTTTTATTTACATTTTTTGTCCAAGAAGATTTTCTTCTTTCATTTTTGCTTTTCTTAATCCTTGATAATTGTTAATAAAAATGTCTGTCATGCTTAAACGTATTCATCAAATTCTTATGTACGAGGGTTTTTACATACAAAATTTGTTGTTTAATAAGAAATCAAATAAAAATAAATCAGACAAGGACGAGACCAATTCTCACACGGCGGCTCACGTACTCATTTGGGTAAGGACATCTTTTGATTATAAAATGTATCCTTTTTTAAGTATTTCTTATTAAATCGGCAATAAGACTTGAGTACATACTCTTTAAATTTTAATCTGTAGTTTTGAAGGCTGTGAGAACGATTCACAAGTTACAGCTAAGAAGCGTAGCGCAAAAATTAACCTAACGATGGAGGTAAGCAACAACACGAGCTAAATAACATAACACGTAATGTGGTTGTGTGCCGTAACGTAACATAACGACGTAACAGTCACGTAACGCGTATTGTAATGTAATAAGAAACGTTACATAGCAACTGATATGAAGGAACAAGTTATGCGACAAACGTAACGTAACAAGTAGAGTATAACAAGTAGAAGACAGAAGTAACGTAGTGCAAGGAGTAACGTAACTTCGTATACAGGACCCTATAAAGAAACCAGAAGTCTAAAATATCCATCCAGGAATTGTGCTACTTCCACCAAATATCTATATTAAGGCAATGGAATCGTTTTGGAGCTGTTATGAGAAACTTTGATTAATGTTCGGATATCCCGGATTATGCGAAGGGATTTATCCTAAACTAAACTATGCTTAACTGCTTCATGCTTCTCAGGTTACGTTTTTCTTTGTGTTAGCTCAGGATGTGGAGCGCACCTGTGGTAAAACTTGAATTAAATGGAATTTAATATCAACCCGAACTGCTAGAAATATCACAGCTTCCTATTAGCTAGTGACGATCCTTCGAAGTCTAATTAGCACACGCTTACTTGGTGTTGTGTTTTGGATTAACGAAGCAAAAAAGTTAGGCAAAGTAATGCGGTTGTAAAGAAATTAAAGCAAAAACGTCAACGTAAGGTAAGTGAGCTTGAAACAGGATTTTGTTCGAACGTGAGCGAAACTAGTTCGCACAAAACTGTTCGACACATGCCTAATAAAAGTGCGCGATATACTTTTGCGCACCTGTTCGAAATTGTTCTAATGTCCAACATTCTCTCAACGTGATCCTTATTTATCTCGTCCCTATGGTAGTTCTGGAAGAAAATGTGTATGATGTAATTTTTAAATTTAAAAAAAATTATCACCAAAAAACAATTTCTAGCCGCACAGAAAGAACATCACTCAGAGGGTTAATGTACTCTCAGTCTTATGGCCAGTTTTTAACTTCGCACATTCAAATGTTATTAATCTTTAATTTCTATTTAAATACAATATTAAATTTTTTAGTATAAATTTAAATGATATTTAAATGACCAACTGCCTGGCCCAGGATGTCGAACGTTATCGATCTTTTGTGAAATTATATTTAAAACAAAAACAAAAATTTAGAAATGGTTTTTCAGAAAATAACAATATCTTGCGATACTTAAATTAATTTGGATTTTTTTACTGTCAATATTAATCAATGTATAACTGTTTTAAATTGTTTTTCAAATATTAAGATATTGAAGCAACTTCTACTTTCTGCTTGGAAAAGAATGCGCTTTTGAAATATTGTTTTAATTTTTTCTTTGTTTTTATTAATTAGCTGTTAATAAAAATAAAACTTAAATAAAAACTATCATTTAAGACTGAAAAAATTGGAATTGTATTTTAAGTACAACTTAACTTAAAATAAGAATAAACTGAATCCGTATTTAAATATGAAGTGTAAAACTGACCATAAAGGAGTAATAGAAAATTATAAAAAAATAATGATAATGATCTAATGATCATTTCGTGCGAACTGCTGTCGAAAGTCCGTATTTTACAAATTTTTTGTTATGCCAAAAAATATTAGGCGATTTATAAAAAAGTTTGCTTCAAAATAAATAAAAGACCTGAGATCAAGTAGCAGGATTTATTAACATATTAATTAAAATAAATAACAATTCATTTAATAAAAGTAAAAAAACGTAACAAAACAAAAACAGAAGTAAAATAATATACATGGTACATATGCATTAGGTACATATGTAAAAATAAAATATATGTGTATATGTATCGCTCCTTTATTGCACCGTAGTGCAGTAGAGGTTCGGATTAAGCATACATACTCGTATGCTACTAAAAAACTTCTGAATACCTTCAATATCATTTTCTTTCAAGTAACTTAAAAGTTTTTTTTTAGATATGATCATATTGCATTAAAGGAGCGTTGTACGTATAGTATACAAATTTCTATAAATTCTAAATAATAAGAAAACGATTAAAAAAAGTCAATTCAAAGTCGAATAAAAATCATTTCAATCGATTATTTCTTTTTCGTTTATTTTGCTATTAAAAAATATCCATTTCATCTTCGCAATCAGGCCACAAAACAGTTGTAAAATAATATTGAAATTTTCGGTATGATTCGTTCGAATTTATTTTGATCCAAACATTTAAAGGTACAACATGCATTTTCAAATTTTAAATCATATTTAATATGCAGTAAAGCATTTACTGAATTTAAGGATAATCGGTTTTTAATTGTTGTTTGAAACAAATTCATCAAACTGATTGTTCTTGGTTGTTAAAAAAGTACTATTTGCGGTTAAAAGAAGTAGCCAACTTTTATAACTAAAAGCATTTCTCAGTTGTACAAAAAAAACACAAAAGGCACTATGAGAAATTGAGAAAAGCACTGTAAAAACCCACTTTTTAAAAAGGGTTATTAAAAGGCAAAAAGCACAAAAAAGTACCCGAAAAGCACCCAAAAATGCCATCACTGGATTATAGAAATTTTGAGCTTGTTACCTACATATAATTAAAACAATGGAAAATATTGTATATATAATATAAAATGAAGGTCAGGGCTTTTTGCAGAACGTGTGCCTTCAAAGAGCGTCTCCGGAGCAGCTGCGATTTGCATTAATTGAAGAAAAAAATTTTACCGAAAAACTTTTCCTAAATCGTGGTATAATTGTCAAAATTTTCAAACGAAATAATCAATGTAGCTCAACATTTTCCTCGAATTTGAACAGAGTGCCGGGCTTTTGATTCAACTATTTAAAATCTAGTCATACTTATGTGGACCTCATTAATGACGACTTCTGTTTTCATATTAAAATGAATTTAATATACAAGAAAAACTAATTAAAACTGTAGCGGAACATCCTACCTTAGCATCGCATACCGCGTTTCTTATTTTTCACTTTTCCAGTGGACACCACTATTTAAGAATATCAACAATCTATGCCAACCCTCGTTTATTTATTCATCTTCTTGGTCTTCCTATTTGTCATGATGTTTGATATGTGAAATGCGGAAAAAAATATAACATTCCTTCGAAAATTCTTAATCGTGTTCGTTTTTCTTAAACTGTGTGAGACTTTGCATTTTGCAGCTGCATAAAACATCTTCTTGCTGATGTAATGCATCTATATTGTCTATATTAGCTTCACCTCTCCGACGTCTCCCCCTCTTCATTGGAATCTTTCACAGCCTGTGCAAGAGGCAACATGCAGGTTTCTGTTTATTTTGTTTTTTTTTTATTGCTGTATTTTTGTTTCTTTACGAGCGCTAGTTATTCGTCTTTTTCTTCTCATGTAAGTAAAAAATTAAATAATAAAAATAAGAAAAACAAACAAATGTTTCCTCTTTATTGTTCTTCCTTATTTTGTTGACTGCTTTGGCAAGAATCTAATGTTTATTGTGTTGTGACGGAACAACAAATAAGAAATGTTATTTAAGATTTTATTCTTCTAGAATTCGTCATGTTATTTTGGTAATTTGAATATACCAACATATACAGTCAGATTTATTTAATATATGTATGTGCATGAGTGTGTTTGTGTGTGTATATACAAATTTTATTATTTAAAGCTTTTGCAAATTAATTGCCCTAAGTTATAGCATACAATTTCTACTGAAAAAAAATCTATAGAGGAGGACCCCGGAAATATTGACTACAAGTCAGTATCAAAGATGGGAAATATTTCATACTTGTACCGAAATACTTAATTGAAATTGATAATACCGACAACATGTCGCTGCTTTATTGCAACGTAGGCTTACAGTGTAATCTCTCGAAACGGACACCGCCCTTAAGCGGATATTTTCCATAAACGGACAATTTTTTTAGTCCCAAAACAATCCTTAGAGATTTAAAAAATTGTTCTCGTAATAATTAATTATTAATGCAGCCAACTTTAAAAAACGAATTATGCAAAAGTTCTTATTTTTGGGGTGACTTTCACGTGCAATTCTCAGAATTGAGTCTCAAAATCAGGTGTTGTAATGTGAAAGCAATCACAATATGAATACCTTATGAAATTTCAGCCGACTCTTAAAAAAGAGCGCTGATGATTAGGGGAAAAATAGCATGCAAAGGAAGCTAATTTAAAAGACCATTTACAAGGTGCTTGGAGGACATTAAACTAAAAAAAATCTTTAATAACTCTGCAAAATGTGTCTGTATTAATCTATTACATAAATATGCAAAGATAAATTTATAGATCCCTTTTTCTCCTTTGTTTGTCGGCCGATTTCCTCCATTATTTCACCAAATGGTAGACATTAGTGAGCTTTAGTGACCCAACTATATATTGTTTAAATCAATTGAGTATTAAAGGAATAAAAGACCCCTAAAGTGTATACCACTACAAATACTAAAAATGATGGTTTAAGTAAAAAACATCAGAAAAGCAATGAGAGTGCTTAAGAGTACCTTCATATTTATTTGAGTAATAAGATTTTTTCTCTTCAAATGATTGATGTATTAATTTCAAGCAAAAACTTAACAAAACAAATGTGCGTGTTTGTATGAAATTTTATTTTGTTTATTGTTTTTTCCATGGCGAAGGGAACGGGAAATTAAGTAGTTTTTGAATTGAATGCAACTAAAATAGGTACATGTTTAAGCTGGCGGTTTAATTTCGATAACTAAGCGTAGTCTAGTAATATTAATTATTTAAGTGCTTTCATCTATTTTCGATTAATCTAATTCGATTATTTACTTGGTATTAGCAAAATTTTTACAAAATAATCGGCAAGAAATAATTCAATATCCAATTTACATCACTGATACAAACGTTTGTTAAAAAAAGAATAAAAAAACGAAGTGCTAGTGATAACTCTTAATTAGCTGTCATCATGCAGGGTGCAATACTTGCATTTTATAAACGATCTTCCGAACTTTATCAACTTCGCTAATATACTGATGTACACTGATGATGTTGATTCGTTTAATTATTTTATTGATCACCTTTATCTTCAAAGTGACCTTAACAACTTTTTTGAACTGCGGAAGCACAGGATGGAGAAGAATTTTAAAAAATGTAAATGCGTGCGCTTTTTAGGAAGTAATCTTACTGCTGTTAACTACTTCTTGGGTGGTCATCAGTTGGATCTAATTGATTCATTTCTTGATCTTGGAATTTTACTGGATCCAATGTTCAATTTTGTTTCTCTTATTTGACTGTATATAAAGCTACACAGAAAGAAAACGCCGTACTAAATTCAAGTATTTTCCACTCACTTTAAATACAAGTCGTACTCAAAATTTTGACTACAAATAACAATAAAAAGCTATTTAATCAGGCCGAAAATGGTATTACTTTATAGAACCATTCCTTAAGTTTCTTAAAATGAGTACAATATTCTTTAATCACGAGAAATCTCAATGCAACAAAAAAATTCTTAAATTAAATTGAGCATTTGATTAAATTAAATTACTTAAATTACTCTTTCTGTACTTGATTTTAGTAAATCTGGGATAACCGTACTTTTAACACCGCTTGGGGTTGATTTAAGTATGCATGGATTGATTTTTCTTTTGAGGGTAGAGGTGTTTTTGCGTTTATAAATAAATAAAAAATTTGTTTACTCTTAAGTTACGAAGTAGGTGTACGAGTCTTCAGTTAGATGTATTTTATAATACGGATCAATCATATGGGATTTATACCAAAATATTCATAGTAATCGTATTGAATTTTTGCAAAAACAATTCTTGTTATTCTGTTTACGTCGCCTTGGATGAAGTTCCTCAATAAATTTGCCTTCACATACTAGTAAATTACCATTAATGAATCTACCTACTCTCAAGAGTCGTCGTACAATTTTAAATGTGTCTTTTATGATAAACCTTAACAATGGTAATATTTGCTCTAAATTTCTTTGAAATTCTGCTGACTTTAGTATTCCTTATCGTAGTACTCGTCATTGTAATCCTCTTGTTATTAGGTTTTGTAGATCTCATTAAGCTATGGCTGATCCTTTCACGAGCTTATGTGTTCAATATTGTCTGAGCTTGTTGATTTTTTATTAAATCCTTATATTATAAAGCATAAAATCATTGTTTTCTTAGTTCATAACGTATAAGTTCTTATTATAATTCTAGTAATTTAATATAATTTTAGTATCTTGTTATTTGTCTGTAAGGATTATATGCATTGGCTAATTTTTAAATAAATAAATAAATAAAATATTTTTGCTTTATAAAATTAAACTGCAGAGTTTCCCACAACAAAGTTTTAAAATAAAAACATAACTCATAATATTATGTTCTAAACACTTATAAAATCGTTTTATACTATTTATGCCCGATTGTTTTATGTGTAATAGAAGTTTTATTTGTTGGCATTATTATTGTGAAATAAAAATTGTTGTCTTGATTTTTAAAACTCCAAAACAATTTGAAAAGCTATATATTTTGTAAACATTTCACTAAAAATTTTAATTTTCTCATATGAAATATATATTAATTTATTAAAATCAATTTTATATTAAGAAAATAATTTCTTTTATTTCTATTCACAAATCGATTATATGAAAGAAGTGTCCAATAAAACTATCCGGTGGACTAGTTAGTAGAGAGCCAGTCTCTGACTTTGCAGACCTCGATTTCGGAGCGAAAATTCTCAACACTTAGATAAGTTAAATATTGTCTCTTAATCTTTAAATGTGGAAGGGGGGCTTTCATTGACGTTATTTTTAAGTACTATTTATTACTTTATTACGCCATCCCAGCACGTCAGTTTCCACTCGTCAAGTCTCGAGTTTTTAGGAGACAGATAGAGGAAAGGAAAGAAAGACCCGTACCAGTCAATGTTTTACTTTTTCCTTTTCGTTTGTCATCCGTAATATTATACGAAATTGATTTTGAGATTTTAAAGGTAAAGAAAACGAAAATAGTTGAAATAAATTTTTCGTGTATGAACTTGAACGAAAGTTCAAAAACAAATTGAATAAAATCTAATCAGGTAAACTTGATGTGTGAAGCAGCACTGAAAAGCAACATACTTTTACTCACACGCAGTAGTTATATAAATAATTATTAGTAAATAAACAAGTAAATTTTTCTCTCATGCAGATATTTAGTTTTTCAATTGCTGCCAAAGACAGTTAATTTTTTTATGTGTGTGCTTAGGTTCAGTGCGTAATAGTTGTTGTGCAATAAAGGAGCGAGTAAAATATGTACTTGACACCAAACACAGAAATTCCCTCAAAAGAAGAGTTCCCTAAACGAGTTCAGACTCGAAACATTTCATTTTTATAAAGTTTTGTGTATTCAATGACTTTTAAATGTTGACCCTTTTAAATTGTTAATTGTGGTTGCCAAAGTGGTTAGTAGTTAAAACTGCGAAATCTGTAGAACTAGTGAAAAGTATTTATGTCATATGGAGGGCTCAAAGCTGAAGTGAACCAAGTCACAAAAACACAATTCGAAGATATTTTGAGTTTCAGTAAATGAACTGCCATTAATATGTACAATGATTTATACTAAAAACAATTCTAAAGTTTATTTTCAAAATTGTTTAATGATATAAAATTTAAAACTGCATTTGAAAAGTTACCCAAAAAATAAAAAATAAATGACGCGGTTCATTTTTAAAATATAAAACCATTGACTTGGGTTTTTACCGTTACCTTAGGAACGGAATACTTTTTTACTTAGTCCGTTACAGAACTGAATAGAGTTAAACTTTGCGGAGAGTTTCGCACTAGTTTTGAAATTTTTTCATATTTTATGACTTGGTTCACTTCAACTCTGAGCCCTCCATATGTTTGTTAGTATTTTAGCTGATTGCTTTGCCATCACAGTTTTTACTGGTATGTCTCTTAATTTTTATATCGTTGGAAAATCATATACTTCTTCCTAAAATGTTTAAATATAAATAATATCGTTTAATCTGTTTATAGTGAAAGTTTTTAGCTTTTGCCAATAATTGCTGCTTTTGTGTCCACTCTTGTAGAAGTCTATGTGACCGCATGCCCATACTTTTGTTACAAAAAAAGAGATGCCCATGTTTAAAGGTTAACATTCTAATTTTTTCAAACTTCTTTTAAGGAAATTAAGAAAACAATCCAAATATTTTAAAATGCTTACAATTCTAGTGCTGATTGAAAGCTTAATATTTATTAAGAGAAACTGAGTATTGTATTCAATAAATATTATTGAAAATATATATGTATGTTTGCATGAGTATTTATAAGTATTATAAAAAACTTACCTTTAGATTTTAAACAGGATGCCATTGTCTTCAGTAAGAGCTCTCTTTTTTAATATTATTATTTAATTTAATTTTTCATACAGTTTTCTAACTGATTAATTATATTGGCTGTATTTACCGTTATCCTTTGGCGTAACAGGATTTGAAAGCGTTATCGTTAAAACCGTTATCGCACGAAGCTGCCACTGCAATATTCGATTTCGATTACACGACATTGACGACGTCATTTTAATAACGTTAGGCCAACATTTATTTTCTCGTAGTTATAATTTAAAGTTTTACTTACGACCGATACTGCGACGCTTAAAGTTCTTATGATGACATGTCATAGCGGTCAATATCATAATATTCTTTCAGGAACGTTATGACAATAACAAAAATTATAAACAACATTTACCACTGCAGTAACATTTAATACATGGACACTGTGACACTTTTTATTGCGCGCTATCATAACACGCAAAAAATAATGGGAAAGAAAATGATTTAAGAATAAAGTAATTTGTTGCTTCTATTTTAATGAAAGTATTATTAATCAAGGATCGAGTTTGTGAGCGATCAGCATTTGAATGGCCACCAGAATTATGCAATATAATTTTAAAAAATTCATTACTTGTTAAGGAAATTCGAAATAGAAAAAATTTTAAAAACAGAATTTAAAGAAAAAACTCGGTGATATTTTTGGCATTTGTGGAGGAAACTTTTTGGTTAAAGATAATAACAGAATGATTAGACCGCCGACACGAATCACTTTTTGAACTTTCAATCTCATTATATAAAGAAAAATTCGAAGAATAAACTAAGACAGATGAAAATATATTTGTGTTGCACTTTTGAAACCCAGCAACATTACGATTTAATTAAAGGAAATAATTCTTTCACACTTTCCTTAATTGATTGATATTAAAAATAAAAAAAAGCTTAGCAGTATGCTAATTCCCAGGGTATCCCAAGTGGAATACCTAAGATTCACTTCTAGAGTTTTTATGATCTGCAATAGTATTTTTAAAAACGGTTGCACGCGGTAGTGGAAAATTCCACAAGAAACCGTAGCGCGATATAGTTAGTCGAGGTAGACCATTAACACGTGCGAAAGTGAGGCGAAAAACTCTCGAAGGTCAATAAACAAACAGTGGCCTGGTAGCACTTGCAAAATAATTGCTAACGAGACGTGTTGTTTACTCGCCCAAAGCTGCTTTACCACTGACGCACTTTCTTTATTCATATTGTAGCTGTTTTGTTTTTTTGTGGACTATTTTGAGATATATTCTAATATTTTTGAATCATAAATTGTTAATTTCAAATTTAAGTAATATTTGAATAATCATAAACTTGCAAGTTTTGTTAGAAATGCATGGAATTTGTGGTGACGCGGAGCATTCACTTTTGCTTAGACAAAACTTTTTTACTGTACGATAAAAACTCACATTCTATAGCTTTAATATTTCAAACCATTAATAGTATTAACAAAGATTAAGCAATGATCAGAAATAACAAAATTTATATTATTGCTTTTAATTCGTTGAGTCTGTATTTTATGATTTATTTAAAAGTGACGTAATATCTGCTATCAAATGTTATCACAATATCCATCATCATTATAGTAGTTTCATAAATAATATAATAATTTATGTAGTCATAACACGCACAAACATAATGATATTGAAAGATAGGCCAAAGTTCGTCATGCTTATGATATCCGAAAGCGATCTGTTCATTATCCGTTGTTTTCATCGCTTTTTTTTACGACAGCCAATTTAGTTATTATTTCATTGCACTATTTTTTATAACTCTTTATATGTTTTTATTTAATTATAATTGCTCTACCTTAGAAAATAATTTTTAATGGAATAATTAAGGAAATTAAGATAACATATAATTTTAAGATGCTCAAGAAATTTTAAAATTTTTATTCATAAAAACTAAGATAAAAGAAAGATAATAACGCTGCAGCTAAATTTGTATCTAGTAAAGTTTTGGGATAGTTATAATACTAGTTGCAATGAGACTATTCAGTTTATGAGAATGAAAACACAAATAGAAAATACAACAGCAAGCTGCTAGAAACAAAGCAACAAATATAAATATTTTTTTAATTGATATCCAAATTATTTACCATTGACGTCTGATGAAATGCTCAGAGATTTAGAAGACGCTGACAACCATGATATATGTATACGCAAGTAAAAAATCTGTTTACTATTTCTTATACATATATCTTTTATTATTTTTATTGTTACACGAATTTAGGTCTCTACTATGAGCAGACTATGGAGGAACTGCATTGGAAATAATTTAGAGATAATTTTGGATCGCAACATTGTTATACAGTATAACATTGACGGCACGCTTGGAAAATTGCGTTTAAAAAACTATACAACGCGCTGATTGGTGAATTTTTTATATATTAACTGTAAAATTAAAATTGTTAACAAATTTCTTTGAAATTTTTTCAGATTAAGAAAAAATGCAGCTATGAAAAAAGAGAATTTCGAAAGCAAGTCCAAAATAAAAAACTAGAGTACGAAATGGAAGCTAACAAGCTTTCATTTCATTAGTGTCATATTTTATATATTTTTAATCAAATTTTAGATACATATTATCTTTTTAATAACTATATTTTTCGATTTATAGCAATATGTGTTCCTATGAATTTTCCTAAAGAGAAAATTATTGTTAATTTATATATATATATGTATATATACATATATATTGTAAAAGAAACTAGTATACTAGTATACATTAAAAAGTACTAGTAGAAGACCATAATTATGAACCAAGTCAAAGTTACTGATAATAATAACTAGTGACTTTACTAGTATAGTATGTAGTGGTATATATATTTGTAAAAAAAACTCAACTAGTATAAAACTGATTCAAATAATACTAGTAGTTGAACTAGTATATGACTATACACGAATGAACTAGTTGGGCTCCGATGACAACCTAATGTTAAAATCGATAGTTCGATATATGAAAAAAAGACAGACAGGAAACTAGTCTGAAGTTGAAAGAAACTAATATAATTTTAGCCACATTCTAGATATTTTATCTACAGGGAACTAATAATCTTTGTGATTGCCTTTTGTATAAAATCTCTGACATTGCCTAATGTTGCTAATCCGTTGTTAGTTTAATGAGTATCAGCTGTCAAAATCATGCATACATTTTCTTTTGTATGTAAACGTGATGCAAACTGTTGAGCTGCAATGTCGGAGTAAGAATTTATTTTTATTTATTATAACATGATTATGATAAATTTGTTGCGTCCATAATTGCACAAAATTTTTTCCGATTTAGCAGCATATTATGCATTCCAGAACACCGTTTATATGCAAAGCATAGTTGCACCGAAGAAATGATTTGCATTGCATACACAGTTTTTCGAATTATGATTTGCAAAGTGCGCTTAGGTACTCGCCCATAGTGTCATTCAGTTGAGAAACGACTAAATGTGGATAGCAGGTGTTACCGATTCGATCGTATTTTAGAAATACATTGCACCCTCGAATTGAACGTCGTCGAATAAACATGTTTTTACAACACAAAACTAAACTAATTTATTTGGTTCGAAATAAGAATCAATACAAATTAATAAAATATAACTTTTCTGATTCCGCAATACAAAATTGATTGATTTCAATTAAAATCTTCACAAAATTTATTTGAACTTGAACTATGTTATTAAGGATGATTCAGTTTTCGTGGAAATATAATGAACAACATTTAATTTTTTGCCAATTATGTCAATTTTTTTCGCAACACTTTACTTAAAGCTCTATCTACATTTATTTTAATTTATTTTGGAAGGATATTTAAAAGTGAATAAAATTATACCAATTTAATAAAAATCAATTATAAATTGGAATAATTAAAAGTTAATGGCAACTTCAACAGAGTCTTGTTTCCCCGGTAATTATTCCTAGGCCGTTTCGTTGGCTATGGTTTAGCTAGATAGTAGATATCGACAGAAGCAATCTTGTAAGTCCATTCTTTTCTTATGGAAATTTTAATGTTGAACAGTACGCTGCTACAGTAGGCCTTTTCACTTTAGCAAATCTCACCTTTAAAACGACACGACGCTTGCAAAGCCATCGCTATATTTCTGGTATTATTTGCAAAAATTATTGATTATTTCTCAAAATCTGTGCACTTTAGGAGAACAAACTAAATAATGAATTTGATGACTGGCTCAATGATTTACCGCCCAAATTTTACTGCTTCCCAAGTAGCGCTGATCGAGACCTTCAAAGGTGCATTTTTAGAGTAAAATCGATGAGAAAATTGTACATACAACTTTGCCTAAGAACACATCTGCTAGAATTATCGATTATAAGTATTGGTTATTATTGAAACCCCAACTAAAAAGGTCTTGACTGGTACTAAGCATTATCATTGTTATCACAAAAGAGGTCATATACACCTCAACCGATAGAATCTCTTGAGTAGCCTTTGCGTTCACTGCAAGAGGTTAAGGCTAAGAACGTATTGAGAAACCATATGTTTGCTTTGGAGCATTTAAAGCTCTTCCTACTAAATTTGTTCAACGAGACGCTAGAGCTGGGCATGCGCAAATCACATGATCGGAAGTGTAATCATGAATTACACAGAATTTGTATCGTTGGGTTTACAAATATGGAAATTGCCTGCACTAGAATTTGTATTACAAAATGTAACTCAGAAAGCATTGAATAATTACTTTTGGGTTTTAAGTCAAAAGAAAAATATGCGATATTACTCAGTCAGTACGTAAATACTCAATGCTTTTACAACAATACACGAGGTATAGCGAAAAACAAAATCATGTTGCAGCATTGAAATAAAAAATTTACTTTTATTAGAATACGATTTTCTTTAATTCTGCAAACTTTACCAGTCAGTGGTATTCTTAATAACTTTGACCAAAATGCTCTAGAAATTTCAAACTGAAAGATCATAATGTTGATCAAATGCGATCGTGTTATTAAGAGAACTAAATTGAGAAAATGCATAAATGCTCAGACATGCAATCTTAAGACCTTTGATAAAATAAAGCTTAAAAATTATTTTTGAATTATTTAGGAGAGCAAATTTATATTATATTATATTATAATTTTTTATTATATTATTTTTTAACGCCCTTTTAAATGCTTTTTTTATTTTAATTTTTTATTATTAGAAAACGCTCTCCTAAGGCATATTCTACTTTTACCTTTTTTTAGTTAAAGCTAATAATTTTGCATTTACTTTTATGCTATTTTCTTTTTTTACTTATTTACATTTTCTTAAAAAAACCTTTTTATAACTTTAAAACTTTTATTTTTTTCTAGCTAGCTTTTACACAAATTATTTTATTACCTTTTCACTGATGCACATTTTCTTTAAAATAATGAAGCCTTTTTATGCCTCTAACAGCCTTTATTTATTTTTTCTCACTAATCTAACTTTTTTTTCCACATATATTTAATTTTATTTTAGCACTTGGATAATATTAATTTGCTTATTTTATATTTTAGCTTTTTTCTTTAAAAGCTAATAATTTTGCATTTATGCTATTTTCCTTTTTTTCACTTATTTACATTTTCTTAAAAAGGCCTTTTTATGACTTTGGAACTTTTATTTTTTTCTAGCTAAACTTTTACACATTTTATTTTATTAGCTTTCACTTATGCACATTTTCTTTAAAATAATGAAGCTTTTTTATACCTCTTACAGCTTTTATTTTTTTTCTCACTAATCTAACTTTTTTTCTACATATATTTAATTTTATTTTAGCACTTGGATGATATTAATTTGCTTATTTTATATTGTAGCTTCCTGTAATTATAAGAAAAAAAATATACATATATATATTATTAATCACCTTTAATTAATTGAATACCTATAATAAAGTAAAGGTTATGTCATGAAGTGAGCCCCATAAGGGTTTTACTCTCTTTTCTTTGAGCTGCTATACCCAAGCCGCACTGTCAAACTCCATATAAAAAGATTTTAAGCAAAATTCGTATACGAAGTTTACCACGAATTGATTGTAGGCAAATGATTTATCTAATAACAGCACCTTATTTAATGAAATATAGTCGTAAAATGTACACAAATGATAAGTCGAAAAGAAACTCTTTAATGTGATAATATGATAATGGGAAACACAGAATAAGTAAAAGAAGCTTTGATAGAGGGTACAAACTTCGTGCCTAACTTAAGTATTATTGATAAAAGTTGAATGTCGCATAATCTTCCATCATTGAGAGCTAATAATGATGTCTGAGTAAGTCTACCCAAATGGATGACTCGGGTACTGTTCCCCATTAATCAGTAAAAATGTTCTTATTCTAATCATAAAAAAGCATTGAAAAAACATCATCCTTCGATGTAATGTGGTGGGATTCGAACTTAGAGGACACCAAATGTGTTCAACAAAACAATAATTTTTTTTGGTTTTTTTCTAAATTCCTTGTGGCTTTTTTCCATTTCATGCTTAGGGCGATTTTTCAGCACTTCTTAAATGAAAAATATCCGCAAAAAGTAGAACTTAAAAAATCCAAAATTCAAAAGTACCACGAAAAACTGCAAAAAAATCAATAAAAACTCAGATTTTCCTCAAGGAAGAGTGAATTCAACGCCGTTTTTTGTAAAACCAGTAAAATTGTTTTTCTTACGAATAATGGCTGAGCTGAGTTTAAGGGAAGTTGCAAAGAAAAAAAATATTGAGGTAATATTACAAAATGCAAATCGACACCGAAATCGGGGCCATATTTCGTATTACGATTTGGGTTTTATTCCGCATTATAAAAATATTGAAATTTTTCGTACGTGATCCGCAGTGTATTAAAAAGTAGACTAAAAAGAAGAAAAGGTGTAGCATTCGAAGCTAAAGGTAAAATATGTTCCAAAATGGAAAAAAAACGCAAACAAATTTGTTTTTTATATGTTTGTGTATAGAGTTTTACCTTCTTTTCTAATACGTTGTGGAATGTTGTTGTGTGTGAAGAGGATGTGATCTTCAAAATTGTTTCTCAAAAATTATACCCTCGCAAAATATCTATATCTCTTTAGTAGCTTGAGTTTTAAAAGATTTAAAAAGGAACACATAATACATAGTCTATATTATACAGAAATGCTTCAAATAAATTTTTCAACTGTGGCGGCAGCAAACGTAAAAATAAAATTAAAAGAGAATTAATATAAAAGTAAACAAAATAACTCTATAAAAAAACTAAATAACTAATAATATAAAACACCAAATAATAAAATTAAAAGCCTGCTTTTGTGGAAGAAAATTTAAACATCAAATTAATTCTCAGTACTTCTCTCAGAAATCTCATACATATAATAACGTTGTGTTTTACAAAGTCAGGCTTGTGTAAATATAGAAATAGAATATCTTAATATTTACAAGTAAATGGCCATTTTAAATAAAATTCTTGAGTAAGTTAGGTCCCCTTTAGACAGGAAAAGTTTAGTTTGACTAATTTTGTTCAATTCCCGCTCAAACTTTCTTTTGTGTTTAGACAAAGAAAGTTTAGCTCTTAAAATTTTGTCGAAATACAACAACAAATATACAGTTGCTGCCCACTGCAGGCTTAAACTGCGAAAAACTCAAAATGATTTTGCGAGTACAAGAAAGTCTGTACTCTCTGCCGTTTCCTTTTCCCCTCTATCTATCATAAATTCAACATATTGCAAAGTAAAGTTTACCTGCCTAAAGTTTACTGCCAAACTTGCAACATTTTAAAAACACCAAAAATAGTTACATTTTATTATAGGTAATTAATCAATTGTTAAAAGTAAAACAAGGTTGAAGTAAATATTTTGATAGCATTCCTTTTACACCATTCGCAGTCAGTGGTGTAAACATATATCTGCCCATGAATTTAATTGCTTAAAAAATTTTAAGTATTTCCTTCAAACACCTTTATTAGTAGTGGTTGGTAATAAAAATTGCTAAAAATAGTCATTATTTAATAAAAAAAAAACCGAACTAAAAGCAATCGATTGGGCTTAGGACAACACCAGTAAAAGTTTTTAGTTCGATTAATATAATCTAAAAGCTTGATATTACTTGATATTTATTCGATACAGAATTTCTAAATATATCAAGCTCTAGTAAGTAGCAATCGCAATCTGTAAAGCTATAAACTCTTATCATTTCCACACACCGCGCAATCGAAATACTCTAGTCAGATATCGTAGTAAAGACACAAACCTTTCTCACCCTCTTAGTTATCGAATCACGTCCGAAAATAAATAAAAATAATCACTTGTTGCATGTATTGCCACCTCTATCTAGTTGGAAGAGGAACACGAAAAAACAACAAAAACGATTTTGCAAATAGATGCATACACAATTAACAAACGCGTCGGACATAGAATTTTGCAAATTTTTGTTTTCACGTTTTACCACATAAAAAACAAATTAATGAATAATTGAACACATTTATTTTGTTAATTACACAATAAATTATACTTTTCACTTGTTTTTAATATGAAATCACTTTATTTAATAAACTTTTTCCCTAAACAAATGCACGGAATAAACTTACACGACCGATCACGACAACTGTTGCTTTAACAATGTGAAATTGGTGCGAAGCAATTTGACAGCAGCTTGGCGAATTCGCCTGAATTGGAATGTGATTGAAATGAGGAGTTGCCATGACGATCAAAATTCATGAAATTTTAATGCATTAATTTTAGTGTTATTAATATGTATTTACATTTTCAGTTCTGTAGTAAAAAAAGTGTAACGATGAAATATTATTTTGAATGAGTTGTCTGGCTTCTATTGCGTGAACCGTAATCGCTAGATGCTACATATTTTCACATGATATAGATATATTATTATGGTCGCTTTAAGTACATATCGACCCCTGTGCGCGAAATTATCGTATGTGACACTTTTTATGAAATCGATTTTTTAATGCAAATCGGTTCTAATATAATAGTTATGGAGATAATACAATGCACAATTATCGTATGTAACAGTTTTGTAGTATATAATAACAATATAAATAGTAATAAAAACGGTCTCCTGTAAATTTTAGTTTTTGTAACATACGATAATATCGCGCACAGGGGTCGATATACTTAAAAAACATAAAAAAAAATTTTCTGTAGAGGGTGTATAGAAAAAAGTGTAATTTTCTTTGCGCTTTGACAAAGAATGGAATTAATGTAATTCTTAAAGGTTATGTAGACAAGAAGTGTTATTTTTTACATGGACATGTGTTTTGTAAGAAGTAATAAATGTTGGAAATTATTATATGGTGTGTTTTGCCGCTTTAATAGCATATATGAAAAATTATATCTTATGAACCATAATAGACACTGGAATTCATAGAGTTTATGTATTACAATTAAAGTTTGTATTGACAATAAGTGTTATTTTTTAAAAATAAAATTCAATTAAAATTAAAGAAGTATATTTTATGAACCGTAACCGTAACACGGGAAATTCTCAGATAGTTTGTACAGGAGGTGTATATTCTATGTGCCTCTGGAATCGTTTTTATTTTACTTATGCACGTATTCATGCAGTTAATTAATATTTTATCACTAACAATCGTTAACTAAACGATAATAAATCTCATGGGATTTTAGTTTGCGAGGTTAAACAATTGAACTTCAATTTCATTTATTAAATTATGAACATTCGTAAGAAATTTAATTATGGAAGTAATTGCAAAAATACGTGATAACTTGACAATTCCTAACAGTGCTCACATATTAAAATTTTTTTTGGCAAATGATTTGATTTTTAATAAAAAAATAAGCCTTTTGTTCGATATTATGCCTTTTCGAATTATTATGCCGAATTTCGTCAAATTGATTTTACTAAATATCTGACTTGCAATTTTTACTGCTCATAGCCAATTTTAGGGTCTTTTATATAAGAATTTCTTCATATCTGCTATAAATAAAATTTTACTGAGGTTTGTTTCTTTTTAAGCTAGCTGCTTAAGTTTTTTTACTTTTCGGTAGAAGCACGCTGTGTCTTGACAGGAATCGATTGACTGACGCTGTGTCTGTAACCTTTCTTGCAGGAAATCGAAATCAAAATATTAAAAGCCTTCGCTTACAAATTGTGATTGTTTTATTTGAAGTGCAATAAATCTAATTAAAAATTAAGAATTCAAAAATTTAGTGTAAACCAAAAAATTATAAATTTTTACATATAGACATGCAAAGTCTTGAGGTTGTCGGTGAGAAAGAAAAGAAGATTGGGGCGAGAACAGATTCGCAAAGTAAACTTTGCTTAAGAGGCAGTGAAACAAAGTTTAAAATAAAATTTGAAAGACTTTGTCGAATTGAACGTTGCGTATGAGAAAGATAATAGCGGAAATCACCCTTCGTTGCACATCTGTAATTTTAGCACACATAGCATGATTTTCTGCTACTAAGCATGAGTGTCTTTTTCAAGCGTTTACCAAGTTAATTACAACAGCAGATTTTAAAATTTAGAGAGTTGAATGAATAACTTGCCGTATGCAATATTTCAACGCGAATGCCGTCGATCGATAAAATTTTTACGCGAAGCTAGCGTCCGGTTTTTGGATAAATATTCTAATATTTTATATAAGTTTGGTTTGGCATTGAATTTTTTTATTTTAGTGATGTTTCTTTAAGCCGTGATAACGTCAGTTGAATTTCAGCACAGACAGTTTTTATACCGTGTCCGTCGCCGATAAAATTTTTAACTGCATGAGTCTACTTGCTATGATTGTAAAAATAAAATGAAAAACACACCTGTTACACCATTGCAACCCTTTAGCAATTATCAATCTGCAACGGTTATTGATCATGCATATTTGTTCAAGTGACGCAAATCTCAGTTTCATGTATTTTGTTGTTATGGTCTTGTAAAATATAGCACTTATTGTAGATTTGCAATATCTGCATGGTTTGCAAGAGTGGTTTGCAACGAAGTGTGATTTCCGCTATTATTTTTGTACCGATATCTACAATGTGAAATAAAAGACGTCTAGCGATCATATATACTTACATAGATATTTTCTTCAATACCATAAATACATGCATACATACATATGAACATACATACCAAAATCAATAAACAAGAGAGAGGAATTGTTCTGTGGAACATAAGAACGTATGTATGTTTGTATGTTACTAAGTTATGTGCGCTTTACAGTTAAATATTTTAAAGCAAAATTAAAGAAAGGCGAGTTAAAATATTCATACATATATATGTAAGTACAATGTATGAAGTAATTTAACTAATGCAGGGGCGCATCTGCAGTTAACAGACCCCTCATCTAATATTTTTTTAAATCCATTTTTTAAGTTTTCAATTCAATAAAATCAAAAAATAAATTCTTATGTATGTATTTTGTACATTCGCACATGCAGTAAATTTTTGCAATTCATTTGCGAACTCTTGGTTTATTTTGCTTTCGACGAAAATAAAGTGCTGCCAAACGGTGCGTTTCACATGCTAAGCTTTGCTAAAGGCACAATTACTGCATTTACGTATGCTTCCATTATTGTGAATTATGTGCAGTATATGTATATTTATTTGCTTTCTCTTTTAAGAGGAATCGTGAAGTATTGAAAGTATATATGTAAATATTTTCATTTTCTATTATATTAGTTATTGTAAATGAGTTATATTATTCACAAACTTCTAACAACTCATCGTAGAAAGCAAATTTTGTAAACAATTATTACCGTTTCGCGGTAACGATTTTGAGATTCGCTAACTTCTTCTTAACAAGAGTTTTTTGACTTTGTGGCATCCGTGTTGGAAAGAAAAACGAAAGCACAAAGGAGAATGGAATATACTAATGAAACTCTGATTGCCAACATGTGGTTATAAAATTTTTTTGATGAACTTTACTAAATTTGCTAAATAATAGTGTATAAAATAAATATGTAATAATAATTAATTAATAATTAAATAAAATGCGAAAATGGATGAAAAACGAAAATGAAAAAAATTTCTGTCTATTTATTAATTTTCAATATGTAAAAGCTTCAGGCAAGAACAAAATAGATTTTTAAAAAAATGTCCGGCAAGAAATGTCGCATATGTGAAAGGGGACATATGCAGGGATATTGTACTAAAACAACAACTTATAATGTTGCCAAAAGAAGACGTGCTTCTACTGAGCTATTTATTGTCTTCAGTATGTCGATTCATGAAGGTCACAAAAGCAATTGCCGCTATATCGTAAAAGGCCGTGATTTGCTATCAGTATCTTATATCTACTTATATTTCTAGCATCGTAAAAATTGCATCGTTGCCCGATTTGTGACTAAAAAGTGTTGCTGTATTTCAATGACAAAAGTTCGTTTTTTTATTGGAATGTTTCCATTAATCAAGTGTCAAACAAAAAATCCAGCAGATTAAAATTTTTTGGCGGCAGCAATATTATTTCATAGAAAATAAATACTTATTAAATGTGTTTTCATTAGATCTATCAAAAAAATTGTGTGTACTAAAAATGTACGATGGTCTGGAGTAAAACTGAATAAGTGTTAGAGATTTTTTGACATGTTTCATAAAATGATATTTTCTATGGGATCATAGTTCTACTTTTTAGAGTTTTTGAAAATATAAACGGCAGTGTGTTCTTTACTTATTGTTAAGACAGACGATCTGAATATTTCTGCAGTATCTACATAATTAAAAGACAAACACATTTTATTATATCCCTTGTGCGCCCGCAATACTGAAGCGATTTTATAAAATTTAATGTATGTATTTGTGAAGGTTTTTTACATACATGTGCACAATATTAGTCTTATTTAAATTGATTCAATATTTTGGGAGTTATAAGCGTTTAAAATTGCGACTGATCCATGCACACTTATTGCACATGCATGTATCAAGTTGGAAAATAAACAACGTGAGCATGTGTGCTTTCCTAGTTTGCTTTTGCATAAAAATGAGACAGAGCATTTTCTATATTTACTTTGTAAACAAAGGAGAGCTAATAAGTTTTAAGTATTTATTGTATTTTATCGTATGTATTTATGTAAATGTTTAATATTTCTTGAATGCGGTCGATAGAGTCAACTGCTGACTGCTCTAGCTCATATAAATAGTTGACGAAAACTAAAAAAAACAAATGTTTTTGCGTTGTTTTTTTTGTGGGATAGTGTCACGCCGACAACTCACCGCTCTGCAATTTTTTTAAAATAAGACAGAATACTTCAGGAATTTCCTGTGAATTATTCATACGATTACGTTTGATAGTGAGTTAGAGCTCATAAACTACTATTACTGAATAGCCAAAAGGAGAACTTTGCTGTTAATGCTTCTAAATAATTCGGTTATGGGTAAAATATGTCAGTGAAACGCACTACAAAGCTGATATTATCATATCAACAACCAAAGACTTTTGCTTGGTCACTGGATGATGGGCTGATGAAAAACGGAAGTCGATAGGTGCTGTTCAAATAGTTAGTTAATTTGTCTACTAAATTGAAATAATTGTACATTGGAAATCAACCAAACAAATCGTTAATTAATTTGTCAGCGAAATTGAAATAATGATACATTGGAAAATAAATAATAAATGCATACATATTGAAACCAACTCAAAGCTTTAAAATATAAACAAAAAAATATTTGGATTTTATTTTTCATTAAAGAATAATTCGCATTTTGCATCCCTGGCGTGGTGATATAAAGAATTGTATCAAGCAAATTAATAAGTTTGATGCAGTGGCGCATTAAACAAAAGTACAATTAATTTTAGTATCCAAAAAAATAAACAGTTACTTCTTTCAAATGACAACAACAAAAGTAGCGAATTAGCTTTGAATTCGCTGCTGCATGTACGAGTACATACAAACATACTAACGGGCTTGCCTTGTTTATTATATCATGATGATGACTTGCAATTTTAGTTTAATAAGAAGTCGTCGTGGTCGCACGTGTTAATTTAGTAGTGGTTAATAATTTAATCATTTCGGGACTTAAACATATCAAACAAAACTGTAAACAGTGAAAATATTTAAATTTACTTGTTGTTAATAAAATCAATGTGTTATATTCTTAAATGCAGTGTTATTTGTGTGCTTTAATTAGAAATTACAAATTTGCTTGCTTCGTGTCCCATTTAAAATAAAATTGTTAAATGTGTGCGGAAGTGTGTGTTTGTATATCTATTTTGCTACTTATTTGCTGTCGTATTCATGTAGGGATGTACCTGTTGAATTACAAGAAGGTAAAGTAAATGGCCGAATTAGCGATTTGGCACAGCTGATTATTCTTACTGTGGGAATTTTAAAATTGCATATTGTCAAAATGCATACATGTTAACATATCAATCACTAACGTCAGTTTAAGCTTGTGCTCTAATTGTACTCTCAATAAGAAAATTGCATTAATAATAAATCCTAGAGAGTGGAAACGGTTTCAGGCTTTACTAAGAGCAGTTAGAGCAGCTTTAGTTAGAGCAGTTTCATTGCCATTGTAGTAGATATAAGAGCCAATAAGCTTTTTGATTTCCAGCTAGCTTGAGGCTAATACCAATAAACTTTAGACAGTATGAATTTTCCAGTTTAACTAAAAATAATATATCACTTTTAGTTTTAGTACAGCTAAGAACCAAGCTTAAGTCTTAAGAAAAAAATGATGTATGACTTGAATATATTTATTAAGCTGTACGTATCAGCTTTAAACTAAGTAAAGGTTTGGTTTGTTGGACCAAGAACTACTTACAATCGAAGCGGGTTGTGTCTTGGCCGATCAGATAACACCAAAATATTAGCAATCGATAGTAATTGTACAGGTACTAAAAATACGTTTTCGTTAAAGAAGCATATTTTTGCGAGCTTTTTGCAAACTATGACAGTAAATAAAATCTTCGGAGTAGATGCAGAAATTTGTAGCAGCACTCTCAATTGCTTGCCTAAAGAAATTCTTGACCAAAAAATGTGATAATTTTTAACTATTGCGCTCTACTGAATTTACAAATCTACCCAACATTTGTTGCCACTTTTAAGAAATATTTGATAAAAATTGATTTTAATTCTTATGTGCAATTATGTGGAGACTAGAGATTTTTATTCTTTTACGTTAAGCGACTGTTCACATATTATGTTACGCTCATTGGAGAGAGAATTTGTTACAGTTTCCCTTATTCCGTAACAATTTGTCAACGTGACATTAATGCAACACCGAAAAATAAACTCTTCTCCACTTGCTGTCGACAACAGTTGACTACTTTTAACTAAACTAAAGAAAAATTTTAAACAAATAAAAAAAATTAGGCCGATGTTTGGTACTTTTTTATATTTGTACTAAAAAGGTAGTTATGGTACTATTTGGCTCTCCTATTATCTTACATATCAGAAATACAAATGAAATTAAATTCGTATTATTCTCCTTTAAAAAATCTCAAATACTTTTTTGGAAAGGACATTTTTTAAATAAAGCACTTTTTAAAATATTCTGCAAATTTTTACCTAATATAAGGCGCTACATATATCTTTTTTGTTTTTTGTTTTGTATGTGTGGGTGCATTTGTAATAAAATCCATAAAATAAAACGAATAAAATTATTTTATAAAATAAAAAAATATAAATAAAAAAAAATTAATGTGTTTATAAAAAAATAACAGAAAATAATATGAATTGAAATAAAATAAAATGAAATAAAAGAAAATAAAATAAATAAAATAAGAAAATAAAATAAAATAAATTAAAACAAAATAAATTAAAATGAAATACAACAAAATAACATAAAATAAAATAAAATGAAATATAATAAAAATAAATAAAATAAAAAGAAAAATTAAATGAAATAAAATTAAATAAAATGAAAAAAAATAAAATAAATTAAAATGAAATAAAATAAAATAGAATAAAAAATAAATGAAATAAAATAAAAGAAACATTTAATGAAATTAAATAAAATAAAATAAAATAAAGTAAAATAAAATAAAACAAAATAAAATAAAACAAAATAAATTAAAATGAATTAAAATAAAATAAAATAAAATAAAAAATTAATTAAATAAAAAGAAAAATTAAATGAAATAAAAATATATATAAATATTAAAAAAACAAATAAAATAAAATAAATCTTCACGTATAAAAATGTTTAAATCGATATTGTAGCTCGTTTTTCACAATTTATTTTCGAATAATTGATTTCATGTCATAATTTCAAATTCTTGTTAATAAATCTGGTTTTTAACTAGCAAATTCCCTCGCTGTAATAAACAAATAAATAGTAATAACTAGCGTGTTTTTCAGCAACATCCCGTTCAACAGTCACAGGTAATTTTATTTCTTATTTTACAATAAAATTTTTTAAGTTGAAAGATATTGTTTGTTTTAAAGATGGATTCTCCCGGTCAAATTTTTTTTCATATGTCGAGTGAGGTCTTCTTGGGAGAGAGAAATAATTTTGTTCGGACAACTCTTAACTTGAATTCATTTAATTTAAATTTTTGTCCGGCCAAAGTTGAACTGAGTTGCCACTTTATAGAGATCCTAAAGCGGTTTCACAGAAATTATTTTAATTATTCATTTTTTTCTATAAATGTACTTGGAAATGTCGTTAACTTAAGACTGCAAAGACTGTAGGCTTAACTATTACAAACTCAAGCTGATTTCAAAAGCTTAAGGGAAGTTGCAAGGAAAAAAAATATTGAGGTAATATTACAAATTGCAAATCGGCACCGAAATCAAGACCATATTTCGTATTACGATTTGGGTTTTATTTCGCAGTGTCATTTAATGCGCTTTGGATATAAAGATAAATCGTTTTACTTACTTTTTCACTTATGCACTTTTACATATACATATACACTTACTACGAATCAACGATGACGACGACGACGACAATTACCATTAACAATGAACGAACGATTTCAGATTTAACGAAACGAACCGACGACGACTACTAGTGACAGCGAAGGAAGTATTTCATATTTTACCACATGAACTGATGTAAATACCATTTTTTGTTTTAACAAAAATTTCAAAATTCTCTTCTATTACTTCATTCACTTTATTATGTGAATTTTTTATTATTACGAATTTTTTGTTTAATTATATTTTAAATAAATATTTATATAAAAATAATGAAATTTTTCGTACGTGATCCGCAGTGTATTAAGAAGTAGACTAAAATGAAGAAAAGGTGTAGCATTCGAAGCTAAAGGTAAAATATGTTCCAAAATGGAAAAAATAAAAGCAAACAAATTTGTTTTTTGTATGTTTGCATATAGTTTTTGAACTTCTTTCCTAATACGTTGTGGAATGTTGTTGTGTGTGAAGAGGAAGTGATCTTCAAAATTGGTTCTCAAAAATTATACCCTCGCAAAATATCTATATCTCTTTAGTAGCTTGAATTTTAAAAGATTTAAAAAGGAAAACATTATACTTAGTCTTATCTATATTATACAGAAATGCTTCAAATAAATTTTTCAACTGTGGCGGCAGCAAACGTAAAAATAAAATTAAATGAGAAATAATATAAGAGTATATAAAATAACTCTATAAAATAACTAAATAACTAATTATATAAAATACCAAATAATAAAATTAAAAGCCTGCTTTTGTAAATCAATACAATCAGCGTTAGATATCTTTTGTGGAAGAAAATTTAAACATCAAATTATTTCTCAGTACTTCTCTCAAAAATCTCAAACATATAACAACGTTGTGTTTTACAAAGTCAGGCTTGTGTAAATATAGAAATAGAATATCTTAATATTTACAAGTAAATGGCGATTTTAAATAAAATTCTTGAGTAAGTTAGGTCCCCTTTAGACAGGAAAAGTTTAGTTTGACTAATTTTGTTCAATTCCCGCTCAAACTTTCTTTTGTGTTTAGACAAAGAAAGTTTAGCTCTTAAAATTTTGTCGTAATACAACAACAAATATACACTTGCAGCCAACTGCAGGCTTAAACTGCGAAAATCCCAAAATGATTTTGCGAGTACAAGTAAGTCTCTACTCTCCGCCGTTTCCTTTTCCCCTCTCTCTATCATAAATTCAACATTTTGCAAAGTAAAGTTTACCTGCCTAAAGTTTACTGCCAAAGTTGCAACATTTTAAAAACACCAAAAATAGTTACATTTTATTATAGGTAATTAATCAATTGTTAAAAGTAAAACAAGGTTGAAGTAAATATTTTGATAGCATTCCTTTTACACCATTCGCAGTCAGTGGTGTAAACATATATCTGCCCATGAATTTAATTGCTTAAAAAATTTTAAGTATTTCCTTCAAACACCTGTATTAGTACTGATTGGTAATAAAAACTACTAAAAATGGTCATTATTTATTAAAAAAAACCGAACTAAAAGCAATCGATTGGGCTTAGGACAACACCAGTAAAAGTTTATAGTTCGATTAATATAATCTAAAAGCTTGATATTACTTGATATTTATTCGATACAGAATTTCTAAATATATCAACCTCTAGTAGCAATCGCAATCTGTAAGGCTATAAACTCTTATCATTTCCACACACCGCGCAATCGAAATACTCTAGTCAGATATCGTAGTAAAGACACAAACCTTTCTCACCCTCTTAGTTATCGAATCACGTCCGAAAATAATAAAAATAATCACTTGTTGCATGTATTGCCACCTCTATCTAGTTGGAAGAGGAACACGAAAAAACAACAAAAACGATTTTGTAAATAGATACATACACAATTAACAAACGCGTCGGACATAGAATTTTGCAAATTTTTGTTATCACGTTTTACCACATAAAAAACAAATTAATGAATAATTGAACACTTTTATTTTTTTAATTACTCAATAAATTATACTTTTCACTTGTTTTTAATATGAAATCACTTTATTTAATAAACTTTTTCCCTAAACAAATGCACGGAATAAGCTTACACGACCGATCACGACAACTGTTGCTTTAACAATGAGAAATTGGTGCGAAGCAATTTGACAGCAGCTTGGCGAATTCGCCTGAATTGGAATGTGATTGAAATGAGGAGTTGCCATGACGATCAAAATTCATGAAATTATAATGCATTAATTTTAGTGTTATTACTATGTAATTACCTTTTCAGTTCTGTAGTAAAAATAGTGTAACAATGAAATATTATTTTGAATGAGTTGTCTGTTCATCTGCTCGTATGTCCATCTGTCTAAGGCTTCTATTGCGTGAACCGTAATCGCTAGATGCTTCATATTTTCACATGATATAGATATTATGGTCGCTTTAAGAACAAATCGACCCCTGTGCGCGAAATTATCGTATGTTACACTTTTTATGAAATCGATTTTTTTATTCAAATCGGTTTTAAATCTATTAATTAATCTGTTGACAAAATATTATATCGATAAAAATAACAGTTATAAAAGAGATAATACAATGCACATTTTATCGTATGTAACAATACAAATAGTAATAAAAACAATCTCCTGTAATTTTTAGTTTTTGTGACATACGATAATATCGCACACAGGGGTCGATATACTTAAAATAAACATTAAAAAATATTTTCTGTAGAGGGTGTATAGAAAAAACTGTAATTATCTTGGCGCTTTGGCAAAGAATGAAATTAATGTAATTCTTAAAGGTTATGTAGACAAGAAGTGTTATTTTTTATATAGACATGTGTTTTGTAAGAAGTAATAAATGTTGGAAATTATTATATAGTGTGTTTTGTCGCTTTAATAGCATATATGAAAAATTATATCTTATGAACCATAATAGACACTGGAATTCCTAGATTACAACGAGAAACAAAAGCGATCATACATACTTACATACATATTTTCTTCAATAGCATAAATACATACATATTTACATATGTACATACCAAAATGAATAAACAAGAGAGAGGAACTGTTCTGTGGAACGTAAAAACGTATGTACATATGTTTGTATGTTACTAAGATATGTGCGCTTTACAGTTAAATATTTTAAAGCAAAATTAAAGAAAAGCAAGTTAAAATATACATACATACATAGTTATGTAAGTGCAATGTATGAAGTAATTTAACTAATGCAGGGGCGCACCTGCAGTTAACAGACCCCTTATCTAATATTTTTTTAAATCCATTTTTTAAGTTTTCAATTCAATAAAATCAAAAAATTAATTCATACATATATTGTACATTCGTACATGCAGTAAATTTTTGCAATACATTTGCGAGTTCTTCCAACAGTGTATGGCAGAACTTTATTTTGCTTTTGACGAAAATAAAGTGCTGCCAAACGGTGCGTTTCACATGCTATGAATTGCTAATTGTCGATTCATGAACGTCACAAAAGTAATTGCCGTTTACATTCATACATACTTATATACACAGCGGCGCTTATCGTAAAAGGTCGTGATTTGCTATCAGTATCTTGTTTCTACTTATATTTCTAGCATCGTAAAAATTGCATCGTTGCCAGATTTGTGACTAAAAAGTGTTGCTGTATTGCAGTGACAAAAGTTCGTTTTTTTATTGGAATGTTTCCATCAAAATCAAGTGTCAAACAATAAATCCAGCAGATTAAAATTTTTTGGTGGCGGCATTATTATTTCATAGAAAATAAATACTTATTAAATGTGTTTTCATTAGATCTATCAAAAAAATTGTGTGTACTAAAAATGTACGATGGTCTGGAGTAAAACTGAATAAGTGTTAGAGATTTTTTGACATGTTTCATAAAATGATATTTTCTATGGGATCATAGTTCTACTTTTTAGAGTTTTTGAAAATATAAACGGCAGTGTGTTCTTTACTTATTGTTAAGACAGACGATCTGAATATTTCTGCAGTATCTACATAATTGATAGACAAACACATTTTATTATATCCCTTGTGCGCCCGCAATACTGAAGCGATTTTATAAAATTTAATGTATTTGTGAAGGTTTTTTACATACATGTGCACAATATTAGTCTTATTTAAATTGATTCAATATTTTGGGAGTTATAAGCGTTTAAAATTGCGACTATTCCATGCACACTTATTGCACATGCATGTATCAAGTTGGAAAATAAACAACGTGAGCATGTGTGCTTTCCTAGTTTGCTTTTGCATAGAAATGAGACAGAGCATTTTCTATATTTACTTTGTAAACAAAGGAGAGCTAATAAGTTTTAAGTATTTATTGTATTTTATCGTATGTATTTATGTAAATGTTTAATATTTCTTGAATGCGGTCGATAGAGTCAACTGCTGACTGCTCTAGCTCATATAAATAGTTGACGAAAACGAAAAAAACAAATGTTTTTGCATTGTTTTTTTTTTGTGGGATAGTGTCATGCCGACAACTCACCGCTCTGCAATTTTTTTAAAATAAGACAGAATACTTCAGGAATTTCCTGTGAATTATTCATACGATTACGTTTGATAGTGAGTTAGAGCTCATAAACTACTATTACTGAATAGCCAAACGGAGAACTTTGCTGTTAATGCTTCTAAATAATTCGGTTATGGGTAAAATATGTCAGTGAAACGTACAGAGCTGATATTATCATATCAACAACCAAAGACTTTTCTTGGTCACTGGATGATGGGCTGATGAAAAACAGAAGTCGATAGGTGCTGTTCAAATAGTTAGTTAATTTGTCTACTAAATTGAAATAATTGTACCTTGGAAATCAACCAAACAAATCGTTAATTAATTTGTCAGCGAAATTGAAATAATGATACATTGGAAAATAAATAATAAATGCATACATATTGAAACCAACTCAAAGCTTTAAAATATAAACAAAAAAATATTTGGATTTTATTTTTCATTAAAGAATAATTCGCATTTTGCATCCCTGGCGTGGTGATATAAAGAATTGTATCAAGCAAATTAATAAGTTTGATGCAGTGGCGCATTAAACAAAAGTACAATTAATTTTAGTATCCAAAAAAATAAACAGTTACTTCTTTCAAATGACAACAACAAAAGTAGCGAATTAGCTTTGAATTCGCTGCTGCATGTACGAGTACATACAAACATACTAACGGGCTTGCCTTGTTTATTATATCATGATGATGACTTGCAATTTTAGTTTAATAAGAAGTCGTCGTGGTCGCACGTATTAATTTAGTAGTCGTTAATAATTTAATCATTTCGGGACTTAAACATATCAAACAAAACTGTAAACAGTGAAAATATTTAAATTTACTCGTTGTTAATAAAATCAATGTGTTATATTCTTAAAATAAAATTGTTAAATGTGTGCGGACGTGTGTGTGTTTGTATATCTATTTTGCTACTTATTTGCTGTCGTATTCATGTAGGGATGTACCTGTTGAATTACAAGAAGGTAAAGTAAATGGCCGAATTAGCGATTTGGCACAGCTGATTATTCTTACTGTGGGAATTTTAAAATTGCATATTGTCAAAATGCATACATGTCAACATATCAATCACTAACGTCAGTTTAAGCTTGTGCTCTAATTGTACTGTCAATAAGAAAATTGCATTAATAATAATTCCTAGAGAGTGGAAACGGTTTCAGGCTTTACTAAGAGCAGTTAGAGCAGCTTTAGTTACAGCAGTTTCATTGCCATTGTAGTAGATATAAGAGCCAATTAATTAGCTTTTTGATTTCCAGCTAGCTTGAGGCTAATACCAATAAACTTTAGACAGTATGAATTTTCGCGTTTAACTAAATATAATATATGTATCACTTTTAGTTTTAGTACAGCTAAGAACCAAGCTTAAGTCTTAAGAAAAAAATGATGTATGACTTGAATATATTTATTAAGCTGTACGTATCAGCTTTAAGCAATACTAAGTAAAGGTTTGGTTTGTTGGACCAACAACTAATTACAATCGAAGAGGGTTGTGTCTTGGGCGATCAGATAACACCAAAATATTAGCAATCAATAGCTGTTTTAGAGCTACTAAAAATACTGTTTCGTTAAAGAATCATATTTTTGCGACCTGTTTGCAAACTATGCAACAGTAAAAAAAATCTTCGGAGTAGATGCAGAAATTTGTAGCAGCACTCTCAATTGCTTGCCTAAAGAAACTTTTGTCCAAAAAATGTGCTAATTTTTAACTATTGCGCATCTACTGAATTTACAACTCTACCCAACATTTGTTGCCACTTTTAAGAAATATTTGATAAAAATTGATTTTAATTCTTATGTGCAATTATGTGGAGACTAGAGATTTTTATTCTTTTACGTTAAGCGACTGTTCACATATTATGTTACGCTCATTGGAGAGAGAATTTGTTACAGTTTCCCTTATTCCGTAACAATTTGTCAACGTGACATTAAGGCAACACCGAAAAATAAACTCTTCTCCACTTGCTGTCGACAACAGTTGACTACTTTTAACTAAACTAAAGAAAAATTTTAAACAAATAAAAAAAAATTAGGCCGATGTTTGGTACTTTTTTATATTTGTAGTAAAAAGGTAGTTGGTACTATTTGGCTCTCCTATTATCTTACATATCAGAAATACAAATGAAATTAAATTCGTATTATTCTCCTTTAAAAAATCTCAAATACTTTTTTGGAAAGGACATTTTTTAAATAAAGCACTTTTTAAAATATTCTGCAAATTTTTACCTAATATAAGGCGCTACATATATCTTTTTTGTTTTTTGTTTTGTATGTGTGGGTTCATTTGTAATAAAATCCATAAAATAAAACGAATAAAATTATTTTATAAAATAAAAAAATATAAATAAAAAAAAATTAATGTGTTTATAAAAAAATAACAGAAAATAATATGAAATAAAATAAAATGAAATAAAAGAAAATAAAAACCATAAAATAAAATAAATTAAAACAAAATAAATTAAAATGAAATAAAATGAAATACAACAAAATAACATAAAATAAAATAAAATGAAATATAATAAAAATAAATAAAATAAAAAGAAAAATTAAATGAAATAAAATTAAATAAAATGAAAAAAAATAAAATAAATTAAAATGAAATAAAATAAAATAGAATAAAAAATAAATGAAATAAAATAAAAGAAACATTTAATGAAATTAAATAAAATAAAATAAAGTAAAATAAAATAAAACAAAATAAATTAAAATGAATTAAAATAAAATAAAATAAAAAATTAATTAAATAAAAAGAAAAATTAAATGAAATAAAAATATATATAAATATTAAAAAAACAAATAAAATAAAATAAATCTTCACGTATAAAAATGTTTAAATCGATATTGTAGCTCGTTTTTCACAATTTATTTTCGAATAATTGATTTCATGTCATAAGTTCAAATTCTTGTTAATAAATCTGGTTTTTAACTAGCAAATTCCCTCGCTGTAATAGACAAATAAATAAATAAATAATAATAACTAGCGTGTTTTTCAGCAACATCCCGTTCAACAGTCACAGGTAATTTTATTTCTTATTTTACAATAAAATTTTTTAAGTTGAAAGATATTGTTTGTTTTAAAGATGGATTCTCCCGGTCAAATTTTTTTTCATATGTCGAGTGAGGTCTTCTTGGGAGAGAGAAATAATTTTGTTCGGACAACTCTTAACTTGAATTCATTTAATTTAAATTTTTGTCCGGCCAAAGTTGAACTGAGTTGCCACTTTATAGAGATCCTAAAGCGGTTTCACAGAAATTATTTTAATTATTCATTTTTTTCTATAAATGTACTTGGAAATGTCGTTAACTTAAGACTGCAAAGACTGTAGGCTTAACTATTACAAACTCAAGCTGATTTCAAAAGCTTAAGGGAAGTTGCAAGGAAAAAAAATATTGAGGTAATATTACAAATTGCAAATCGGCACCGAAATCAAGACCATATTTCGTATTACGATTTGGGTTTTATTTCGCAGTGTCATTTAATGCGCTTTGGATATAAAGATAAATCGTTTTACTTACTTTTTCACTTATGCACTTTTACATATACATATACACTTACTACGAATCAACGATGACGACGACGACGACAATTACCATTAACAATGAACGAACGATTTCAGATTTAACGAAACGAACCGACGACGACTACTAGTGACAGCGAAGGAAGTATTTCATATTTTACCACATGAACTGATGTAAATACCATTTTTTGTTTTAACAAAAATTTCAAAATTCTCTTCTATTACTTCATTCACTTTATTATGTGAATTTTTTATTATTACGAATTTTTTGTTTAATTATATTTTAAATAAATATTTATATAAAAATAATGAAATTTTTCGTACGTGATCCGCAGTGTATTAAAAAGTAGACTAAAATGAAGAAAAGGTGTAGCATTCGAAGCTAAAGGTAAAATATGTTCCAAAATGGAAAAAATAAAAGCAAACAAATTTGTTTTTTGTATGTTTGCATATAGTTTTTGAACTTCTTTCCTAATACGTTGTGGAATGTTGTTGTGTGTGAAAAGGAAGTGATCTTCAAAATGGTTTCTCAAAAATTATACCCTCGCAAAATATCTATATCTCTTTAGTAGCTTGAATTTTAAAAGATTTAAAAAGGAAAACATTATACTTAGTCTTATCTATATTATACAGAAATGCTTCAAATAAATTTTTCAACTGTGGCGGCAGCAAACGTAAAAATAAAATTAAATGAGAAATAATATAAGAGTAAAAAAAATAACTCTATAAAATAACTAAATAAATAATTATATAAAATACCAAATAATAAAATTAAAAGCCTGCTTTTGTAAATCAATACAATCAGCGTTAGATATCTTTTGTGGAAGAAAATTTAAACATCAAATTATTTCTCAGTACTTCTCTCAAAAATCTCAAACATATAACAACGTTGTGTTTTACAAAGTCAGGCTTGTGTAAATATAGAAATAGAATATCTTAATATTTACAAGTAAATGGCGATTTTAAATAAAATTCTTGAGTAAGTTAGGTCCCCTTTAGACAGGAAAAGTTTAGTTTGACTAATTTTGTTCAATTCCCGCTCAAACTTTCTTTTGTGTTTAGACAAAGAAAGTTTAGCTCTTAAAATTTTGTCGAAATACAACAACAAATATACAGTTGCAGCCAACTGCAGGCTTAAACTGCGAAAAACCCAAAATGATTTTGCGAGTACAAGTAAGTCTCTACTCTCCGCCGTTTCCTTTTCCCCTCTCTCTATCATAAATTCAACATTTTGCAAAGTAAAGTTTACCTGCCTAAAGTTTACTGCCAAAGTTGCAACATTTTAAAAACACCAAAAATAGTTACATTTTATTATAGGTAATTAATCAATTGTTAAAAGTAAAACAAGGTTGAAGTAAATATTTTGATAGCATTCCTTTTACACCATTCGCAGTCAGTGGTGTAAACATATATCTGCCCATGAATTTAATTGCTTAAAAAATTTTAAGTATTTCCTTCAAACACCTGTATTAGTACTGATTGGTAATAAAAACTACTAAAAATGGTCATTATATAATAAAAAAAACCGAACTAAAAGCAATCGATTGGGCTTAGGACAACACCAGTAAAAGTTTATAGTTCGATTAATATAATCTAAAAGCTTGATATTACTTGATATTTATTCGATACAGAATTTCTAAATATATCAACCTCTAGTAGCAATCGCAATCTGTAAGGCTATAAACTCTTATCATTTCCACACACCGCGCAATCGAAATACTCTAGTCAGATATCGTAGTAAAGACACAAACCTTTCTCACCCTCTTAGTTATCGAATCACGTCCGAAAATAAATAAATATATTCACTTGTTGCATGCATTGTCACCTCTATCTAGTTGGAAGAGGAACACGAAAAAACAACAAAAACGATTTTGCAAATAGATACATACACAATTAACAAACGCGTCGGACATAGAATTTTGCAAATTTTTGTTTTCACGTTTTACCACATAAAAAACAAATTAATGAATAATTGAACACTTTTATTTTGTTAATTACTCAATAAATTATACTTTTCACTTGTTTTTAATATGAAATCACTTTATTTAATAAACTTTTTCCCTAAACAAATGCACGGAATAAGCTTACACGACCGATCACGACAACTGTTGCTTTAACAATGAGAAATTGGTGCGAAGCAATTTGACATCGGCTGAATTGGAATGTGGTTGAAATGAGGGGTTGCCAAGACAATCAAAATTCATGAAATTTTAATGCATTAATTTTAGTGTTATTAATATGTAATTACCTTTTCAGTTCTGTAGTAAAAATAGTGTAACAATGAAATATTATTTTGAATGAGTTGTCTGTCCATCTGCTCGTATGTCCATCTGTCTAAGGCTTCTATTGCGTGAACCGTAATCGCTAGATGCTTCATATTTTCACATGATATAGATATTATGGTCGCTTTAAGAACAAATCGACCCCTGTGCGCGAAATTATCGTATGTTACACTTTTTATGAAATCGATTTTTTTATTCAAATCGGTTTTAAATCTATTAATTAATCTGTTGACAAAATATTATATCGATAAAAATAACAGTTATAAAAGAGATAATACAATGCACATTTTATCGTATGTAACAATACAAATAGTAATAAAAACAATCTCCTGTAATTTTTAGTTTTTGTGACATACGATAATATCGCACACAGGGGTCGATATACTTAAAATAAACATTAAAAAATATTTTCTGTAGAGGGTGTATAGAAAAAACTGTAATTATCTTGGCGCTTTGGCAAAGAATGAAATTAATGTAATTCTTAAAGGTTATGTAGACAAGAAGTGTTATTTTTTATATAGACATGTGTTTTGTAAGAAGTAATAAATGTTGGAAATTATTATATAGTGTGTTTTGTCGCTTTAATAGCATATATGAAAAATTATATCTTATGAACCATAATAGACACTGGAATTCCTAGATTACAACGAGAAACAAAAGCGATCATACATACTTACATACATATTTTCTTCAATAGCATAAATACATACATATTTACATATGTACATACCAAAATGAATAAACAAGAGAGAGGAACTGTTCTGTGGAACGTAAAAACGTATGTACATATGTTTGTATGTTACTAAGATATGTGCGCTTTACAGTTAAATATTTTAAAGCAAAATTAAAGAAAAGCAAGTTAAAATATACATACATACATAGTTATGTAAGTGCAATGTATGAAGTAATTTAACTAATGCAGGGGCGCACCTGCAGTTAACAGACCCCTTATCTAATATTTTTTTAAATCCATTTTTTAAGTTTTCAATTCAATAAAATCAAAAAATTAATTCATACATATATTGTACATTCGTACATGCAGTAAATTTTTGCAATACATTTGCGAGTTCTTCCAACAGTGTATGGCAGAACTTTATTTTGCTTTTGACGAAAATAAAGTGCTGCCAAACGGTGCGTTTCACATGCTATGAATTGCTAATTGTCGATTCATGAACGTCACAAAAGTAATTGCCGTTTACATTCATACATACTTATATACACAGCGGCGCTTATCGTAAAAGGTCGTGATTTGCTATCAGTATCTTGTTTCTACTTATATTTCTAGCATCGTAAAAATTGCATCGTTGCCAGATTTGTGACTAAAAAGTGTTGCTGTATTGCAGTGACAAAAGTTCGTTTTTTTATTGGAATGTTTCCATCAAAATCAAGTGTCAAACAATAAATCCAGCAGATTAAAATTTTTTGGTGGCGGCATTATTATTTCATAGAAAATAAATACTTATTAAATGTGTTTTCATTAGATCTATCAAAAAAATTGTGTGTACTAAAAATGTACGATGGTCTGGAGTAAAACTGAATAAGTGTTAGAGATTTTTTGACATGTTTCATAAAATGATATTTTCTATGGGATCATAGTTCTACTTTTTAGAGTTTTTGAAAATATAAACGGCAGTGTGTTCTTTACTTATTGTTAAGACAGACGATCTGAATATTTCTGCAGTATCTACATAATTGATAGACAAACACATTTTATTATATCCCTTGTGCGCCCGCAATACTGAAGCGATTTTATAAAATTTAATGTATTTGTGAAGGTTTTTTACATGCATGTGCACAATATTAGTCTTATTTAAATTGATTCAATATTTTGGGAGTTATAAGCGTTTAAAATTGCGACTATTCCATGCACACTTATTGCACATGCATGTATCAAGTTGGAAAATAAACAACGTGAGCATGTGTGCTTTCCTAGTTTGCTTTTGCATAGAAATGAGACAGAGCATTTTCTATATTTACTTTGTAAACAAAGGAGAGCTAATAAGTTTTAAGTATTTATTGTATTTTATCGTATGTATTTATGTAAATGTTTAATATTTCTTGAATGCGGTCGATAGAGTCAACTGCTGACTGCTCTAGCTCATATAAATAGTTGACGAAAACGAAAAAAACAAATGTTTTTGCATTGTTTTTTTTTTGTGGGATAGTGTCATGCCGACAACTCACCGCTCTGCAATTTTTTTAAAATAAGACAGAATACTTCAGGAATTTCCTGTGAATTATTCATACGATTACGTTTGATAGTGAGTTAGAGCTCATAAACTACTATTACTGAATAGCCAAACGGAGAACTTTGCTGTTAATGCTTCTAAATAATTCGGTTATGGGTAAAATATGTCAGTGAAACGCACCACAGAGCTGATATTATCATATCAACAAACAAAGACTTTTCTTGGTTACTGGATGATGGGCTGATGAAAAACGGAATTCGACGTGTGTTGTGCAACCAAACAAATACTTAGTTAATTTGCCTGCTAAATTGAAATAGTTGTACATTGGAAATCAACCAAACAAATCGTTAATTAATTTATCAGCGAAATTGAAATAATGATACATTGGAAAATAAATAATAAATGCATACATATTGAAACCAACTCAAAGCTTTAAAATATAAACAAAAAAATATTTGGATTTTATTTTTCATTAAAGAATAATTCGCATTTTGCATCCCTGGCGTGGTGATATAAAGAATTGTATCAAGCAAATTAATAAGTTTGATGCAGTGGCGCATTAAACAAAAGTACAATTAATTTTAGTATCCAAAAAAATAAACAGTTACTTCTTTCAAATGACAACAACAAAAGTAGCGAATTAGCTTTGAATTCGCTGCTGCATGTACGAGTACATACATACATACATACTAACGGGCTTGCCTTGTTTATTATATCATGATGATGACTTGCAATTTTAGTTTAATAAGAAGTCGTCGTGGTCGCACGTGTTAATTTAGTAGTCGTTAATAATTTAATCATTTCGGGACTTAAACATATCAAACAAAACTGTAAACAGTGAAAATATTTAAATTTACTTGTTGTTAATAAAATCAATGTGTTATATTCTTAAATGCAGTGTTATTTGTGTGCTTTAATTAGAAATTAAAAATTTGCTTGCTTCGTATCACATTTAAAATAAAATTGTTAAATGTGTGCGGACGTGTGTGTTTGTATATCTATTTTGCTACTTATTTGCTGTCGTATTCATGTAGGGATGTACCTGTTGAATTACAAGAAGGTAAAGTAAATGGCCGAATTAGCGATTTGGCACAGCTGATTATTCTTACTGTGGGAATTTTAAAACTGCATATTGTCAAAATGCATACATGTCAACATATCAATCACTAACGTCAGTTTAAGCTTGTGCTCTAATTGTACTGTCAATAAGAAAATTGCATTAATAATAATTCCTAGAGAGTGGAAACGGTTTCAGGCTTTACTAAGAGCAGTTAGAGCAGCTTTAGTTACAGCAGTTTCATTGCCATTGTAGTAGATATAAGAGCCAATTAATTAGCTTTTTGATTTCCAGCTAGCTTGAGGCTAATACCAATAAACTTTAGACAGTATGAATTTTCGCGTTTAACTAAATATAATATATCACTTTTAGTTTTAGTACAGCTAAGAACCAAGCTTAAGTCTTAAGAAAAAAATGATGTATGACTTGAATATATTTATTAAGCTGTACGTATCAGCTTTAAGCAATACTAAGTAAAGGTTTGGTTTGTTGGACCAACAACTAATTACAATCGAAGAGGGTTGTGTCTTGGGCGATCAGATAACACCAAAATATTAGCAATCAATAGCTGTTTTAGAGCTACTAAAAATACTGTTTCGTTAAAGAATCATATTTTTGCGACCTGTTTGCAAACTATGCAACAGTAAATAAAATCTTCGGAGCAGATGCAGAAATTTGTAGCAGCACTCTCAATTGCTTGCCTAAAGAAACTTTTGGCCAAAAAATGTGATAATTTTTAACTATTGCGCAGCTACAGAATTTACAAATCTACCCAACATTTGTTGCCACTTTTAAGAAATATTTGATAAAAATTGATTTTAATTCTTATGTGCAATTATGTGGAGACTAGAGATTTTTATTCTTTTACGTTAAGCGACTGTTCACATATTATGTTACGCTCATTGGAGAGAGAATTTGTTACAGTTTCCCTTATTCCGTAACAATTTGTCAACGTGACATTAAGGCAACACCGAAAAATAAACTCTTCTCCCCTTGCTGTCGACAACAGTTGACTACTTTTAACTAAACTAAAGAAAAATTTTAAACAAATAAAAAAAAATAGGCCGATGTTTGATACTTTTTTATATTTGTACTAAAAAGGTAGTTATGGTACTATTTGGCTCTCCTATTATCTTACATATCAGAAATACAAATGAAATTAAATTCGTATTATTCTCCTTTAAAAAATCTCAAATACTTTTTTGGAAAGGACATTTTTTAAATAAAGCACTTTTTAAAATATTCTGCAAATTTTTACCTAATATAAGGCGCTACATATATCTTTTTTGTTTTTTGTTTTGTATGTGTGGGTGCATTTGTAATAAAATCCATAAAATAAAACGAATAAAATTATTTTATAAAATAAAAAAATATAAATAAAAAAAAATTAATGTGTTTATAAATTATGAAATTTATATTAATCGAGATTGCCTCGATATCTTTTTTCAAAGATTTAAAAACTTTTGTTTGTTGAGGGTTTTTATATATAGACTATATAGACTATATATATATATATATATATAGACTATATATAGACTAGCTAAAAACCCTCAACAAACAAAAGTTTTTAAATGTGTTTATAAAAAAATAACAGAAAATAATATGAATTGAAATAAAATAAAATGAAATAAAAGAAAATAAAAACCATAAAATAAAATAAATTAAAACAAAATAAATTAAAATGAAATAAAATGAAATACAACAAAATAACATAAAATAAAATAAAATGAAATATAATAAAAATAAATAAAATAAAAAGAAAAATTAAATGAAATAAAATTAAATAAAATGAAAAAAAATAAAATAAATTAAAATGAAATAAAATAAAATAGAATAAAAAATAAATGAAATAAAATAAAAGAAACATTTAATGAAATTAAATAAAATAAAATAAAATAAAATAAAATAAAATAAAGTAAAATAAAATAAAACAAAATAAAATAAAACAAAATAAATTAAAATGAATTAAAATAAAATATAATAAAAAATTAATTAAATAAAAAGAAAAATTAAATGAAATAAAAATATATATAAATATTAAAAAAACAAATAAAATAAAATAAATCTTCACGTATAAAAATGTTTAAATCGATATTGTAGCTCGTTTTTCACAATTTATTTTCGAATAATTGATTTCATGTCATAATTTCAAATTCTTGTTAATAAATCTGGTTTTTAACTAGCAAATTCCCTCGCTGTAATAAACAAATAAATAAATAAATAATAATAACTAGCGTGTTTTTCAGCAACATCCCGTTCAACAGTCACAGGTAATTTTATTTCTTATTTTACAATAAAATTTTTTAAGTTGAAAGATATTGTTTGTTTTAAAGATGGATTCTCCCGGTCAAATTTTTTTTCATATGTCGAGTGAGGTCTTCTTGGGAGAGAGAAATAATTTTGTTCGGACAACTCTTAACTTGAATTCATTTAATTTAAATTTTTGTCCGGCCAAAGTTGAACTGAGTTGCCACTTTACAGAGATCCTAAAGCGGTTTTACAGAAATTATTTTAATTATTAATTTTTTTCTATAAATGTACTTGGAAATGTCGTTAACTTAAGACTGCAAAGACTGTAGGCTTAACTATTACAAACTCAAGCTGTTTTCAAAAGCTTAAGGGAAGTTGCAAGGAAAAAAAATATTGAGGTAATATTACAAATTGCAAATCGGCACCGAAATCAAGACCATATTTCGTATTACGATTTGGGTTTTATTTCGCAGTGTCATTTAATGCGCTTTGGATATAAAGATAAATCGTTTTACTTACTTTTTCACTTATGCACTTTTACATATACATATACACTTACTACGAATCAACGATGACGACGACGACGACAATTACCATTAACAATGAACGAACGATTTCAGATTTAACGAAACGAACCGACGACGACTACTAGTGACAGCGAAGGAAGTATTTCATATTTTACCACATGAACTGATGAAATCAATAAATACCATTTTTTGTTTTAACAAAAATTTCAAAATTCTCTTCTATTACTTCATTCACTTTATTATGTGAATTTTTTATTATTACGAATTTTTTGTTTAATTATATTTTAAATAAATATTTATATAAAAATAATGAAATTTTTCGTACGTGATCCGCAGTGTATTAAAAAGTAGACTAAAATGAAGAAAATGTGTAGCATTCGAAGCTAAAGGTAAAATATGTTCCAAAATGGGAAAAATAAACGCAAACAAATTTGTTTTTTTTTTTATATGTTTGCATATAGTTTTTGAACTTCTTTCCTAATACGTTGTGGAATGTTGTTGTGTGTGAAAAGGAAGTGATCTTCAAAATGGTTTCTCAAAAATTATACCCTCGCAAAATATCTATATCTCTTTAGTAGCTTGAATTTTAAAAGATTTAAAAAGGAAAACATTATACTTAGTCTTATCTATATTATACAGAAATGCTTCAAATAAATTTTTCAACTGTGGCGGCAGCAAACGTAAAAATAAAATTAAATGAGAAATAATATAAGAGTATATAAAATAACTCTATAAAATAACTAAATAACTAATTATATAAAATACCAAATAATAAAATTAAAAGCCTGCTTTTGTAAATCAATACAATCAGCGTTAGATATCTTTTGTGGAAGAAAATTTAAACATCAAATTATTTCTCAGTACTTCTCTCAAAAATCTCAAACATATAACAACGTTGTGTTTTACAAAGTCAGGCTTGTGTAAATATAGAAATAGAATATCTTAATATTTACAAGTAAATGGCCATTTTAAATAAAATTCTTGAGTAAGTTAGGTCCCCTTTAGACAGGAAAAGTTTAGTTTGACTAATTTTGTTCAATTCCCGCTCAAACTTTCTTTTGTGTTTAGACAAAGAAAGTTTAGCTCTTAAAATTTTGTCGAAATACAACAACAAATATACAGTTGCAGCCAACTGCAGGCTTAAACTGCGAAAAACCCAAAATGATTTTGCGAGTACAAGTAAGGGTAGGATCACACGATTGCCGTAATGCACCAATTATCGGTCTATTTTGTATGCCAATCGTGTGATTTCATAATTTATTGTCCCCTACGGCAATCGAGAACAATATTGTGCTGATTTTCCGCAATCAAATGCAACTCTGGTGCGGCAATCGTGTGAACGGTTGAAAGGCAACCATGCGTCAATATAAATGATTAAAATGTACCAATATTTATTGTTTTCTCATGCGGCAATCAAAGTAGCCAATACGCGGCAATTTATTCAATTTTTCGTGTGTGCTAATTGTTTTGTGTACCATCAATCTAAACTTATTTGAAGCGTCAACCCTTAAATGCATGAATTTTTTTCGCTTTGAAAGAAATATATTATTTAGACATATAGAATTAATGCAAAAAAATTTAATTTTTTTTTTTAGTTAAATTTATTAAGTGTAAAATAAATCTCGCATATTGTATTTATTTTACTATAATAAGCGGTGAACGATTAATAAAATTTAGAGAACAATTAAAACCTACGAAGCAGAATTACATCAATATGCTAAAGAAAAAAATTTGCACGTAAAACAAAGCAAACTAAAAATTACCATAACAGCTGTTTGTTGGTGTTGCCGCAAGTTAGAACAATCGTATGACTGGACTGAATCAATTATTGCCACAAATTCATTTTTAGTCAATCTGCGGCAATAAAATTTTTATAAAATGGGGCAATCATGTGACTGCAGTATATTTGATTGCGACAATATTATTATATATTATTATTAGCACACTAAAAATTGGGTCTGATTAGTGTATTTGCGGCAATCGTGTGATCCTACCTTAAGTCTCTACTCTCCGCCGTTTCCTTTTCCGCTCTCTCTATCATAAATTCAACATTTTGCAAAGTAAAGTTTACCTGCCTAAAGTTTACTGCCAAACTTGCAACTTTTTAAAAACACCAAAAATAGTTACATTTTATTATAGGTAATTAATCAATTGTTAAAAGTAAAACAAGGTTGAAATAAATATTTTGATAGCATTCCTTTTACACCATACGCATTCAGTGGTGTAAACATATATCTGCCCATGAATTTAATTGCTTAAGTATTTCCTTCAAACACCTTTATTAGTACTGGTTGGTAATAAAAATTGCTAAAAATGGTCATTATTTAATAAAAAAAAAACCGAACTAAAAGCAATCGATTGGGCTTAGGACAACACCAGTAAAAGTTTTTAGTTCGATTAATATAATCTAAAAGCTTGATATTACTTGATATTTATTCGATACAGAATTTCTAAATATATCAAGCTCTAGTAAGTAGCAATCGCAATCTGTAAAGCTATAAACTCTTATCATTTCCACACACCTAGCAATCGAAATACTCTAGTCAGATACCGTAGTAAAGACACAAACCTTTCTCACCCTCTTAGTTATCGAATCACGTCCGAAAATAAATAAATATATTCACTTGTTGCATGTATTGCCACCTCTATCTAGTTGGAAGAGGAACACGAAAAAACAACAAAAACGATTTTGCAAATAGATACATACACAATTAACAAACGCGTCGGACATAGAATTTTGCAAATTTTTGTTTTCACGTTTTACCACATAAAAAACAAATTAATGAATAATTTAACACATTTATTTTGTTAATTATACAATAAATTATACTTTTCACTTGTTTTTAATATGAAATCAATTTATTTAATAAACTTTTTCCCTAAACAAATGCACGGAATAAGCTTACACGACCGATCACGACAACTGTTGCTTTAACAATGAGAAATTGGTGTGAAGCAATTTGACAGCAGCTTGGCGAATTCGCCTGAATTGGAATGTGGTTGAAATGAGGGGTTGCCAAGACAATCAAAATTCATGAAATTTTAATACAAGTGTTATTAATATGTAATTAATTACCTTTTCAGTTCTGTAGTAAAAAAAGTGTAACAATGAAATATTATTTTGAATGAGTAGTCTGTCCATCTGCTCGTATGTCCATCTGTCTAAGGCTTCTATTGCGTGAACCGTAATCGCTAGATGCTTCATATTTTCACATGATATAGATATTATGGTCGCTTTAAGAACAAATCGACCCATGTGCGCGAAATTATCGTATGTTACACTTTTTATGAAATCGATTTTTTTATTCAAATCGGTTTTAAATCTATTAATTAATCTGTTGACAAAATATTATATCGATAAAAATAACAGTTATAAAAGAGATAATACAATGCACATTTTATCGTATGTAACAATACAAATAGTAATAAAAACAATCTCCTGTAATTTTTAGTGTTTGTGACATACGATAATATCGCACACAGGGGTCGATATACTTAAAATAACCATTAAAAAATATTTTCTGTAGAGGGTGTATAGAAAAAACTGTAATTATCTTGGCGCTTTGGCAAAGAATGAAATTAATGTAATTCTTAAAGGTTATGTAGACAAGAAGTGTTATTTTTTATATAGACATGTGTTTTGTAAGAAGTAATAAATGTTGGAAATTATTATATAGTGTGTTTTGTCGCTTTAATAGCATATATGAAAAATTATATCTTATGAACCATAATAGACACTGGAATTCCTAGATTACAATGAGAAACAAAAGCGATCATACATACTTACATACATATTTTCTTCAATAGCATAAATACATACATATTTACATATGTACATACCAAAATGAATAAACAAGAGAGAGGAACTGTTCTGTGGAACGTAAAAACGTATGTATGTACATATGTTTGTATGTTACTAAGATATGTGCCCTTTACAGTTAAATATTTTAAAGCAAAATTAAAGAAAAGCAAGTTAAAATATACATACATACATAGTTATGTAAGTGCAATGTATGAAGTAATTTAACTAATGCAGGGGCGCACCTGCAGTTAACAGACCCCTTATCTAATATTTTTTTAAATCCATTTTTTAAGTTTTCAATTCAATAAAATCAAAAAATTAATTCATACATATATTGTACATTCGTACATGCAGTAAATTTTTGCAATACATTTGCGAGTTCTTCCAACAGTGTATGGCAGAACTTTATTTTGCTTTTGACGAAAATAAAGTGCTGCCAAACGGTGCGTTTCACATGCTATGAATTGCTAATTGTCGATTCATGAACGTCACAAAAGTAATTGCCGTTTACATTCATACATACTTATATACACAGCGGCGCTTATCGTAAAAGGTCGTGATTTGCTATCAGTATCTTGTTTCTACTTATATTTCTAGCATCGTAAAAATTGCATCGTTGCCAGATTTGTGACTAAAAAGTGTTGCTGCATTGCAGTGACAAAAGTTCGTTTTTTTATTGGAATGTTTCCATCAAAATCAAGTGTCAAACAATAAATCCAGCAGATTAAAATTTTTTGGTGGCGGCATTATTATTTCATAGAAAATAAATACTTATTAAATGTGTTTTCATTAGATCTATCAAAAAAATTGTGTGTACTAAAAATGTACGATGGTCTGGAGTAAAACTGAATAAGTGTTAGAGATTTTTTGACATGTTTCATAAAATGATATTTTCTATGGGATCATAGTTCTACTTTTTAGAGTTTTTGAAAATATAAACGGCAGTGTGTTCTTTACTTATTGTTAAGACAGACGATCTGAATATTTCTGCAGCATCTACATAATTAATAGACAAACACATTTTATTATATCCCTTGTGCGCCCGCAATACTGAAGCGATTTTATAAAATTTAATGTATTTGTGAAGGTTTTTTACATACATGTGCACAATATTAGTCTTATTTAAATTGATTCAATATTTTGGGAGTTATAAGCGTTAAAAATTGCAACTATTCCATGCACACTTATTGCACATGCATGTATCAAGTTGGAAAATAAACAAAGTGAGCATGTGTGCTTGCCCAGTTTGCTTTTGCATAGAAATGAGACAGAGCATTCTCTATATTTACTTTGTAAACAAAGGAGAGCTAATAAGTTTTAAGTATTTATTGTATTTTATCGTATGTATTTATGTAAATGTTTAATATTTCTTGAATGCGGTCGATGGAGTCAACTGCTGACTGCTGTAGCTCATATAAATAGTTGACGAATACGAAAAAAAACAAATGTTTTTGCATTGTTTTTTTTTTTTTTGTGGGATAGTGTCACGCCGACAACTCACCGCTCTGCAATTTTTTTAAAATAAGACAGAATACTTCAGGAATTTCCTGTGAATTATTCATACGATTACGTTTGATAGTGAGTTAGAGCTCATAAACTACTATTACTGAATAGCCAAACGGAGAACTTTGCTGTTAATGCTTCTAAATAATTCGGTTATGGGTAAAATATGTCAGTGAAACGCACCACAGAGCTGATATTATCATATCAACAAACAAAGACTTTTCTTGGTTACTGGATGATGGGCTGATGAAAAACGGAATTCGACGTGTGTTGTGCAACCAAACAAATACTTAGTTAATTTGCCTGCTAAATTGAAATAGTTGTACATTGGAAATCAACCAAACAAATCGTTAATTAATTTATCAGCGAAATTGAAATAATGATACATTGGAAAATAAATAATAAATGCATACATATTGAAACCAACTCAAAGCTTTAAAATATAAACAAAAAAATATTTGGATTTTATTTTTCATTAAAGAATAATTCGCATTTTGCATCCCTGGCGTGGTGATATAAAGAATTGTATCAAGCAAATTAATAAGTTTGATGCAGTGGCGCATTAAACAAAAGTACAATTAATTTTAGTATCCAAAAAAATAAACAGTTACTTCTTTCAAATGACAACAACAAAAGTAGCGAATTAGCTTTGAATTCGCTGCTGCATGTACGAGTACATACATACATACATACTAACGGGCTTGCCTTGTTTATTATATCATGATGATGACTTGCAATTTTAGTTTAATAAGAAGTCGTCGTGGTCGCACGTGTTAATTTAGTAGTCGTTAATAATTTAATCATTTCGGGACTTAAACATATCAAACAAAACTGTAAACAGTGAAAATATTTAAATTTACTTGTTGTTAATAAAATCAATGTGTTATATTCTTAAATGCAGTGTTATTTGTGTGCTTTAATTAGAAATTAAAAATTTGCTTGCTTTGTATCACATTTAAAATAAAATTGTTAAATGTGTGCGGACGTGTGTGTTTGTATATCTATTTTGCTACTTATTTGCTGTCGTATTCATGTAGGGATGTACCTGTTGAATTACAAGAAGGTAAAGTAAATGGCCGAATTAGCGATTTGGCACAGCTGATTATTCTTACTGTGGGAATTTTAAAACTGCATATTGTCAAAATGCATACATGTCAACATATCAATCACTAACGTCAGTTTAAGCTTGTGCTCTAATTGTACTGTCAATAAGAAAATTGCATTAATAATAATTCCTAGAGAGTGGAAACGGTTTCAGGCTTTACTAAGAGCAGTTAGAGCAGCTTTAGTTACAGCAGTTTCATTGCCATTGTAGTAGATATAAGAGCCAATTAATTAGCTTTTTGATTTCCAGCTAGCTTGAGGCTAATACCAATAAACTTTAGACAGTATGAATTTTCGCGTTTAACTAAATATAATATATCACTTTTAGTTTTAGTACAGCTAAGAACCAAGCTTAAGTCTTAAGAAAAAAATGATGTATGACTTGAATATATTTATTAAGCTGTACGTATCAGCTTTAAGCAATACTAAGTAAAGGTTTGGTTTGTTGGACCAACAACTAATTACAATCGAAGAGGGTTGTGTCTTGGGCGATCAGATAACACCAAAATATTAGCAATCAATAGCTGTTTTAGAGCTACTAAAAATACTGTTTCGTTAAAGAATCATATTTTTGCGACCTGTTTGCAAACTATGCAACAGTAAATAAAATCTTCGGAGTAGATGCAGAAATTTGTAGCAGCACTCTCAATTGCTTGCCTAAAGAAACTTTTGGCCAAAAAATGTGATAATTTTTAACTATTGCGCAGCTACAGAATTTACAAATCTACCCAACATTTGTTGCCACTTTTAAGAAATATTTGATAAAAATTGATTTTAATTCTTATGTGCAATTATGTGGAGACTAGAGATTTTTATTCTTTTACGTTAAGGGACTGTTCACATATTATGTTACGCTCTTTGGAGAGGGGAGATGGAGAATTTGTTACAGTTTCCCTTATTCCGTAACAATTTGTCAACGTGACATTAAGGCAACACCGAAAAAAAAACTCTTCTCCCCTTGCTGTCGACAACAGTTGACTACTTTTAACTAAACTAAAGAAAAATTTTAAACAAATAAAAAAAAATAGGCCGATGTTTGGTACTTTTTTATATTTGTACTAAAAAGGTAGTTATGGTACTATTTGGCTCTCCTATTATCTTACATATCAGAAATACAAATGAAATTAAATTCGTATTATTCTCCTTAAAAAAATCTCAAATACTTTTTTGGAAAGGACATTTTTTAAATAAAGCACTTTTTAAAATATTCTGCAAATTTTTACCTAATATAAGGCGCTACATATATCTTTTTTGTTTTTTGTTTTGTATGTGTGGGTGCATTTGTAATAAAATCCATAAAATAAAACGAATAAAATTATTTTATAAAATAAAAAAATATAAATAAAAAAAATTAATGTGTTAAAAAAAAATAACAGAAAATAATATGAATTGAAATAAAATAAAATGAAATAAAAGAAAATAAAAACCATAAAATAAAATAAATTGAAACAAAATAAATTAAAATGAAATAAAATGAAATACAACAAAATAACATAAAATAAAATAAAATGAAATATAATAAAAATAAATAAAATAAAAAGAAAAATTAAATGAAATAAAATTAAATAAAATGAAAAAAAAAAATAAAATAAATTAAAATGAAATAAAATAAAATAGAATACAAAATAAATGAAATAAAATAAAAGAAACATTTAATGAAATTAAATAAAATAAAACAAAATAAATTAAATTGAATTAAAATAAAATAAAAAATTAATTAAATAAAAAGAAAAATTAAATGAAATAAAAATATATATAAATATTAAAAAAAACAAATAAAATAAAATAAATCTTCACGTATAAAAATGTTTAAATCGATATTGTAGCTCGTTTTTCACAATTTATTTTCGAATAATTGATTTCATGTCATAATTTCAAATTCTTGTTAATAAATCTGGTTTTTAACTAGCAAATTCCCTCGCTGTAATAAACAAATAAATAAATAAATAATAATAACTATCGTGTTTTTCAGCAACATCCCGTTCAACAGTCACAGGTAATTTTATTTCTTATTTTACAATAAAATTTTTTAAATTGAAAGGTATTGTTTGCATTAAAGATGGATTCTCCCGGACAATTTTTTTTTCATATGTAGAGTGAGGTGTTCTTGGGAGAGAGAAATAATTTTGTTCGGACAACTCTTAACTTGAATTCGTTTAATTTAAATTTTTGTCCGGCCAAAGTTGAACTGAGTTGCCACTTTACAGAGATCCTAAAGCGGTTTTACAGAAATTATTTTAATTATTAATTTTTTTCTATAAATGTACTTGGAAATGTCGTTAACTTAAGACTGCAAAGACTGTAGGCTTAACTATTACAAACTCAAGCTGTTTTCAAAAGCTTAAGGGAAGTTGCAAGGAAAAAAAATATTGAGGTAATATTACAAATTGCAAATCGGCACCGAAATCAAGACCATATTTCGTATTACGATTTGGGTTTTATTTCGCAGTGTCATTTAATGCGCTTTGGATATAAAGATAAATCGTTTTACTTACTTTTTCACTTATGAAGGAACAATTTCATATGTAACGAAACGAACCGACGACGACGACTAGTGACAGCGTATTTCACATATTACCACATGAACTGATAATTTCATAAATATCAAACGACCGCCATATATTGTTTTAACAAAAATTTCAAAATTCTCTTCTATTACTTCATTCACTTTATTATGTGAATCTTTTATTATTACGAATTTTTTGTTAAATTATATTTTAAATAAATATTTATATAAAAATATTAAAATTTTTCGTACGTGATCCGCAGTGTATTAAAAAGTAGACTAAAAAGAAGAAAAGGTGTAGCATTTGAAGCTAAAGGTAAAATATGTTCCAAAATGGAAAAAATAAACGCAAACAAATTTGTTTTTTTTTATATGTTTGCATATAGTTTTTGAACTTCTTTCCTAATACGTTGTGGAATGTTGTTGTGTGTGAAGAGGAAGTGATCTTCAAAATTGTTTCTCAAAAATTATACCCTCGCAAAATATCTATATCTCTTTAGTAGCTTGAATTTTAAAAGATTTAAAAAGGAAAACATTATACATAGTCTTATCTATATTATACAGAAATGTTTCAAATAAATTTTTCAACTGTGGCGGCAGCAAACGTAAAAATAAAATTAAATGAGAAATAATATAAGAGTAAAAAAAATAACTCTATAAAATAACCAAATAACTAATTATATAAAATACCAAATAATAAAATTAAAAGCCTGCTTTTGTATATCAATACAATCAGCGTTAGATATCTTTTGTGGAAGAAAATTTAAACATCAAATTATTTCTCAGTACTTCTCTCAAAAATCTCAAACATATAACAACGTTGTGTTTTACAAAGTCAGGCTTGTGTAAATATAGAAATAGAATATCTTAATATTTACAAATAAATGGCCATTTTAAATAAAATTGTTGAGTAAGTTAGGTCCCCTTTAGACAGGAAAAATTTAGTTTGACTAATTTTGTTCAATTCCCGCTCAAACTTTCTTTTGTGTTTATACAAAGAAAGTTAGCTCTTAAAATTTTGTCGAAATACAACAACAAAAATACAGTTGCGGCCCACTGCAAGCTTAAACTGCGAAAAACCCAAAATGATTTTGCGAGTACAAGAAAGTCTGTACTCTCTGCCGTTTCCTTTTCCCCTTTCTCTATCATAAATTCAACATATTGCAAAGTTTACCTGCCTAAAATGGGTATTGCCGCCAAAGTTGCAAAATTTGAAAAACACCAAAAATAGTTATGTTTTATTATTATTAATCAATTGTTAAAAGTAAAACAAGTTTGAAGTAAATATTTTGATAGCATTCCTTTTACACCATACGCATTCAGTGGTGTAAACATATATCTGCCCATGAATTTAATTGCTTAAATAATTTTAAGTATTTCCTTCAAACACCTGTATTAGTACTGATTGGTAATAAAAATTGCTAAAATTGGTCATTATTTAATAAAAACCGAACTAAAACCAATTGATTTTGCTCACTCAGGACAACCACAGTAAAAGTTTTTAGTTCGATTAATATAATCTAAAAGCTTGATATTACTTGATATTTATTCGATACAGAATTTCTAAATATATCAAGCTCTAGTAAGTAGCAATCGCAATCTGTAAAGCTATAAACTCTTATCATTTCCACACACCGAACAATCGAAATACTCTAGTCAGATACCGTAGTAAAGACACAAACCTTTCTCACCCTCACTAGTTATCGAATCACGTCCGAAAATAAATAAAAATAATCACTTGTTGCATGTATTGCCACCTCTATCTAGTTGGAAGAGGAACGAAAAAACAACAAAAACGATTTTGCATATAGATACATACACAATTAACAAACGCGTCGGACATAGAATTTTGCAAATTTTTGTTTTCACGTTTTACAACATAAAAAACAAATTAATGAATAATTGAACACATTTATTTTGTTAATTACAAAATAAATTATACTTTTCACTTGTTTTTAATATGAAATCACTTTATTTAATAAACTTTTTCCCTAAACAAATGCACGGAATAAGCTTACACGACCGATCACGACAACTGTTGCTTTAACAATGAGAAATTGGTGCGAAGCAATTTGACAGCAGCTTGGCGAATTTGCCTGAATTGGAATTTGGTTGAAATGAGAGGTTGCCATGACAATCAAAATTCATGAAATTTTAATGCAAGTGTTATTAATATGTAGTATTAATAGTAAAAAAAGTGTAACAATGAAATATTATGTTGAATGAGTTGTCTGTCCATCTGTTCGTATGTCCATCTGTCAAAGGCTTCTATTGCGTAAACCGTAATCGCTAGATGCTTCATATTTTCACATGATATATGTGTATTATTATGGTCGCTTTATGAACATATCGACCCCTGTGCGCGAAATTATCGTATGTTACACTTTTAATGAAATCGATTTTTTTATGCAAATCGGTTCTAATATAATAGTTATGGAGATAATACACAATTATCGCATGTAACAGTTTTGTAGTATATAATAACAATACAAATAGTAATAAAAACAATCTCCTGTAATTTTTAGTTTTTGTGACATACGATAATATCGCGCACAGGGGTCGATATACTTAAAAAACATTAAAAAATATTTTCTGTACAGGGTGTATAGAAAAAAGTGTAATTTTATTGGCGCTTTGACAAAGAATGGATTTAATGTAATTCTTAAAGGTTATGTAGACAAGAAGTGTTATTTTTTACATGGACATGTATTTTGTAAGAAGTAATAAATGTTGGAAATTATTATATAGTGTGTTTTGTCTCTTTAATAGTATATATGAAAAATTATATCTTATGAACCATAATAGACACTGGAATTCCTAGATTACAATGAGAAACAAAAGCGATCATACATACTTACATACATATTTTCTTCAATAGCATAAATACATACATATTTACATATGTACATACCAAAATGAATAAACAAGAGAGAGGAACTGTTCTGTGGAACGTAAAAACGTATGTATGTACATATGTTTGTATGTTACTAAGATATGTGCCCTTTACAGTTAAATATTTTAAAGCAAAATTAAAGAAAAGCAAGTTAAAATATACATACATACATAGTTATGTAAGTGCAATGTATGAAGTAATTTAACTAATGCAGGGGCGCACCTGCAGTTAACAGACCCCTTATCTAATATTTTTTTAAATCCATTTTTTAAGTTTTCAATTCAATAAAATCAAAAAATTAATTCATACATATATTGTACATTCGTACATGCAGTAAATTTTTGCAATACATTTGCGAGTTCTTCCAACAGTGTATGGCAGAACTTTATTTTGCTTTTGACGAAAATAAAGTGCTGCCAAACGGTGCGTTTCACATGCTATGAATTGCTAATTGTCGATTCATGAACGTCACAAAAGTAATTGCCGTTTACATTCATACATACTTATATACACAGCGGCGCTTATCGTAAAAGGTCGTGATTTGCTATCAGTATCTTGTTTCTACTTATATTTCTAGCATCGTAAAAATTGCATCGTTGCCAGATTTGTGACTAAAAAGTGTTGCTGTATTGCAATGACAAAAGTTCGCTTTTTTATTGGAATGTTTCCATCAAAATCATGTGTCAAACAAAATATCCAGCAGATTAAAATTTTTTGGCGGCGGCAATATTATTTCATAAAAAATAAATACTTATTAAATGTGTTTTCATAGGATCTATCAAAAAAAAATCGTGTGTACTCAAAAAGTGCATTGGTCTGAACTAAAACTAAAATGGTGTTAGAGATTTTTTGACAGGTTTCATAAAATGATATTTTCTATGGGATCGTAGTTCTACTTTTTAGAGTTTTTGAAAATATAAGCGGCAGTGTGTTCTTTACTTATTGTTAAGACAGACGATCTGAATATTTCTGCAGCATCTACATAATTAATAGACAAACACATTTTATTATATCCCTTGTGCGCCCGCAATACTGAAGCGATTTTATAAAATTTAATGTAATTGTGAAGGTTTTTTACATACATGTGCACAATATTAGTCTTATTTAAATTGATTCAATATTTTGGGAGTTATAAGCGTTAAAAATTGCAACTATTCCATGCACACTTATTGCACATGCATGTATCAAGTTGGAAAATAAACAAAGTGAGCATGTGTGCTTGCCCAGTTTGCTTTTGCATAGAAATGAGACAGAGCATTCTCTATATTTACTTTGTAAACAAAGGAGAGCTAATAAGTTTTAAGTATTTATTGTATTTTATCGTATGTATCTATGTAAATGTTTAATATTTCTTGAATGCGGTCGATAGAGTCAACTGCTGACTGCTCTAGCTCATATAAATAGTTGACGAAAACTAAAAAAACAAATGTTTTTGCATTGTTTTTTTTTTGTGGGATAGTGTCACGCCGACAACTCACCGCTCTGCAATTTTTTTAAAATAAGACAGAATACTTCAGGAATTTCCTGTGAATTATTCATACGATTACGTTTGATAGTGAGTTAGAGCTCATAAACTACTATTACTGAATAGCCAAACGGAGAACTTTGCTGTTAATGCTTCTAAATAATTCGGTTATGAGTAAAATATGTCAGTGAAACGCACTACAGAGCTGATATTATCATATCAACAACCAAAGACTTTTGCTTGGTCACTGGATGATGGGCTGATGAAAAACGGAAGTCGATGGGTGCTGTTCAAATAGTTAGTTAATTTGTCTACTAAATTGAAATAATTGTACATTGGAAATCAACCAAACAAATCGTAAATTAATTTATCAGCGAAATTGAAATAATGATACATTGGAAAATAAATAATAAATGCATACATATTGAAACCAACTCAAAGCTTTAAAATATAAACAAAAAAATATTTATATTTTATTTTTCATTAAAGAATAATTCGCATTTTGTATCCCTGGCGAGGTGTTAGAAAGAATTGCATCAAGCAAATTAATAAGTTTGATGCGGTGGCGCATTACACAAAAGTACAATTAATTTTAGTATCCAAAAAAATAAACAGTTAAAAATTGTTAAATGTGTGCGGACGTGTGTGTGTTTGTATATCTATTTTGCTACTTATTTGCTGTTGTATTCATGTATGGATGTACCTGTTGAATTACAAGAAGGTAAAGTAAATGGCCGAATTAGCGATTTGGCACAGCTGATTATTCTTACTGTGGGAATTTTAAAATTGCATATTGTCAAAATGCATACATGTCAACATATCAATCACTAACGTCAGTTTAAGCTTGTGCTCTAATTGTACTCTCAATAAGAAAATTGCATTAATAATAAATCCTAAATAGTGGAAACGGTTTCAGGCTTTACTAAGAGCAGTTAGAGCAGTTTCATTGCCATTGTAGTAGATATAAGAGCCAATTAGCTTTTTGATTTCCAGCTAGCTTGAGGCTAATACCAATAAACTTTAGACAGTATGAATTTTCGCGTTTAACTAAATATAATATATCACTTTTAGTTTTAGTACAGCTAAGAACCAAGCTTAAGTCTTAAGAAAAAAATGATGTATGACTTGAATATATTTATTAAGCTGTACGTATCAGCTTTAAGCAATACTAAGTAAAGGTTTGGTTTGTTGGACCAACAACTAATTACAATCGAAGAGTCTTGTGTCTTGGGCGATCAGATAACACCAAAATATTAGCAATCAATAGCAATTTTAGAGGTACTAAAAATACTGTTTCGTTAAAGAATCATATTTTTGCGACCTGTTTGCAAACTATTGCAACAGTAAATAAAATCTTCGGCGTAGATGCAGAAATTTGTAGCAGCACTCTCAATTGCTTGCCTAAAGAAATTCTTGACCAAAAAATGTGATAATTTTTAACTATTGCGCAGCTACAGAATTTACAAATCTACCCAACATTTGTTGCCACTTTTAAGAAATATTTGATAAAAATTGATTTTAATTCTTATGTGCAATTATGTGGAGACTAGAGATTTTTATTCTTTTACGTTAAGGGACTGTTCACATATTATGTTACGCTCTTTGGAGAGGGGAGATGGAGAATTTGTTACAGTTTCCCTTATTCCGTAACAATTTGTCAACGTGACGTTAAGGCAACACCGAAAAATAAACTCTTCTCCACTTGCTGTCGACAACAGTTGACTACTTTTAACTAAACTAAAGAAAAATTTTGAACAAATAAAAAAAAATTAGGCCGAGATGTTTGGTATTTTTTTATATTTGTACTAAAAAGGTAGTTATAGTACTATTTGGCTCTCCTATTATCTTACATATCAGAAATACAAATGAAATTAAATTCGTATTATTCTCCTTAAAAAAATGTCAAATACTTTTTTGGAAAAGACATTTTTTAAATAAAGCACTTTTTAAAATATTCTGCAAATTTTTACCTAATAAACGGCGCTACATATATCTTTTTTTTTGTTTTGTATGTGTGGGTGCATGTGTAAAAAAACACATGAAATAAAGAATAAAATTATTTTATAAAATAAAAAAATATATATAACAAAAAAAAAAATGGTGTGTGAGTCTAATTGTAAAAAGGTTGTAAAGAAAATAAAATAGATTCATATCGAATATAATAATTTGTTTGTTGGGATTTTTGAATAAGTTTCAAAGCATACTATGCTTATACTATTGTAATTTTTATAACTTTCATTGAGTTTTTAAAGGTTTTTGTATAAGTAAAGAGGTTTGAAACATTTAAAAATTAGGTTTAAGGTCTACTGATGATTTGGCTTAAGCACCAATGAAATGCATGTATATAGACTAGCTAAAAACCCTCAACAAACAAAAGTTTTTTAAATCTTTGAAAAAAGATATCGAGGCAATCTCGATTAATATAAATTTCATAATTAGTGTGTGTATTAAAAAAAATAAAATAAAATAAAATAAAATGAAATAAAAAAATTAAATGAAATAAAATAAAATAAAATAAATGAAATAAAATAAAATGAAATAAAATAAAATGAATAAAATAAAAAGAAAAATTAAATGAATTCTTTCACAATTTATTTTCGAATAATTGATTTCATGTCATAATTTAAAATTTTTGTTAATATATCTGGATTTTAATTAGCGAATTGCCTCGCTGTAATAAACAATAAATAATAATAACTAGCGTGTTTTTCAGCAACATCCCGTTCAACAGTCACAGGTAATTTTATTTCTTATTTTACAATAAAATTTTTTAAATTGAAAGGTATTGTTTGCATTAAAGATGGATTCTCCCGGACAATTTTTTTTCATATGTCGAGTGAGGTCTTCTTGGCAGAGAGAAATAACTTTGTTCGGACAACTCTTAACTTGAATTCATTTAATTTAAATTTTTGTCCGGCCAAAGTTGAACTGAGTTGCTACTTTATAGTGATCCTAAAGCGGTTTTACAGAAATTCTTTTATTTATTCGTTTTTTTATTTCTATAAATGTACTTGGAAATATCGTTAACTTAAGACTGCAAAGACTGTAGGCTTAACTATTAGAAACTCAAGCTGACTTCAAAAGTTAAAAATGTTATTATTTTTTTAATTCTGAAGAAATCATAAGTTTATGGAATTTGTAACATTCTCCGAAATATAATTAGCGCTCCCTTAAATGGATGGCAGGTATAAAATTTTGTGTTTGTTTTAAATGCAATTGTACGAAAAAAAGCAATTTTTCGTACTCTGTAAGCACTGTAATTTTTAATTTTGCAATTAAATCTCGTTAATCGATATTTAATTATTTCGATAAGTCTTTGTTAAGTTTACATCAACAATATTTAAAAAATACCAGGAACAAATTCCTTTGTAGACTTTCTAGACAAAAGGAATCCTGCAATGGTCCCAACTCTAAACTTTTTCCTACTTCAGCATACTTTAACACATACACTCACTAACGCATTTAAACAGGTACCCACTTCTTTCAATTTATTGCTAGATTCCTTAATTTGTGTGTCTTTACGTCTGTCAGTCGTGTTGGTTAAATGTCTGAAGTAGTTTTGGCCGCTTGCGGTTGCTTAACTTCAATTTCGAACACATTCTTTGAATTATTGTGGGAAAAGTGTTCCATGTTTTTAGAATTTTTTTAACTTTATTATTTCATCCTTGTTGCTTCTACTTACTTAAGTAATTTTATGGATTTTCTGCTCATTTCATGGCCAAAAGTTTTTTAATTATTTTTTGTTTTTTGATGAAACAGCAAGATAATGTTGAATTCAGTAGCAAAATTAAAGACAAGTTAGAAACAGAAATGTTCGAATAGAATAAACGAGCTTTGTTTTCAATTTATTTTTATTGAATTTAAATTCAAGTTAAAATTACCAAACACAAGTAGAGTAATTTTTTTCATTATTATAGAAAATAATAGCGTAAGAGATTTTTAGTTATTAAAGTTAATATTAATAAGATTTTTTGCTTAAAAAAACGAAATATTCTAAAGATAATTTCGCAAAACTGTGCCGGCTTAAATTGTGCAAGTATTATCGCTGCAACTCTTCCTTTGTAGAGTGTAGATGTCAGTGAACACTTGAAATTCCTTTTGTTTCCTTATTCGTGCAAATACAAATGTATACAGCCATAAAAAAAACTTCAGCAATCTAAGTTTCACAATGTGAGCACAACTGCAACTTTTTTGATACCGTTGAGGTGAGTCGCAAACTAAAGCACTTTAAATGAAAGTCTTAGTAAATATTATACCGATTCCACAATTTTAAATAGAATTTCTTTTGGCTTTTGGAATGAAAGTTATTGCAAGACATTTCAAAAATCACAGAAATGATGCAAAGAATTTTAGGTTTATTGAAAAAGTCTATCATTCCTGCTTCTTTTGAACATTTAAAATATTAATAAAATTAGATTATAGTCTCATAGCCCAGTCCCGAAAAGTTAAGCAAAAATAAATCAAATAAATCTATTAAAACGAGGGATGCATCAAAACGTCTTTTTGACGATACGATATGCTGCTTCAAAGAAATATTGAGGATACCGATGCCGATACGCGTATTGAATTTGAATTCTAGGTAAAGTTAACAAAACTTAAGTAGAGAATTTTTTTATTATACAAAATTACTGCGTAAAGCCAAGGCCACGCAATGAGCGGCAAGTGGCTTATTACTGAGCGTCATTTCTGAGCGGTTAGTAGTAAAAATGCCACTGTCAAGAGAGGTTTGTTTAATGTTATTACGCAAAAATCGTATTCATATTTATAAGAATTTAATGCGTTTAAGAAAAAAAGATTTGTTGTTCTTCCTGTAAATCAAGCCAAGCAAATCTCCACACAGATGTTGGCAATACTCCCGTATGGCTGTGAAATCGTTTGATTTGCTGTTGCTAATCAATAAAACCAGATTGAAAAAACAAAGAAAATCTATTTCTGCTTGTTTTACATTTCAGGTAAATTTATTGTTTATTTACACATTTTCTTTGGATTTAAATTTTCGTAGTAATAAATTTTGGATTTCTTCTCTAATTTCTAATTTTTCGAGATTATCAAAATTTTCCGTAAATGGTAATGAACTTTTAAAAACTGAAATGTTTATTCTTTGGCGTTCAGAAAATAACTAAAAATTAGAACAAGTTTTATTCCTGAGCGGCGCGCTGCTCATTGCGTGGCCACTTCAGTAGTATTTTCAGTAGTATTGCGTGGCCTAGGCCTAAGATATATTAATATTTGAATTTGATATTGATAAAAAAGCCTAATAAAGAGAAAATTACAAATTAAAACAAAGAAAGGTCAACAATTCTAAAACACAAATATAAAGCATTTTTATATTTTGCTGAGAAAGACGAGGACTTAAAAAGAGTACACATGTCCCATTTTTGTTCTTTATTTGCATGAGTCCTCAAGCATAATTTGAAAGCTTATAGAGGAAAATATTTTTGAGATTTCTTCAGATTTTTCGGAAAAAGTTTTAATCCCACAAGTCGAATTTTCGACAAAAATCGGGTTTGCCGTCCATTTTTGAGTTTCTTTTCATAGCTTTGCTAAAGATCACGATTTTTCACTTTTGAGGAAAAAATTTAATTTTTGTGTTCAAAAACTATAAGTCTTGACAATGAATCTGCTCATTTAGGTACCCTATATTACAATTTGTCAAAATTTTTCCATCAATTTTGTAATCAACACTTTATAACTTTTAAAATTTGTCTGAAAATTAAAATAAAACGAATCATGCAGTTTGAAATAATCATTTGATTGTATTATTACCGTTCCAGAGTTAGACCACTTTTTAGATTTGTACCCGATGAAATACAAATGTATATATCCATAAAAATTTTCTGCTAAAATTTCACAAAATAAACGCAACTGCAAAAATTGCAGTGTCAAAAGTTGCATAATGTACGCTGGGGCTTTGCTTGAACGAGACCTGCCTGGAAAATAGTATCTCTGATGAAAGCTGAAGAACGACTGCGTCATTTTCTTCAAGTTTGGGTGTGAGATGTCATTGCGACAGTAAACAAGTGCATCTGCGTCTCTAGATATACAAGGGGAGATCTAAGGTATCTTTCGACATCTTCTTTAGCATAACGACAGTTTAGGATGGGCAGAGGCCCTCATCTTCCTCGTATTCGCTAATAATTGCAAATACCTATAAAGTTAAAGGCATAAGAGCAAGTCGCTTTATTTTAATCTGTTAAAAAAGCTGCAAAAATCAAAGGAAATTATGTCGTTATTCTGTTTTGACTGTATGCTCTGCTGTTTCATGTGTGTTTTCTTTAAGTTGTTGCTATGCAGCGAAATAAGCTTTGAAAATAGTTAATCATCAGCTTCAAAATCTGAACTACTGTTAATACGAGGGCGTATCAATTAGTCCGTGTGAAATTGTGTGAAACACAGTTTTTTTACAAAACAAAAATTTATTTTTTAACATAATCTCCTTTTAACTCAATACACTTAGTCCAACGTTTCTCCAGTTTTTGTATCCCTTCCAAGAAATAAGATTTTTCGAAGCCCTTAAAATATGAATTTGTTTGGTCAATAATTTCATGGTTGGAGCTAAATCTCTTTCGACCGAGCCATTTCTTTAGGTTTGGAAATATGAAGTAGTCACTAGGGGCTAAATGCGGAGAATATGGGTGATGAGATACAAATTCGGATTGCGGTTAAACAACTCCGAACAATCCTTTGAAGTTGTGACACGTTTACGTTTATGGTCAATTGAGAACAAACGCGGCACCCATCTTACATACAACTTTCTTAAATCCAGCTGATCACTTAAATTCGAAACAACACTGCCATATGAAATGCCTATGGGATCAACAATCTCGCGCAATTTTACTCTTCGATCGGCCAACATCATATCTTGGATTTTTTTGACATTTTCGGCTGTACTGACCTCAGTTGGCCGTCCAGAACGTTCAGCGTCATTTGTGCAGAGTCCCCATAGTATTTATCCAGCTTTTCCTTGGTTTGATTGACATTTTTCTTTTTGCAAAAATAATGTTTAAGGAGCACTAGAATTTCAGTTTTTTCAATTTTTAGAAAAATTAACGAGGTTGTACGAGGGCGGATTGATATTGAAGCTATCTAAGTAGGAAAAAACATTTTTTTTCAAAAACCATTTATTTCCCAACATAATATCCTTTTAGCTCAATACACTTAGTAAGACGATATTCCAACTTTTTTATACCATCTGAATAATACGATTTTGGGAACCCCTCAAAATACGTGTTAGTTTCGGTAATCACTTCTTCGTTTGAGATGAATCTTTTTCCTGCGAGACATTTTTTCAAGTTTGGAAACAGGAAAAAGTCACTAGGAGCTAAATCTGGCCTATAAAGTGGATGATCAACCAATTCGAAGTGTATTTCACGTAATTTTAGCATCTTATCTAATGCTGTGTGAACCGGTGCGTTGTCTTTAAGAAAGAGCACTTTTTTCTTCTTTAAATTTAATCGTTTTTTCTTGATTGCATCAATCAATTGATCCAATAATGCACAATAATACTTTCCTGTGATTGTGGATCCTTTTTCAAGATAATCGATGAGCAATATTCCGTGTGCATCCCAAAATACAGTGGCCATAACCTTGCCAGCCGAATTCACTGTCTTAATTTGGTCTCTTCTTCGTAGTAGATTGTGAACAGTTTTGTAGGCGTTAACTTTGCTGGGGTTAATTTTCCTGTACCAGTCAGTGGTTGTGTTCCAATTGTCGTTAACTTTTGTCTTGCAATTTTTATAAATTTTTTATGTCGTCAGAAAATAGTAGGTTTGTTGTAGTTATAAGGGGAGAATTTAAAGCTGATTTTGCGGCTCCATCCGCTTTCTCATTTCCTTTTAACTCGGAATGACCAGGGATCCAGATAAGTTTTAATGCCGATAGTCTTTCAATAATTAAGTGTCTAATCATATTTGGGTAAAATTGATCGTTATTGCAATTTCTTATGGCATCTAGTGCAGAGAGGGAGTCAGTACAGATTGCGAATTTCCCAATGACTCCTCTGACATATTTAACAGCTTCGTGTATTGCTATTATTTCAGCACAGAAATTAGTGCTATATTTGGACAGAATTGAATCAAAAAGCATCGTTGTATAAACAATAAAACCTTCGCCGATACTGATATATCGGCAAACCTGAACAATCGCCACTTGGTATCGGCGTCAAATGCATCCCTAATTAAAACCTATATTAACGACATAAAAAACTTCTGCAAGTCTTTGAAAATTTGCTGATTAGTTTTATCTATTATTCAATCGATAAAACCTGAACCTCATAAAATTAAAATAACCTTTTCACATTTCCTTATAAAAAAGATTTTATATAAAATCTTTAATACATATTTTTTTTAACTTATACAAGCACTTATGTCCACTCATGTGCACAACTGATGTTGAAAATACCTTTACGATAACACAACTTTTTTATTTTCATTTAAAAAACTAAAAAAAAATTCCATTATAAGGACAAGTGTATTTCTGATAAACGTCGAACATATGTTAAATACTAGCAACAGCTGCTAAAGAAAAGAACGAACGTATTTAAAGCAAAACTCCACAACATTCTCAAAAAATAAAATAAAAAAAACGTTAAAAAATGCTGTATAAAGGCAAGCAAATAAAAATAAATAAAAATAATATGAAATGAAAACATTCCACTAAATGTTTTTCAAAGAAATAAAAGTTGAAAAGAAAAATCTTGTAAAAAAATGAAGTCTTAGAAGATGCAAAAAGCAACCATCGCAAGAAAAGAAGTTTTGTATGCAATAGTTTGCTTTCAATGGTTAAATAAAAAAAAACTATGAAAACAGCTACTTTAAGACGTTTGCGATGAAATGAAAAAGCAACAGAAAGTCCTTCAACAACAACAGAAACAAATAAAACAACTTAAGAGAGGCATTAGTGTTGAAATAAAATCATTTGAAAGGTAATAGAAAAATATTGTAAAGCAATATATTCTATATCAGTAAAAAATATAGCTAGAAATTAAATAAAATTACAAAATTAACAAATTAAATATCCTTTAATAGCAAAAGCTTAAATTTATTCATAATAATTATACACAAAAGTTGGTGAATTAATTAGAAGAAAGTTCATGTGGGCACCAACGAATCTTCTCCATTCATTACGGTTATACGGCAAATAATTTCATTTGACTCGATGATTAATTTGTCATTTGGAATTCTTTTGCTAGGGTTCGTTGCCAGGTACTATGAGGGCGGCCGGGCCTACGATGTACCTGGGGTTTCCATTCTATGGCAGCTCTTGAGATATCATTTCTAGATCTTCGGAGTATCTGGCCCATCCACTTCCATTTACGTTTTAGTATCTCCGTCAGAACAGGGCCCATATTTAATGCTGACATCAGCTGTACATTCGTCCCACAATTTGAACAGAAAATTTTATGTATTTGTCGTAGGCATCAGTTAGTATATTTTTGTATCTTGAGGTACAGTCGCACTTGGAAAACATTTGCACAAAAAAAAACGTAACCACTACTTTTGCTTGCGGTTAGTGTGATTTAACTTGGTTTTTATGTCACAAAATTAAATCAATTATGCCGCAAAATGCTACTTTTTATATTATTTTTAATAAATGAGAACCCATATTAAAAAAAAATTGGAATTAAAGAAAATGCCAATTTAGCTTGTCTGTTGATCACGTTTTTCTCGGAAAATATTTGGCAAGTGTGACCGCACCTTTAGGCATTTGATGTTCTGTTCAGGGTTGCCGTTCAAAATTTCAAAAAAGTGTTATAAAAAGGATATTTAAGAAAAAAAGGGTCAAAAATGGTATTTTAAAGTAAAATAGGTTAAAGTTTTTTGCGAACTAAAAATAATTTTTATTTCATTTAAAAAAACACAAAAACGAGTTTCAACAATTAATTAAATACATTGGACTAAAATAAAGTTAATTACACATACTTGAATTATAGATCAATGTTAAAACTTAATAACAATTCACAGGTACATTTCAATATTAGTCGTATTATCAAAAAAATACTTTTACAAGAAACTTTTGGTAATGTTTATTTATCACTTTTTAGAAATACTTATTTTATATTTTGTAATTAATTCTTCACTTTGAGTCCATTCTTTCAGCTCCGATTCGGGCAAATTGAGCTTCTATTTTAAGTTAATTTGTAAGTTTATTTTTAATCAGTGATAGATAGTGTGGAAAAAAATCGTTCAGCGGAAGCACTAGTATGAGCAGAATAAATATATATGTAACGAATTCATATAAATTTTAAAGTATGTTTTCATCAAGACAAAAACATCGATATATCATACTTTAAGATTCGACTGTAAATACAGAAGATGTGACGAACAATTTAAAAAGGCAATCCCTACGTTCAGCAAAAAAAACATAAACATTTTAAAATAGTTCTACTGGAATTATCGAAATACTTCCTTAGCAAGAGTTTAATGATTTTCTGCGAGCTTTAATTTTCTGATATTAGGGTGGTACATTAGGATTGTAGGAACTGAGATCTGGGTAACTACTACAATGGGATATTTAAGGTCAATAACTATTAGAGAAAAACATTGGTCTTCTTAAGACAAAAACATCGATATATCGCACTCTCAGATCTGACTGTAAATGCCGAAGATATGACAAAAAATGTATTTTAGCGACCCATACGTCACGCAAAAACAAAATTTTTGAAAATGCCTTACAACAACACTTTACTTTATATTCGGTGATGTACGGCGATTTTTTTTTTGCAATACATGTATATCTGTTTAATACCATAAGTTTTTAAAATTTGTTTTTTTTTTTGTTTTTATTAAAAGGTTTTATTTACAAATCTTGTTAGCTAAATAAGGTACAATGTTATGAGATTTTACGTAAGCGTACTACAGCAATTAAATCTAATAATTGAATAAGGACACTATTAATAATACCGTCTTGAGGAAAACTTGTCACAAAAACCTCTTACAAACTTTGAAAATGTTATAATGAAATTTGGTAAAACAAACGCTAGTAAGATTCTTTTTAACAAAAGAATCTCAGCGACTGTTTAGTAAATTTCTTATTGTTTCAAAATTAGACAATCTGCATTTTCCATTAAATGACAGCGTCAAATCATTGACGAAAGTTTTTATATTTTTGTATTTAAATATATTGTACAGTAAGTCAGTGGGGAATCTAGCGGGTAGATTATGAATTATTTTTAAATTTTTGTTTTGAATAACCTGAAACTTTTTTGTATGGGTCTTAGCAGTTTTGTGAAACCAGGCTGGACAGCCGTAAGTCATTATCGGTCGAATATACATATTGTACAACAATATCTTATTTTTGAGGTTGAGCTTAGACCTCCTATTAAGTATGGGGTATAGAGCACGTCCTCAAGCTTTATCACAAATGTAATTAAAATGTTGTTTAAATTTAATTTTTTTATCTAAAGTGATACCTAGATATTTAAGATCATCTTTGATGGGAATCACGTTTCCCCGACAGTACAAAATTTTAGTAGGAATACGTTTTGGTGATTTGCTATATGGAAATATTATGGACTGCGTTTTATTATCATTTACTTTTATTTTCCACTTATTAAAATATTTTTGGCTTGTGGTAAGGCTCTCTTGCATTCTCTTGATTATTGCATTTGAAAGTTGTCCACTGCATATAGGTGATAGTACTGACCCTTGTGGCAATCCCGCTGGGATTGTTCTTTCTGTTGAGAAGTCCCCGTCAACACACACAACAAATGTACGGTTCTTTAGAAAATTTTGTATAATTTTTTGTAAATACAATGGGAAACATAACGAATTGAGTTTGTATAACATCCCATTGTGTCAGATGGTATCAAAAGCTTTTTCTATATCGAGAAAAACAACGCCAGTACTCTCTTTATTTGGTGTACGGTAGAGTGCTCCTTACGGAAGCCAAACTGTTGGTGGTTAATAATATTATATTGATCTGCAAAATCGACTTTTATGAATGATTTTTTCAAAGACCTTGTCCAGTAAACTTAAAATGCTTATCGGCCTATAGCTGGTGGGTAGTTTGGAATCTTTTCCCTTTTTATGAATCGGTATTACTTACTATTTTTTGCAAGTCCGGGGAAAGAAGCCATTTATTAAAACAGAACAATTAAGCAACAATTAAATATTTAACTTAGAATATCATAAAAGCAATCTAGCATATATTTTAGGATAATACTATTTATGCTATCTAAGCCAGGGGATTTATTATTTTTTAATAGCATAACAAATGCCTTAACCTCAGTGGCAACTATACGTTCAATATTGTTACTACCAATAAGAGAATTATTATCGAGACAACTAAGAAAATCTGATACACATGTATCCAAAGGCGATGGGTTATTGATAGTAATAGTATGAGAGCTACCAAATGCTTCGGCAATCGCATTAGCTTTTTCTGTGCCGGTTTGTAACACTTCATTATTGATTGTTAACTCTTCTTATTCAACAAAAAGAAAACATTTTTTTATCAGATTTTAAAAATAAAAAGTCAACATCCCGGCATCGAAAAATAAATCAAATAACTAAAAGGGCAACACTAGCATTAATTTGTCATCAAATTTCGATATATTTGAGAGAAAAAATTGAGAAGACATGGATTTTTTCTTCAGAAATATTTGATACAAATTACAATTGAACAATTCTAAACATGATGAAATGTAAAAAATATGTTTGTATTATATTGTTATTGTGAAAAAAATAATAAGGGGATTTTCGGTGATGAAAAATCGAATAGTGGAGATAGTGCTTGAAAAGAAACTGGGTTCGCAGGGAATGATTAGCAGGAAAAAAGAGTAGAGATAGATAACAGCTGGAGGCAAATCACGGTATTCGATATCGAACGAAATCTAATATATGAGGCACTATCTGACCCCTTGACTGTGTAAATAATTTTTATAGGTCACTGGACTCGCGATTTCGAAGACGCAAACAAAATATGTGGAGAGTTACTCAATCTCTGAATCAACATCAAATTTTGGACTGCATAAACAGTTAATAAGATCCTCTAAAATATTGTACTATAAAAAGTTAATTCATTATTAATATGTACATTTTTTACTTTCTTATTAAAGCTGTAATAAAACACTCGTATATACATAGTTACGTACGCTTAAACAAATTAAAAAACTTCAACTGCATTAAATATTTTCCACAAATGAAACCGCATTACTTTGTTAAAATGTCTTTCTTTCTTTTAAGAACGATAAGCCTCCGGCTAAGTGATGTTTAATTCCTTATTAAACAATATTTTAACTTTAAAACTCAGACCATGCAACACCCTAAAACAATTACGTGAATATACAATTATAAATTCAATTTGAAATTTTCATACCGGATGAATGCTGATAATGATGACAGAGAAAGAGAACGTTGATAAGGACAAGTACGAAAAATATGGTGATGAATTTTCATTAGTTTTGAAGCGGAGAAAACCAAACAAAATATTATAGTTCTTGTTGCATTTTAGAAAATGTACATTTTGCATTAAGACCAACAAGAAAAGTTAAAGTTTTACACATAAATGAACAAAAAAAAACTTAATGCTGCAAATTAAAATGTTGCACAAACTAAATTTAAAAAAAACGAAACACACTGCATACAAAACTATCAATGATGAAATATGCAACATCATTTTCATATTACGGTGAGCGGAGCGGGGAGGCAGAGGATTGCTTAAGGTGTTTTGTTTAAATGTAGTACGCAAGAAACACTAATCCTTGGGGATATTTTATAATAATGCGCAAAGGTGCTGGCGTTGTCTTTATGATTATAAAACAGAAAATTTCATTTTCTTAACGCAATTTTTTGTTATTTATAATAAATATACTTCCTTGTTTTTCTGGTTGCTTCTCTTGTCTATACATTTATGTTTTAAAGGCAGCACAAAGCAAGTGTTGTTGACTGCTTATTCGGTTGATGCTGGTTTGTTTAATGAAAAATTATTTTTAATATAAGTTTAGTTGATGGGTTGTTTTATAATTTTACAATGCAAACAATACTAAAATTAACTTCTGCAAACTCACTTAATTGCAGCAGTTGTTCACTCATGAAAATTTTTTATTTTTTCTAAATACCGATGTTTAGTTGAAAACCGGTAAACTAGTTAGTCGACTGGCTTGATGGGATAGTTTTTAGCGTGCTTGGTAGACTATCAAGCTTAAAAGTCGCATGTTTGATTTCCGCCATAGGGTCTAGGTTTGTTAAAAAAAACGTTATTGAACTGTGTTCTTTGTGTCACTGTTCCAGATGTCTTATTGGTAAAGTGTGCACTAGAATAATTGGTAGTGTAGAGTTGGAGACTAGATTGTCACCCAAGGCTCTAGGTGTTTCCGTAAACAAACCAATCGGCAACACAAAATCGACATAGAATTTCGAGTGTACTTATTTGCCGCAACTGTGTTCATGTTGTCATATAAAGGCTTCATTTACTAAGAAAAATCAGCTGAAGAAAGTAATTTATGTTGCAGTAGGTAACAAAAATATAATTTTCGACTTTATTAGTAAAACAACGAAAAAATAGATGTATTAAATTCATATAGCATAATAGAAACACATACAAATAGAAACGTACCCAGCTTAATTCATGTTAGCATACATGATTTTTAATACCCAACAAAAAATAAGGCAAAGTTGATGCCAAGGAAATTAACTTTGCAAAATATACTCATGGCGAATGAAAAATTAATTTTCACTTAAAATATGCAGCGACGCGTGCGGAAAATATTTAAAGCTTAAATGATATTCATAAGTTTTATCCGTTTGGGCGCTGCTTAATTATTTGAACATTTTTTACTTGAAAGATAAATTTAACTTTAGAAAACACTGAAAAAGTTTTAAAATACAAACACCTTGTGAAGTCAATAAGGAAAATCATATCGCTCCTTTATTGCAACGTAGTCATATCTCATAAAAACACGTTCAAAGTTTTTAAATTGCACACACATCAATGGAGAAACCAAAAAAAGTATTCTCTTCTCCAGAGGTGAGTAAACAAGATATTTGTATAAATTTTTTACACAAAATTAAGAGCGATACGACGACAATTTCTGCAATTCTTAATGGAAAAATCACGTATTTCCAGATATGACTACGTTGCACACTGGGGATTTTTGTATGAAGGTGAGGAAAAAATATATTTTTTGAAAAATGCAAATTTAGTTTTATTAAAATAGTAAAACACAAATGTTATTAAAATAAGGAAAGTTAGAGAAATATATATCGTCTCCTACATTGTAAGAGGCCCTAACTGATAAAAAAACGTGTAATTTCTTTTATAACTTCGTGTTTTCTACATGAAACATGCTGCAATTAATAAAAAATCGATATTTGTTTTTTTTGCTCTGACATTTTGCGTTTTAAGCAACAATATTTATTATAAATACTACTTAACCCATTAGAGGTCAAATGAAATCTGGCTATAATTTTTTAAATTTATCTTTATTTATTGATTAAATTTAGTATAAAAACGTAAAATGGAAAGAAAATTAAAATTTTTATTTTAACGAGATAGTGGCCAGCTCCATATGAAGACAAACCCTCAAATATTGACCCAGACTGTCACGATTTCTTTCCACCTTGGCGTAAATAATAACGTGCAATATAACGACGAAACCAAAGCTGATCCATGGCGTTCTCGTTGCTTAATACATGAAACTGACAATCGTTAGCAGTGGACATATCCAGCATACATGTATGTAAATAATACCCATCACTTTTTACCATGAACAGCAAACCTATATAACGATTTTGACTGATCGAGCTCCACCAACCATGTTTTTATTGTAATGTTGAAGTAAATGGAGTATTAACCGTTCTTAGTGGGGTGCACTTGTATCGTAGTTGGTTATAATTGTACAAATACAACTTACAACTGCCAGCTCATTATCTTTTTCAAATCTGTGCTCATAATAACCACGGTTTTTCTTTTTCTGGTATGTGTTCCCTAACAGTTCCAGAAGCACAGTACCCGAAATTGCTAAGATCAACTGGAAGATCGTAGCTATTAAACAAAAACTCGATGATTTCCTATGTATGTATGTCTCTTGGTAAAGTTGATACCGATATATATTTCTTAACACCTTCTTCATCAGTGAGTTCGGTTGGATGGGGTGGAATGATTGTCATTTAAAATTGTTCGTCATCACTACACATAATATGGTCTAGCAGCTTCATGAAGCCCTTTGAAGCAATTTTGTATCGTAAAACGGTTTTCACTCATAGTTAAAATCTAAGAAAAAATACGTATTTTTTACTTATACATGTTGTCATTGTACTCAAACGAGTACAGTCAATTTTATACTTCTTTACTTTTATTTTTTTGTATAAATATTTCTTTTTTATCTTTAAGTTATGCTGATACGATTGTTATTATAATAATTTTTATTATCGTTTATTTATGCTTAAACTATTATAAACACTAGTTAACAATAACAATTTCTATATACGATGTCCCATAATTGAGCTCTCAAATATTATTTATATAATAATAATTTGGTTTTCAAAAATTTGTTTATAATTTCTTTTTATTTACAATAATCAAATATATATCACCAGCTTTTTGCAATGAAAATTAGTTTAAAAACATTGCTTTTATATCAAGTAGGTAAGGAAAGGCTAGTGTCAAGGGTTAAAAAAAGGAAAATTATGTGTTTATTCAGAAAACCACCAAAACTTTTTGGTATTAGATTTTTGTGTAAATCTCAAATCTCTTATTGATATGCTAGTGCTATACCTCAAATTAAATTATCTGAATTACAGTTTACTGCTTCTATATTGGTCGCGTTCATAAGACGTAGCTGTTGAGCTCAACTGTTGTGAAACTGTTGTCAACTGTTGAGCTCAACAGTTACGTCTTAGAAACGGCATGATGAATAATTCAATAATGAACAGATGTTTAATGTAAACAATTGAAAAGAAATAAAAATGCTGCAAAAGAAATAATTTAAATTTGCTAAATTAATTAGTTTGGCTTATACTAAAAAGTATGGACAACACAGAATTTGCAATGAAGTTTTTCTTGGCAGGAATTTTCCATTTTCATTTTAAAACCTGCGCCACAAATTTAATATTCACAACATAAAAAAGCACAGCAAAGTACTACAATAAAATGATAATAGTTTATATTTCAACGCTAAGCCGGCACTGTGTTCAAAAAGTCTTTAAATCTCATATTGAACTAATTTGGTAATTAATATAAATAGACACCATAATAAACAAACGTCTATTTAATAAAATTAGTATTTTAATTTTATTTCTTTGTTTTCGTTACATTATCACATTTGGAATGCAAAATTTAAAAAATTAATTTGGAGCTAAACACAACATGTTGACTAAATGTAGCGATAAAAATTTATGATTAACAAAATGCCAGCAAATACTCAACTGTTGTGTGGAGCGGAACTAGTCAACTCTGCGTTTCTAAGACAAACACTCAACGGTTGCGCAACAGTTACGTCTTATGAACGCGACCAATAATGTAAAATTAAAAAAAATTAACGCTGTTTTAAATATTAGCAAAATAGTTAACTTATCGAGACAGTGATTTTATGACACAAATCAGACTGATAATTTCGCACTCAAAATAAAAACGACTTAAAAATTTATTTTCAGCAGCTTTTCGATTGTTCCAGTAAAACTAAATAACAGTACAAAGATTGAAAATTCTTTATGTTTGCTTGGTAACTTGCAAGAGTTCAGCTGTACTCAGTTTAGTACAGTGACTTCCAATGGGTTAACTTGTACGAAATTATATCAATGGTATTACGTATAAACATTAAGGTATTATTAATATTATTATTCTAAAAGAGTCTTAACTTCGTAGTTTATATTACTTTTTTTTGTTGGCTAAACGAAGGAGTCAAATGTGAGATCATGAGGTCTGATGTCACCATTATTCGGTGCATAGTATCTTCGTTCGTGGAAATTCGACTGCATTTTCTAGAGTATCTTTGTTACAACTTTCCTGGGCCTCCTCGAATAGTAAGTCTACAGAAAAATTATATCTTTTTCATGAATGAGTATTTTGTGGAGTGTAGGTGGTATATTGTACCACTCGTACAGTGCAATAAACTCTTTTGCCGTCTCCAAACAAAAATCACCAGATTTTTCATTGGGTCTACTGCCTCGGTGATTCTTATACCTCCGAGAATTGTTAAAAACCTCTTGGTTATGTCTTCATCTAGACCCGTGATTTTGGAAACCAAAGTAGGATTAGAAAAGAATCTTCGTGACGTATTTTCTGAATTTGTGGATCCAGTGCCTTGCTAAATAGTATCAACCTATATTCCAATTTCCTCTTTAAGTTCAGACTTTATCAAACATTTTCGGGCTTCTTTTATCGGCCGAGTATTTGTCTATCCCAAGTTTAAATTCAATATTATAAGCTACATGCAAAAGACACTCCATCAACTTAATACGTGCATGAAGTCATGACTTACCAAATTGCATTGCTTGTACAATTATATGCAAAGCTTGAACATCTTCGATTTTATTCATCTTGAATGTTGTGTCTGCACAAATAAAACAAAAAGATGCTACTGATGTTTCTGTTATTGCTTATATTTTTAAATTTCGCATAGCATACATCTTGCTTTTGTTGTTTAATTTTCAAAGTAAGCATTTTTTTAGAAATCAAGTCATTGGGAATGTTTGTTTTGAAATGAAAACCAAATCGCATAAGAAGTGCGAAATGCAAAAGGTTTTCCTTTATGTATTTTGTTGGCAGTATGGCTTTCGCAAGAGCATGTCATTGTTTTGTGTATCCATGAATTTAACATTATTACTCTTAGAAGTACGTATTTTTTACTAGATTTTCTTTTGTTGCAATTTTTGTAAAAATAATCTAAGAATGTGGTTCCTATAATTTTTTGGGAAATTTTTGCTTTTAAATTTTAAGCACCAACTAAAATAACAGAAAACAAATACATAATTCTAATACAGGAATTTTCCGATTTAACGAACCTAATAGTTGTCATGCCTGTTCGTTAAAGCGGATTGTTCGTTATATCCAGTACTAAATTAAAAATTAATAGCGTCTATTTTATTCATAATTATAAATATGTATAGTGTTTTTTTATATTTATATAGTAATTTAAAATAAATATTTCTTTAAAAATATGTACAAGGATAGGAAAATTTCATAAAAACACCGTAATACAAAAATAATTTATTTAAAAAATTGGATAAACGCAGTCTACTTACTGGAATGGATATCTATTTTTAAAGGCATATTCTTAAAGGCAAGCTCTCTCAAAAACATTAAATTTGTGCTACTAATATTGTTTTGCTGAGTCCATTAAATTAAATTTTAATACAGACTTGTGCTTAATGACATCTTTTTATTGTGTTGTTTTATTGCGTGTTTTATTTTGGGCTCTAGAATTTCAGTTTCATCATATTCGTTTTGTGCATCGTTTTGTTTTACATTTCTTCGTTAAACCGAGTACAAAATAAAATTTTTATTCGTAATATAAGGTTCTTACTTAGTAGAAATAAAAAAATTGGGTGTTCATTAAATGCGATGTTCATTAAATCGAATGTTCGTTAAATCAGAAAATGACTGTATTTCCATATTGACTAAAAATATTTTATTTGAAATGCTCTTGCGATCGAACACTTCGTAGGCAAGTTCTAATAATGGCCCATAGTGCCATATGGGCTTTAATAGCGTTGCATTAATACGGCAAGAAATTGAGAGGTGACACCTGCGGGCACTTGAAATTGGTTAAAATTTAAAAACAGATACAAGCGAATGTATTTTCATTTTCAAATGGCGGCAAGTGGCGCTAAAATTGCAGGTCCAAATATTTGGAGAAAAAAGCATTTTTTTATATGTTCATAAATATAAACGAAAAAAAACTTAAGTCTCTGCAGAGACTTAATTTCTTAAATTTAGTATATTGAAATATCATATTTTAAATAAAAACTAAAGCTCACATAATAAAATAATGTTCGTCTTGAAATTCTTAGGTTTATATTAAGTTACTTCTGCAAAACTTACAAGTACTGGGGGTAAAGTACGGCATTCTATATCGAACTAAATCTCATACAAAATTTTTTGAATTTGTATGAAAATTTCGTTCGATTTCGAATGCCGTAATTTGCCCCTTGAGTTTGAAACGGCTAAAAAAAACTAGCAGTCAGATCGAAGTAATACTTTTTGATTTGATTGTACCATTTAATCAAAAATTTAAAAATAACACTGCGTATTGCATGAAGAGTATATTGACAATTTGACTTTTTTCCGCGAAATCCCCACCGTGCGTTGCAATAAAGAAGTGACATGTATAAGAATTGCCAAATACCTAAAACAAAAGAAGGTTATTAAATCAGGCTTAAATATATTGATGTAAGTTATTAATTTAGATTGTTGTTATTAAAAAATTAATATTGTTAATGCTCTTGCAAAACTAAAGTAGAAGATGACAGCCCAGTCATTTCGAAAGCCGCAATAATACCCTTTCATCAGCTTTTATGTGTTGCATTTCTATTCCACTTCTTAGCTGGCTGACTTTTGTTACTATTTAATTGTATTTATTACTTTTTCATATTATTTTTATGACATTAAAAAACTCTCATAGTACGACATTTCCCTTCCTAATAATCAGCTTTTTCTTTTTGTTTGCTAAAAGCGGACACCTTCTTTTCGCTCCTTCTAGAATACAAAAAGTTTAGCACAATCTGTACTTGTCCTGTTAGTCATGCTTTTTCTTAAATTGCAATTTCATTCGCAATGACTTCTAACAGCTCATAAATTATTCTATTTACCTAAGACTTTAATATAAATGCATGAAAAGTTGTTTTTTTTTCTCTCAAAATTTTCCAAATATATTTTTTTATTTTTAGAAATAGGAAAAACTTATAGACATAAAAAATAGAAATATTTGTTCTGCAGCTACAGAAAGAAACACGTTATGATTTATTTTCAAATGTAAATCCATTAAAATTTTAAAAGGAAACTTTCTTATCTTTAAACAAAATTCTTGTACAAATACAAATGCCAAAACATCCACACAGCAACATTAAAAAAATACTTACACGCACACACGCACACACATGTATGAATATGTATGGATAAATGAAGTTTGCCCTGTTGGCCAAATCGTCGAACACTACATTGTCTTCGACGTTTATGTGCGGCTTGTCATCCGTCAATTAGATTTTATAATCGGCAATTTAAAAGAAATCGTTGTTCACGATAATCTGAGCGACAGTTTTCTACGTTTTGTGTTTTATCAAAATTTGTGCACGACAAGATGAGCGACAATGTGTTATTTTGGCTTCAATGAAGCAAACGAATATTTTAATTTCTCCAATGTTGATATTTTAGCTGGTGTTTAAGCGGTGAGAACTTGTAAATACGTTATGAATTGGTCAGACCAGGGCTCGAATCCCCACATCCGTAAACTTTAAACTCGTCCCGTAAGAATAGATTTTTCAGATTATGACAAGCGTGAACGCACAGTATTTGATAAAAATCGGAATTACAACAGCCGTGATCGCAAACCGAAGCGTTCGAGTACAAATAACTCTTCTTCAATTTCATAAAAAATTTAAATATTGCGATTTTTCTAAAGCGTTTGATCCTGTTGACCATCTCATATTGCTTGACAAAATGTCGTTATATGGTGTTAAATGAAACGAGCTGCTGCTGCTAAAAAGTAGGAAATACTATGTTCAGGTAAATGAAGATAGAAGTTTATTGGGGCTGTGAATCATGGAGTGCCTTAGGGCCACTATTATTTTCAATATTAATAAATGATATAAAAAATCTCAATTTAAGAATCTCAATTTGACTGGGAAAGTTATCATATTTGCGGATGATGTCTCTCTATTTTATCCATTTAAGTATGATTCACTTTTACGAACACACATTGAAGAAGATATGAGTTTGGTTTTTGAATTTGCGCGCATAATTCGTCTTATAGTCAATCCAGGCAAGACAAAACTAATTCGATTCTGATAAAGGGTGCACACAAATTCGGGTTTTTCTTCGTATCAGTTTTATTTGAGTAGTTTAACAAACTTATTAACAATTATTATACTAAATTTAATTTTTACTTTTAATTGAATTTGAATTCACTATTTTTAATTATTTTAAAGAAAAGGAAAGTGTGAACTGTACGTGTTGATGGTAGAAACGACGACTATTATTTTTGCCTCACGAAAAATTCCAGTCAGCGCCAAAAACGAAACGACACGTCACCAAAAAAGGGCAATTAATCCAAAAACAAAACGTACGTTAGCGCACCCTCGGTGCCAAATCACCTTTCTGCGACTTGGCATCACTCACGAGGGGTCAGATGTGGTTATCGATAATCGCTCAGGCACAAACATCCTAATACAGTCGCATCTAAGTTATTTGGGAGCCATATATGCCATATAATAACAATATTGTCATGTTGAAATCTCTTCAACTTTGCATACGTTGAAACTGTGAAAATAGTCTATAATTTACCAATGTTATATCCTACAATTCTCTTAAGTAAGAATGTTTGTAAAACAATTTTACCAATTTATTGGGTTCACAAACACCAGGTTTTGAAGTATGTTTTCAAGTCTTTACATGATCAATCACATTTCAACACGAGAAATGCAAATAATTTAAGAACTCCAAGATGTGGACTAGAAAGAACAAAGCAACGTGTTGAATATACAGGTAGTATGAAATTGAATCATATACCTGCTAACTTGAAATCGATAAAAAGAATCTCAATATTTAAATCTTCTTGTAGGGAATATTTGATTAATCAAATTGAAACGCTTCTTTATGTTTAATATAATTTCTAAAATCTTATTGCTAATGAAATTATTACAAATATTTATACATATCTTACACTAAATATTCTATTAAAGCTTATAAGACTTCCAACTTGCCACATTAATGCCTCCAAGGCGCTGCTGCTGTTACTAAAATGACATTATATATTTTGTTGTACATTGAATTTAATTTAAAAAAATTAATTTTCATAACATTCTTATGATCCAAGAACTAATTATATCAAATTAAATGCAAAGCAAAATTGTTCGCAAAGAAAAATTCACCCAACGGGTCTGTTCCACTCATACGACTCATTTTTCTCACTTTATACTTTCATTACTACTGAAACTTTAGTTGCAATTGAGTGTGTTTCGTCAAACGTAGATAATCGTTTTACAGATTTGTAAAATCACTTGAAGTTAAAAAATGAGAAGTTTCTTGAAGACACCGGTTAGAACTACATATGTATGTTTATTAGCTGTACATATTGGTAAATTTTCTCCTGTAGAATACTTTAGCATAATATTTTTTGCCAACACAAATAAATAACATATAAAATAAACATCCCGAATTATGCTTTGAAAATTTAAAAAAAAAATTACGAACCACTTGCAATCGTAAGTCATCATTTCATTCAGTTCATACGATTGAAGTATCACGGAATTTTCTTTGGCACGATTGCCGAGAAGCTCAGCGACACTGTCGCTCATTTGGTCTCGCGAGATATCTCGACCATTTGTACGAGAGTTTCGTGGAAGTTTGCATGGAAGTTTGTATCAGTCGTTAAAGATGTCTTAAAGCCGTAGTCAACTGGGTGATATTTGAGTGTGTTTGTGTGTGTGTGTCTGGGTGTGTGTGTGTGTGTACAACTGCTTAAGTGCAAATATTGTATAATAAAATTTATATTTATATATTGCATTTTATTTGATAAAAACTTTAAAAACCATAATTTACTGATATAAATTACAAAAGAAAACACATATTTGCATTTAATATGCATAAAATTAGTTTAAACTTTATAGTAGTTTTTGGCATAAATTGTTAGAAAACTATAGTATTAAAACTAATACTTTAAAACAAACTGTTACGAAAATCTTAATGGAAAACAGTGTAAATATTTTATGCCTGAACAGAGATATGAGTAGTTTTGAAGTTAAAAAAATTAAAAGTGAAATAGTTCGAAAGAAAATATACATATAAATCATATTTCATTTCTTTTAAATGCGAAATAGTATTTTTGTTAGAATATGAAAGATGTTCATGGATTTATGAGATATTTGCAGAAAACAAAACTGCAGTAAAAAACCCCCATTGATGAATATTGGAAGTCAAGATTAATAAAATTTTCATAAAAAATATTTCATAAAACTTGAAGCACCGTCAACAATTAGGAGATTTGCCAATGGTGGTGATGTTAACTACAAATTAATCTAGGAAAGGTGGTAGCTTCCCACAAATCTTATAGCGGAAAGAAGGAAGATGGATCTATCACATTTATTGGATGGGCTTTTAAGGCACATAAGGACAATTTATTTTTCGTTTAATCGTGATTAATCGAATTTTAATCGTAATTGTGGTTTCAAAATTCTTCGAATATATACAAATAATTCCAAATACTTCTTGCATGCTTTACAATGAAAATGCAAATAAGAATTTTGCGATGAGATGTAATCGAAGCTGCGAAATCTTTATCCATTTCCCACAACTTGATAAATTGTTCGTCTTTTATTTATTTATTATGTCTATGAACTTACAATTCTTACAGACTATTTATACGCGTGCGCATATACAAACTATACACGAGTTTTTAATTATTTAATGCAATTTAAATACTACGTTTTATTAAATTATCTTTCAAAGAGAAATCAACATAAAAAATAAAGTTTATTGAAATCTCTCCACTGTTAGCATAATTTGTTCTAAACACTTTAGTGGAACGTGGTGACACTGCGGAACCAGTGTTGCCCTTAATTACTTATTTATTTATTTAATTAGTAGTGTTCCATACACAAGACCATATGTCTTATTTTGCAATGAGGAACTGAGTATAAAGAAATTTACAAATCAATATTTGAGCTTAAAAACTGATTTTGAAAGTAAGTCAATTTAAAAATTATAGTAAAAATAGTAAATAATTAACAAAAAATATAAAATGAAGAAAAACATACATAATATCGTTATAAGGCTTCTAAAGTATCAAATAGTTAAAAAGAAGTTGTAAATAAAACTTAGAGCGAGTAAAAAAAGAGTTTTGGTATGATACTTTATTTAGCGACTGCTTTGTAATTTCTGATGTGAACAACGGGATGATAAAAGAATTCTTCAATATATCTGGAAATATGCCAGACCTGATCAACGAATTGAAAAATAATGTAAGAGGTACCACCAAAACATCAGCACGGTGGAGAATATTTTTCCATATTCGCTCTCACTTTCATATATTTTTAACATATTTTTTAAACCAAAATAGTTTCTGTTGAATTCACAAATTTTGTTTTACAATAGCTTCTTTTCTTCCTTCCATTTGTTTGTACTAATCAAGGAAGAATGATAGTTTTTTAACTGAAAAATTTAACATCTGCACAGAGGAGTATTTGAATCAAAAAGCTGGCCAAAATTATTAAACGTGTTTTTAGAATTGGATAGTTTTTGGTGTAATTTGATATTCAAAATCTAGTGGCAGATTTTTGGCTGTTTTTACAACCACCTCCCCCTCCCCCACCCGCCACAGAATTTTTTTTTGTAAATACACTCATACTCCGGTTTGAGTCGTTTCGGTTTGCGTCGTTTTAAAATTTCCGCGATTTCGATGTTGCGTCGCTTTAACTTCAATTTGCGTCGCATGGCTTCGTTAGTGCTTCGATTTGTGTTGTTAATAAATGTTTTTATGTACAAAGCAAAAATAGAAAAAAGGGAAAAAACTATTGTCACACAAATAATAATAAAAAATTGGTATTTTCTATTGAAAAATAATTTTTTTTTACTAAAATTATGAGTCTCGGAACGAATTAAATTAAAATTAATACAAATGTATGGAAAACTGTGCGTCGTTTCAGTTTGCGTCTCGTTTTTCCGGTCCCAATTAGCGACGCTAACCGGGGTATGAGTGTACTTTAAATTTTCTCATATATCGATGGCATTTATCCAAAATGGTTTATCTGCAAAACCCTGATTGTTCAGGAAAAACAAAAAACTGTTCAATACCCTAACTAGTTAGTATTTAACAAATCGATCTTCTACAATATGATTGATAGGCTTCTACCAATTCCCTAAAATATATATATATTATAAAATAAAAACAGTTATTCGCTTTTTTACGGTAGATAAACCATTTTGTTTGAAAAAAAATTTAAATAGTATGAAGTAAAATTTTAAGTTTAAATACTGTTGTTTTTCATTTTAAAAAAATTTTAGGATTAAAAAAATAGAAGAGGATACTTACTTCAGGTCTAAATAATTATCTGTATGGTTAATGTTAGGATTTTTATTATTATTTATTAAATAAATTACATATATTTTGAATGAAGATCATCATAGAAAGAGCGATATTCAGCAGGTATCAAAGATTTCAATTTCTGTAGATGTTTCCATTTACTGGTGGATATTGGAAGATATTCTTGATGAAGTGATTGTGGTTTTATAAATCCCGGGTAATTTTTCATTCGTATTGGAAGATCTTTGTACTCTGCACTTCTTATTATTACATTTTAAGACATAGTCTCTGTAAATATCGGACTTAATTTCAAATGCAGAAGCTACGAAATTTTTGGATTTGCTTCTTTGACTCTCCATTTTCTCAAAATTGTCAATAAATTCTTTGAGGTGTATATTTATATGAGATTGGCGCCGTCAATCAGATTTCGTTTCGAACTTTTTAATCATTACCCAACGTCTAAACGTTGAACAAAGGATGGCAAGAGTCGACTTATAATAATTTTGGCTAAAGTAATAAACTCCCATCACAATTATCAAATTTTCGCCCTGTTTTCCTTTTGAAAACATATTTCAAATCAGCGTATTAACATTCATCAGAAAATGTGAATTCGTCTTAAAATAATTACGTTCTTACAGATTTTTAATATACGACTACTATGAAAGTCTCGCAAATACTTTGTAGATAAACCATTTTTCTTTAAAAAAAAGTGTGTATGTAGATAAACCAAACAAAAAATGTGAATAAGTCGCAAATAAATCAACATTTTGATCAGAAATTCATACCATAAGAAAAGTGCATCACAGGGAATAGTTTGGCATCATTTTTACAAAATCTGCAGATAAACCATTTTGGATAAACGCCGTCGATATATTTATTAACTTGTCTCGCCCGGTGTGCTTTGTTACCCCATTATTGAGAAAATGTAGATAATGATAAGTGTGTTAATAATTCTTATGTATGGGCGATATCCGTCTCTCCCATCGAATTCAATCAATAAGTAGTTTGAAACTTCTTTTAATTCTAAGTGCCAACCCAGTTGTGCAGATATAAGGAAATTAAAAATACATAGCTTTGAATTTCGCCGCATTATCAAATAAAATAAACTAGTTAGTGTATCCAGCGGTAGACTCAATCGACCGCATTCTAGAAATTAATATTAAACATTTACATAAAGAGTACACCTAGTGGTCCAAATTCTAGTTGCATTCATTTAAAGAGAAAAAACTACATAATTGGTTATTCCCTCCGCCATGCGAAACACAATAAAAGACATAAAATTGCATACAAGCACGCACATTTATAAAAAATCTTATTACTCATATACATATGTATGTATGTAGGCACTAGGGTTGCCAGAAGGGCCTGATTTGGCCTGATTGTCAAGTTTTTTAATGCGCGTCAAGTGTCAAGTGAAAAAGTGATTTGTCAAGCTTTTTTGTAAGTTATTTTTTTTTCTCAAATTTATTCTAGCTATTTAATAATACTTAAAAAAAGTATGTGTATATTTCTAAAAAACAAATCTAAAGCCCATATTTTAACTATCAATAGAACTAAGGACTAATATGATACATATTTTTTTCTGCAATTATAGTTTAAAAAATAACTATAACTTTCTGTACAATTATTATAAAAGTGCCAACACTGATATTTACCCTATTACTCAACACTAGTAAATTGACAACATTGAACCAGAGAAGCAAGTCGTGGACTTTTCGTCGGCGGCGATTCGGCTTGAGCCGGGGTTTTACCGGCGCGCCATCCTTCTATCAGCTTAGCCGACTTGATATACCCATGGTGGAATAATACAGGCGGTTTTTCATTGTTTTTTTGAAGAAGAAGAATTGTTTTTGAAGAATTGTCAAGTTATTTATGAAAATTATTATTTATTTATTATAGACTAGCTAAAACCTCTCAGCAAAATTGTTTTTACGAGTAAAAGTTGAAATTCAATTCGTATTTTCCCAATAATAATTATCCAGAAGTTCTTCTTTAAAAACTAAAAATCTCTTTTATATATTTAGTATGAGTGTTTTTATTTGTCAAGTTTTTTTTTCAAAATCAAGTTTTTTTTTGGTCAATGTCAAGCTTTTTGACAAATTAGATCTGGCAAGCCTAGTAGGCACTCTTAAACACTCTCATTGCTTTACTTATGTTTTTATTTGCACCAACTTTAGTTGCCTTTTATTCCTTTAATACTAAACCGATTTAAATAATATATAGCCGGGTCACTAAAGCTCAACAATGTTTACGATTTAGTAAAAGAATGAAGAAAATCTGTTGGCAAACAATGAAGAAAAAGGGATAAAATTTTTGGTGCTGTTTATGGGAATCGCAAAAATTTTAGTATTTAGAATTTTTATTCGCACTATTTTTCCCAATATTAATATTTTACTTATTCAGTAAAACGTTAACAATTTTGTTAAAAAACTAATTGCAATTGATTATTGAGGGGTATAGCTTGTTCCTATGCGCATTTCACTGTTGCTAATGCAGATCATCAGGGAACTTTACCCAAATATTTCTTAGAACAACTGGAGATATTATATTAAACTTTCATTAAAACAAATGAAAAGTTTAAACAATATCAAAGTTGTAACAAGAACTCAATAATCAACCAATTGTTTTTGTTTTCTTACTTTACCATTACTACCTAGGTTGACTTTTTTTCAACTCTAATTGTAGTTGTAAGAGGTTTGTAGAAAATGTACAAACAACAACTGCTATACATTTGTATAGAGTGATGCCAAACAAAATTTTTGTGACCGGGTGCTGTCAAGTTAATAATTGGTGCTGTTTATGGGAATCGCAAAAATTTTAGTATTTAGAATTTTTATTCGCACTATTTTTCCCAATATTAATATTTTACTTATTCAGTAAAACGTTAACAATTTTGTTAAAAAACTAATTGCAATTGATTATTGAGGGGTATAGCTTGTTCCTATGCGCATTTCACTGTTGCTAATGCAGATCATCAGGGAACTTTACCCAAATATTTCTTAGAACAACTGGAGATATTATATTAAACTTTCATTAAAACAAATGAAAAGTTTAAACAATATCAAAGTTGTAACAAGAACTCAATAATCAACCAATTGTTTTTGTTTTCTTACTTTACCATTACTACCTAGGTTGACTTTTTTTCAACTCTAATTGTAGTTGTAAGAGGTTTGTAGAAAATGTACAAACAACAACTGCTATACATTTGTATAGAGTGATGCCAAACAAAATTTTTGTGAATTTTGTTTTCGTCTATTTATATATAGATACGACTAACTAATTGCAAGGCAGGATTTCAAGTTTCAAAATCTTTCCAAAATCGTTTCAGTATTGCGGCCAAAAAAGGATCTAAAAAAACGTGTTTGCCTATTAATAATATAGATAAACCTATTTAAATTTTCCAGCCGTTAGTAAAACAGTATCAAAATTTTCAAAAGATCACTCTCGTAGTAAGTAACAAACAACCAAATTATGAAACAAATATATAAAAACGTCGAAATCATTGTCATGTATCCCCATCGCCTTGAAATGTCACATAATTTTTTTTACTAAAAACAGCAATTTATCATCATCAGATTCCTTTACTATTTTGAATAACTGTAATCTTGTGTAAACTTTTTTCATGTTATCTCCCGAAGTTACAAAACGGTTCTGGGAAAAATTATATTCAATAACCCGTATATGGATATGTATTTTTATACGTATGTGTTTATGCGTTAATGAGTAATGGTACCTGGTAATCTAATTTTTCTGATTGATGATTTTAAAAATTACTTCAGTTTGGCATGTACATATATTTTTCTAACAAATAATGTTGTATAGAGGGCAGATAAATAAAAACTGTTTTATGTGGCTGTGGGACACTCCCTTATAACTATTACCGATAATAACCATTTTTCAAATTCATTTTTATAGGCGGATAATCACATTGTGAAGTGTTAAAAGTCATGTGAATAAGATTTAGAATCAATACTTCAAAAGATTATGATGTCAAGAAAGTATTTGAAGAAGTGCCTGATGAGCAAAAAAGAAATTGAATTTGAAAATTAAAAAAAAAAAATCGTTAAAAATAATGGCGCAAACTTTGTTTTTGGGTCTAAAGTTAGGGATTCTAAATTTTATTGTGGTAGAAAACATAATTTTTACATTCAATACCTTCACTTTTAAAAACCTTTTTCTTTTTTTTTACAAAAAATGTGTATAAATTTATTTTTTTTTAATTTTTTAAACGAATTGTTTCAACATTAAAGTTCAAGATAATTTATTTTTTAAATATCAAAAATAGCTTTTATACAAATGTTTCAGTGTTATTCGTTTAGGCACAAGAAAAATATCATATTAACATCTTGAAACCGAAAAAAAAACTTTAAAAGCGAATGTAATTTTCTTCCCTTCTCTGACTTCAGCACAAATAGCAACATAAAGCCTTACAAATTTACAATATGATTTAAATTTTTGTTGTGTATCAATCTGCGCACTTAGTTTTTAAGATTTCTTTAAATTCATTTATGCCTTTTTAGGCAGTTTTTTGGCACAAATACTTCTCTGTAAACTGTTTGAAAGTAAACGCTGCTAATGCTTTCGGAAAACATCGTCAAAACTAAAAAGAGAACTCCACCGAAAATATTTGGCCGATAAGTGATTCTTATTATGCTTCAGTATTTTGCTGCATGAAAAGGTTCATCAACGGTTAGTAGATATTCATTTCCTAGCACCGAAATCTTGGTTGGGTTAGAATTACACTATTTTAATAGATACGAGGGCACTTTGATAATTCTGTGACTTTCTGGATAAAATAATTTTTTTTCTTTCTGGATAAAATAAATTTTTCTGTAAGCATTTAGTCAAGCCTCTTTCTAGTTTTTTTTAATTTCCTGGAAATAATAAGATAATTTGAAGGTAGAGATAGGCCTTTGTTTCTATGATAACCTTTTCGTTTGACCCAAATCTCTAAATCCAAGAGTTCGCAGCCCAATCCATGGTTTTTTGCCATAGTAATTACACAAGTGTGCAACCGTGCATTGTTCAATCGCGACACCCATTTCGCCAAATATTTTTGCAAAATGTGATGTACTCGCTCGGTTGAGATGCCATTTCACGGGCGGCTTGTACGTTTAACATAATTTGTGCTGGTACAACCAAAACGAAACTCAGTAAACCGCCTTTTAATCCTTTAAATTGGTGGTGCAGAGTTCTCTTGGAATTTATCAAGTCTTTCTTTGGTTTCGGTGATGGTTTTTTACTTAAAAAATAATGTTTAATCTGCCCAAGAAATTCACTTTTTTCATTTTCGTTAAACTGGCTACCTCAAAATTCAAAAGTAGTCTAGTAATAGATAACTGTTGAAGGGACCAGTGTGGGGCTTAAAATTGATGCTTTGGAAATATAAAAAGTCACGGAATGATCAAACTGACCTCGTATTATAACAATCTAAATAAAACCGCAAATTGAATTATTAAAAACTGTTTTCTTTTAATTATTTTTAAATCAAATTATTTATAACTTCAGTAAATTATACTTTTTCTTTGAGCGAAATTGATCCAATTTCGAAGCTCCTTTTAGCATTTATTTCAAAGGAAAATAAAATAATAATGCAGAAAAACTAAACAAAGGAAGATGCACAAAGTCAAAATGAAAAGTTGCGCCCAAAGACAAATAATTTTACTTTTTTAGTGACTTCAAGTACACACATATATTTGATCTAGAATAGAACAAATGAGTATGACAGTTTTTTTTATTCATCATAAGCATGCCTTTTCCAAAGCATAATTTTATCGTTTGCACTAACCATGTAATCAAGGACATTTATATCCTTAAGGGATATTATGAAAGTATTTACGTAGGTCTATAAGAATATGGTAAAAGAATTTTATTACATTTTTGAAAAATAAAAATAAAACTAGAAAATATTATGAGAGAAAAGGTCCACAAATAGGTTTAATGGCATCAAAAGAAAAATTGTCAACATGCAAATGAGTGCATAAGTAAATGAAAATATATTAAAGAGGAAAATGTCTGTTTGATAAAGTTGTAGAGCAAACAAATTTATAATAATTTTACAAAAAAAATTGAAACTCAAAACTTCATTAATATGGACTGCGTAATCATTTCATTTGAAGCAGCAACATCTTTACTCGTGCGAATGCATTGACTGATTTGGTAGAAATTTCATCCGAATCACTTTAATTATATAACAGCCTGAAACAATAAATTAATAACTTTTTATTTCTTATGTTGAACTAATAATTCTAATATTAATAAAAAGTTTTGTAAGCTTTCACTACGAGCAACTAATAAAGAAAAAAACAAGCATTACATGAGTGTATGAGAAACACTTAAACACAAATCCGTTTCTATCAAGGAGTAGTGTATTAAGTTTCCATATTAATATATCATTACAGCTCAAACATTGTGGCATTCAATAAATAAAACATATTTTTTTCTTTAAATTCCTGTAAGCTCCCTCTGTAACACCCACAAAAAAAAAAACAAACACAAAAAAACACAATTTAAACAAAATCAACTCCTTTGAAACTTCTAATAGCGATTGCTAAAGTGCCACTCAACAAAACCTAACGATGTGTTGCACTTTCAATAAATTATTCAATATCAAATAATATTGAACTTCCCTTTTTGTGTGTGTAGGTTGCAACAGCAACACATCTGTCGTGATGCTAAATTGTGAGATGTTGCATATAAAAACCTAATACAGCTACTAATGCCAGTGTTATTTTCATTTCATTTCTTTAAGTATACAAATGTTATTTTAACGTTTTATAAACAACTTTTCTTTCTTTATTGTCGCAACTAGTAATAAGAAGAGGAGTCGGAAGAAAAGCCAATATAACCTAGCAAATATCACAGGAAATATTTTTTCTTATAAATAAGTTTTTTTTTATTTTTCCTGTATTTTTTTTAGTTTACAACCTCAACCATAATGTCGTTTGTATTGAGGTCTTATGTATTTGTTTTCTTTAAAAGGATTATTGCTTCTTTTGTACAGTTGCTCGTGCGCGAAATTATATGAAATGTTTTGAATAAACGGTGTTGCTTTATAGTCACACATACACACATTACACACACACACACACACACATAAACACACAAATTTATATTATTGAAACACAAACATGCCACGAAAGTTTAAAACATATTAAGGGTATTATAAAGTATTTAAAGTGTATTTTATAAAGTCGTCACGAATAAGAATTGCGCTGATGTTCTGCATATTCATTTCAAAGTTTTTGGACTAAAGAGAAGGTAAACAGGAAAAAAATAAGTGCTGAATAAATAACTAACAAAAACAAATAGTTGTGCTTAGAAGGCTTTTTAAAAAAAGCTTTTCTACAAAAATGTTTTGTGTACAAACTTTTCAATATCTTTTTAGTTTTTAGCTAAATTTTAAAGTTTTAACAACTCTTAATAAATAAAACTTTTTAAAAACAAAATTTTATTTATTTATTAATTGAAAGACAAGTTCTTATAGATTACATTAATTTCTTTTATTTGATATTATTTCGAACAGTATTTTGGGTTTTAGTCCAAAGTACATAACGTAGGTTGAAAATATATATTTTACATGATACAATTTCCGGGACACGAAAAAAAAGTTAAGATTAGCTTCGAGCTGGTTAACTGTTCCGTGATTCCTTGGAAAAACATAATGTAAAATCTTATTTCTTCATAAAATCTTAGGAACATTATTAGCCTTGGATGTTATTATTTATTTATTTTTTGTTAAAAAGTTTTTGCTTAACTTATTTTTGTTAAAATCGTTTTTAAGTTTTAAAGCACTTAGCTCGTTTTCCTAAAATACGATTTTATTAAAAAAAATATAATTGTGTTGAACAAGCTTTTTCAGACAAAAAAAAAAGCTAAATTTCGTCAGAAACAAAAATAATATATAAAATTAAAAAAAAAGTTGCTTAATGTGCTGTTCATTGAATCCAAGCAATCGACTTGAGTGGAATATATGTATGAAAAGTCTTTTTGGAAAAGGCCTTGACAGAGTACACTTACCAAAGCGACCAAATGCAACAGGTTATTAAACAAGTTACACAAACATTTTAAAGACAATTTTTCAAAAAAGCTTTAAAGAATGGTTTTAATAAAAACTTTAAAATGAAATGATTTTTGGTTAACAAATTGTATTTTTAAAAATGAGCTTTCAATATAAATTGAATTTCAAAGCCAATATTTATGTACACATAACAAGTATGGGCCTAGAAAATCATTATTTTGGTTTATACTTTATCGATAGTTTGAATTACATAAGTTGTATTTTGCTGAACATAATTCTCCAAAAAACCATTTGCTCACTAACTTTCTTTTAAACTTTACCTCGAGTGTAGCCAAAACAACAAATACAACATTCCTTAGCCTGAATGGTGCTGACGTGACAGTTTTAGCATCAAGTCAAGGGATTTTTAAAGTTGAATGTCTTTCAGAGAGTATTTTGCTGGTGACACTTTTCTTAAATAAATTATGACTGTCGTGAATTTCTTCGAAGGATTTATGAGACATGATACTCTCAGCAGCTTTATTTATTATGGCATGAGATAATTTCACTTAAAAGGATATTTTTATTAAATTACAAAGATAATTTACACATTATCATGAACAAATTTCATAATTTTCTTTCTTTTTACAAAGAAACAAAGATTGTTTGTTAAAGCCAATTATGGCTAAATAATACTGCTGTTTTATTAAATAGCAGGAAATCATTTCGATTGTTTAAATTGACTGAAGGTAATTGTTAATGCAGTGTTTAAGATACATTTTAAGAAATAATGCAGATATATAATTAATCTAAAATACGTATAAGATGTTTATTTTGAAAGTGCGGTAAATTCCGCTGTTAACGAAATCAAAACATCCATTTAGGTTGTTAAATTTAAAAGTTGTCCTTTTTATGTTAAAGTAAAATATAAAGAATATGATAAATATATGGGTGTATTTTGTATTCTATGTAAAGGATAGTTTGAAAAGAAAGAAATAGCTTGAATATTTAAGAGTATTAATGGCTCATATGGTTGTTTTGATGAAAGCACTTGCCTCACTTCATATACAAAATGTCAATGTAAAACCTTTATATAATATTGCATGTAAATTATTTTCTAATTTATGTACCTTTATGATATATATCTCTCCTTTATTGCAACGTAGTTATATCTCAAAAAAACTCGCTCTCTAGAAAACGGGTTTAAAGTTTTTAAATTACACACACGTCAATGGAGAAATAAAGAAATATTCAGCCATCCAGAGATGAGTAAAAAAGATATTTTTATTAATTTTTCATAGAAAATCAAGAACGATACAAAGAATAATTCTGCATTCTCAACTCAAAACACACTTTTTTTAATATATGACTACCTTACAATAAAGCAGCGAAATAGTTTCTCATAATTGTATGTAACGTATACGCTTGTGGTATGAGATATTGTCGCATAATGGGTGCTGTATTTTCAATAGCGGTATTCAGTGTTTAGTGCGTTTTGCATTGCAACTCCTTGCAAGTGCAACTTTGTCATTAATAGTGAGCACTATTTTTAAACAACATTGCAAAGTTTACTTTGGCAAAATCTTCTAAATTTTCTTATAAACTTTGTTTTGCTTCTACATACGCAAAGTTTACCCTGATAAAAATTTTGTGTTCGTTTGTTGGATATACATGCTTACCAAACACAAGCATACAACCAAGTACAACAATGTGTAAATGACGAACGAAGAAGAAAGGAACTTTGCGAATACAGCACCATTACACACAAGACTTTGCAAAGAAAACTTTGACCATGGAAAATCAGTCACAGCTTCACATTTTCGACCATTAAAAATTAAAACGCTACAAAAAATCATCTGGACTATTGAACCCCCTGTATTATTGCATCATGTGCACCATCAACTAACATTTTTTAAAATCATTCTGCAGTCTTCCAAATAATTTAAAATTAAAGATATTTCATTTGTGGTCCACTTTTTATTTGATGTTTCCCTTTTGGTTTGTTTTAGTCCATCAGTCGATTCCATTGCTTTAAAATCTGTTTAGTAAATAAATGTTGTTTTTTAAAAGTGAGTGATGACAACGCAATGCACATAGCAAAAAAAATGTCTACCATTTTAAGTGTTACTAAATTGCAATAACGTAGCAAATGCAAATTATAATATTTTGTTGTTGGACTGCAAAGAAAAGCTACGATATTTTGCATTTGCACTTATGTAAGACCATTTGCATCAAACACTGAATACCGCTAATGTATTTATTTACAATTTTGCATTATTTTTTACAAACACAAACACCCAGAAGTCGAACCTATGACTCAGTCTTTTACACCTTCCACTAGTCTATGGGGCACAAATTGGCGAGTTCCCCCAGTATCACGAAAGAAAACCAGAAGGGGATACTCTGGCCCAAATTAGGATGTCCGAAATTGCTACTGGAGTCAAAATTTCAGGACTTCAGCGGATGATAAATAGTGTTCAGGATATAGTATTTCATATTCGCACTGAAAAACAGTAAATACACGTACATTGGCTGGAAGAAGATCTTCAAAAATGCCGTGTCATATGAGGATTAACTTTTTATGGTCCTCAAAGAGGTACAAAAATGATTAAATTTCTGCTTAGCAATATTTCCAATTTTAAAAAGTATAGTCTTGCTCAATCATGTATCGAAAGAATTCCTTCTTTTTCCTTACACACCAAAAAAAATCCCTACAAATTTCCCTACTCTAAAATTTCATTGATTTTAGGAAAAAATAACATTTTATTTAGGATTTTTAAATTTTGTACATTTATATCGCCAGTCAAAAATTCAACTAATAACAAAAATTACATAAATTTGTAATTTTAACAACCTCCAATATCTGCCCTTGCGCCTTCACAGTCCTCAAACGTCTTTACTGTTTACATTTCTTCAAAAACTATTTAATTTTTAAGGGAAGTCTTTGGATTAACTTAAGTTAAAAAAATGTAATACATGATGGAAAGAATGGGAGTTATTTTTCTTTTGTTTTTAAGAGCGCATTTGACTATTTGAAATCCCTTAATATATATTTATAAAAAGTCTTAATTTCTTTATCAAACCCAAAAAAAATTCCAATATTTTAGAATTTGTTTTTATTTTTCATACAAATTTTGTTACAAAGAAAATCGAACATTTCTTTGCCTTTCGTTGTCTTTATATATTATTTACCAAAAGACGTTATCTGTTTGTATGAAATATCGCACAAAATTCGAAATTTAGATTTTAATATGTATTATCACTTTTATGGGGTGTTTTACACAATTACACCGCAATATAGCAGGAAGAAAAACAAAGTTTTAAAAATTTCCGATATTTTTCTTAAAATGAGAAATCTGACCATTTTTTCTTTTCCTTGAAATTTTCTAATGAACTCTCCACAAAAAGGGAAAATTCCCTACTCTTGGCATCACTGGATGTATCAAGTATTTCTAAGACAATTATAATTGTGTGACGACACTTCCTAGGTTGAGGTATAATTTGTCGTGGTCTAGGGCTTGCCAACAAAAATATATTTGATGTTGGAATCAAGAGAGAAAGAAAAACGCTTTATCAAATACAATTAAAGTATTTGTTATGGCTTGACTACACTAAAAATACCAGTACAATTCGTAGGCTTATATTTAAGCGAACACCTTGTTACGGGCGTGGGGGCAGCGCTGCTGAAGTAGATCGGACATAGAGCGCCCTCGTATATACAACCAGCGCGTGAGATAAACAAACGCGAGAACCCAATGACTGTTGTTAGACCGAAATCTAGATCGGCCACACAAGAGTGTGCACTGGTAGTGCTACTTAAGCCTGTTGAATGTTTACAAATGCTAGAGGATGTAGAGCACACCCGTCCAACTTTATGTTCTTAACTTGTCGGCAGTCACACACAGACTCCCTTTTTCTTACTGCTGTTCCTCGTTACATACTAAAATTCTGCTATCTTTATTAGCTACGATAAAAATGTAAGTTACTAAAATTTGGTTGTATTTTAGTGTAACATTATTAATGCCAATACTCATATTCATATAAATAAAAAATAAAATACAGTTTCATACTGTAGGCTATAATTACTAACTATAATCAAACTATAATTTAAATCGTATGATTTTAAATAATTCATTGTACGAAAATCAAAATTAAAGAATACTATAAATGAAAAAGTGTTAGAGATATATGTATTGTACGGCTAAAACGAGGGTTACCCCGACTTTTGTCGTTACAATTGTCAATCAGTTTGAACTCAAAAATAAGTTCGGTTAGATTAGATTAGGTTGCATAGGCCGTCTATTATCGGCAACTGGCCCACTTTAGTCCAAATTGGTCCCTCTGCGGTGTCTGACGAGGATATTAGGAGTAATGTCCCCTAATCAAGCCTAAGCTAGTTTTAGAGTTAAACCAACTGGATCAACGAATAAATGAATTTATTCGTTTTAGTTTGCATTCCACCAGGTCTACAAGTTTAGGCAAAGTTGATTTGATTAGAAAAGTCGTTCAATCATGATACGATAGAGCTGGACATTAACAGAAAAGGTGTTAGACAGTTTCTTCCTCCTCCTCCTCCTCGTTTTGACAACTTCTGTCGAAGTCATTCTATTGAAGATTTAATCTTCTTGCGTTAGAAAATCAGAGACAGTGCCCCGTTAGGACTGCCATGAGTATTCGTAACTATTCGCGTGGCATCCCAAGTATAGTGGGGCAGATTTTGCCCGTGGCCAAGTAGATATTGAGACCGCACATGTGGTTTCGTTTGACCATCTGGATTGTGCTGTCATAAAATTAACAAATGTGGCACAACATTCTGTTCTTAATCAGTTATTCAATTTTCTTAATGAATTTCGTAATTATTGGAAACAAATACATAAATGTTTAAAAATAAAAAAGAAACAGTATTTCTTGTTATTTAATTGAAAAAGTAACTGAATAATAAATAAAAAATAATTGCGTTGTTTGCTTGGAGAACATAAATCAACGATTTAAAAATGGACACTTTGATGTTTGTGTGTTTGGGGGTAAATTTGATGCATTCGTTGGTAAAGTTCTGAATCAAATTAATGTTCTTTTAAATTCAATCTACTTAAACAATGACATACATATACGAGTATTTGCAATATGTTTACACTTGCTTTGAAATTTAAATCAATGATACGAAAATGGTAAAAATCATATTCGATGATGTTCGAAAGTCTATAGAAAGTGTTATCTTTATTGAAGTTAGCAGCTTGAAAGTGTAGTATAAAATAGCTCATACATATTTAAATTTTAATACCAAATTCTCTACTCGTTAGCTATAAAACTCTTATATATATTGTTCTTTTAAATTCCTAGGGCATAGAGCCAAAACAAGTTCGTTCCAATATTCTCGATCTACTGCGTGATGTTTAATTTCATTCAAGTTTAAGTTTATCTTGGACGTCTCAATTGCTATTTGTCATTTCGAGGTATGCGATGGTCGTATTATACTGCAGCTGCCCAGTGGTTTCCACTCTACAGCTTATCTTGGTATATCATCTGGTGGTTTGCGCAGGATGCGGATAGATCATAAGTACATTTGCGCTTACAGATTTCATGTTGGATCGGTTGTTGATTAGCTTCTGATTACAGGCGAATGTTGGAGAATCTTATGTTGATATTTTTTCATAAAAACTTGCATGACTTGTATGCAGTATTACTATATGTGCGGATTTATCTTATTTTTGAAGTTTTTTGAGGTGCCAAAAAGATTAAAAGATTTTTTAGCTAAAAAAAGATTTTTTAATATATGATATTTTGCACTTTTAGTCTACTACTTGAGATCCCTGTCAACTAAACTACATATTTTCTTCTTTACTTCATTAAAAGTGTGAAAAGAAGTTAACCGCAGCAACACTGTTTACTTCCATCCGATAAATTGCAACGATGTTTAATTTTGATGTACAAATTCATTTACTTTATAATGAAATTCGTCGTCTGTACTTAAAAATATTTGAATACATTGTAAGAGATAAATAAAATAAAAGATGAATATTATGTTTTGAAAAGTTTAAAATAATTTATATTAATAATTGTACATACACTGCGGCTCATAAGATTATTGCCCCCTTTTCTCCGACCATTAATCTTAAATATTATTTTAATATATTAAGAACATATACCTTTGAGCCCAAATAAGTATATCACTTAGTTCTACTCATAAATTATCAGATGAAAATGAAATGCCATTTCGAAATAATTGCCTAAAGTTTTATGTTGAATTATGTAGCGGTTTATTAAAACAAGTTTTATTTTCGGAGCGATTTTTTAAAATGTGTTGAGTTCCTGGCACCTTCTATTATTATGAAAAGCAATAATAAAAGTATTTCCCAATTAACGAAATTTTTTTCAAATGTTATCGATTCGAATAATATTCAACAAATTGATGACGAATGGCGAGAATTGCTCCACTTCAACTTTAAGGAATATAATTTATCGGATGAAAATAATATTGAAATATTTTGGAAAATCATTTTGAATGCAAGTCACTGCGATGGCTCTGAAGCTTTTCCTTGTTTGGAAAAATTAGTTTACACAGTTTTTTCAATACCAGTAGCAATAGCTAACTTCGAAAGAATTTTTTCTCAAATCAATATCAATAAGAACAAACTAAGAAAAAACTAGATATACCAACATTGTGTAGTATGTTAAAGACCAAAGACTTTTTGAAAAAAATCTGATCGTAATTGTACAAATTTTAAACAAACAAAAGAAATGAATAGCAAGTTTAATAAAGAAATGCATAATGTAATTTAAAAAAAATTATGAATTTGATATAAATACGTTATTACTCTAATTATAGGCTTTCAAGTTCAAATTTATCCTATTCCTATCCAAATTAAGGTTTTTATAAAAGAAGTTTCGAATTTTCCAAAACAAATTCCGTATTTTACAAATCAAGCCCAGCATTTTTCAAACCAAGTTCGGAATTTTAAAAACCAAAATCAGCCCGTTTTAGGTAAAATCCTTTTGAAAAAATATGATTTAGATCTTTAAAATGCTGAATTTTGTTTAAAGAATACTGAGTGTGTTTTAATTTGAACAATTCTGAATTTGATTTGAAAAGGGTGAACTTGAAGTTAAAAACCTTATGTGTATGTACATATATGCAATAAATATTTCATGCTATTTAATTTTATGTCCGCAAAAAATTATTATTGTTTTAGTTCAATTAAAATAAATTTGAACTGAATTTGATTTCAATAAAATCACCTTTGAAAAAAAGATTTTTAATGCATAAAAAAGATTTTTTTAGTTCGACTTGAAGATTAAAAAATATATTATGGCAACACTGATTGTATGTCTCGTGTTGCTGCGTTCCACGTCTCGAATCCATACAACAAGGTGAATGTTACTCTTGAATTGAACAGGCTTAGCTTTGTATATCGTGACATATTTATGATGAGTTCCATACAGGATTTAATTGGCCAATAGCTTTTCGAGATTTATTTATTCGGTTGAAGATATCTGCGGTAGAGTCACCACTTTTGTCGAGTATGCTACTAGCAAAAGGACGCCTCTACAACATCCCTGCAGATAATATTGGACTACCTGGTTCATTATTGCTGAAACGGACTAGTTACAACATGATCCTATGTAATGCAGTCATGGACTATGTAATTTTCAAACAAGAGCTTTTTGTCGTAAGACAATTGTTCGTGCTCTCACGATGATACTTGTCCCCAACAAACAACTTGTGCGAGTTCCATGTATTAATGACATGGAGTAGTTTTTGGGTTCGTTCGATTTAATGCAAACCCGGACTATGTAGTCCAGTCTTAGGACATCGTAATGTTAAATAGATCATATTTTCTACAAACATTTGGGTTACTTTTGGTCTAGTCCTAGTCCTTTATGGAGTATACTTTACATGCGTGTTTGGACTAGTCGCGTTATCAGCAGGGATCAAGTTGGTGGATTTGTATGAGAAACCTTTGTTCGTTGTTTACCTTTATACGTATTGTTTCATAAAAATCTTAAATTATACTAAATAAATTTGGTGGTATTTGAAATTATATAACTCGTATAATATCTTGGTAAGTGTAAACGTAAAATAATGTTGAAGTTATATATGTTTGTATGTGTGTATGTATAAGTGTTTGATATGTGTGTGCGCCAGAGTTTGTACCTTTTTGCCTGTGTGTTTCAAAAGTAAATATGAATGATGCGTAATGCATTGTGTACAATAAGACCATTAAATTTTCCATAACAGCTGACTTCCACTACGTTCATATTTGTTCTTGGCATTTGGCTGGCATTTACATTGTGGTTTACGCAAACCCGCACTTATAATCATCATTTTATTGAAACCACAGTTTATGGCCGAAAATACGATTCTTAAGCACTGACATATAAAACTTAAAGGCACACGCACAAAAACACGCTTACAAATGCATTGCACAGACACATGAATACGATAACAGATTATACAATTTACAAACAAAAACCGTTATATTTTATTTTAACTTGTATGTTTGTATTTCACTAACTCACACGCACAAGTTTTGTTTGAAACTAACACTTGCACATACTTGCATGCCGGAGTGCACAAAGAAACAGAAATGTAAGTTTTTCCTTTCACTGCGACATCAATAAAAAAGACAGACCGACAGACGGACCGATGGACGGACGTGACGGTCTTTTATATGGAAACTCATAGTAGATAGTAGATTATATTGATACAATTGTATCTTTGTGCTGACAAAGGAAGGCAAGCCTCATTTCATGCAACTGCAAGTTTTTATTTTTTTGCATCTTAACATATCAGTGGTTCGTTTTACGGAAGTAAATTAATTGCAAGAAACTGTTGTTTGTTTATGTTTTTGCCTCCTCGTTATTTTTTTTTCTTTGCATTTTGTTTCCTTCCTTTTCCTTTTGATGTTTCTCAAAGTACTTAAAGTTTTCTTAAACATTTATTTGATTTACACTTTAATTTTATTTCTTATTATTTCTATTTTTGGAGCGTGTTTATTGTTAATGAGCCAATTTAGTTGCAACTTTTATAAGTTCATCCACAGTTTAGACCATCCTGGGCAGACAGACAAACAGCAGTTTGTTGAAACTTATTGCAAAGTTTAATATTTCATTTAAGCAAAATTTGTGGAAAGTGTTAAAAGTTTCATTATTTCTATTGCAATAATTGTAAAAAAGGATCAGCAGAAATTTAACTTGCAATTGTTAAATAAAAGAAACAATAAAATAATTTAATTAATGTTTGAAGTTCAAATAACTTCCTCAGTATTTTCTGATATCACAAAAGCACTAGAGTGCTTTGTATTGCGAAAACTTTAAAGTCATTTCAATAGTAACTGTGAAAATAATAATTTCAAATAATACTCGTAATGATAAAAAAAACTTTGTTTTTAACTAAATGCACACACAAATACATATATACAATTGTAAATGATGTTCAGAAGTTTTAATGAGAATGTTAAAATTCTTATTAACTAATATTTAAGAACAATTCAGCCGAATGGTTAAACATTTCCTAATTTACAAAGGCATTTAGATAATCAATTGGAAACGCCCGCAATGAGAATCTGGTGCGAATATTATTAAATACCATTTTTTATTTTTTGTTTTTAGAATTTTTAATCTCAGCCGGCAGTGGTGCTGAATGAACGAGAGTGTATGGATTATTTTGAATAATTAATCATCAGAGATTGGATTTCGTACACTCAAAAGAAAAAGCAATCCATCCGTACTTAAATCAACCCCAAGCGGTGTCAAGTAAAAAAAGAGTGATTTAAGTACGGACGGATACAAATGCCCAATTTAATCAAAAAAATTTTTAGTTGATTCAAGATTTTTAACGTGACTAAAGAATTTTGTACTCATTTTAAGAAACTCCAGGATCGGTTATCTAAAATAATCCAGTTTTCGGCTTGATTAAAGTACATTATATTGTTATTTGTACACAAAGTTTTGAGTACGACTCATACCCAAAGTAAGTAGAAAATACTTGAATTTAGTCCGGCGTTTTTCTTTCTATGTAACTAAATATAATTACATTCCCTTTCAATGTAAATTGAATATCTGGATAAAAAGAATTAAGGATATTTAAAAAGGATTTTCATCTGCTAAATCTGCCCATACATAAAGTAAAACCTAGTAAGTCTAAGTGAACACCGCTTAACTGGCAATTTTGTTCTCAGATTATGCCTGCCTCAACCATGTTTTTTCTTATCTTGTATTAAATTTAAATTTAAAAATTGTATAAAATTTATCATTTGCACCGAAGATCATAAGGAAAAGTATGGATAGTATGATTAGAAGATCAAATTATGTTGGAAACTTTACCGGTTTTTTTTCTGTTATTAGAAATATGTTATTGTCCCACCCAAAAAGCATGTTAGACTACTTGATGTGATGGAAAAGCAGAAATATAAACGACCTTAAAAGCACTTGTAGCCTTAACTTTGGAAACTACAATAATGGTTTCATAGTTGATATATAAGTCATCAAGTTTTAGATAGAACTATATGTGAAGACGAAAAATTAATTTTAAATAAAAAATTGATTACTTTAGCAATGCGCATCGTCACCAAAACTTATTCTTTCTAAACATTTACCGGCTGCAAAAAAGTTAATTTCTTTAAAAGCATCCAACACTTGCTAATTTTGTTTCTGTAGTTCCCCCTCAGAATTATTTGCATATTTTTTAGCAAATTTTAATTAAATTTATTTACATCATTAAATGCTAACAATACAGCAAAGACATGAAATGAAGCAGCAACTATAAATAAAATTTAGCTTCCGAACATAAAATTTCATCAATTTATAAATGATGCAACAGCCAGTTCAACGTTAACCAGACAGCAAACCCCAACAACTACGTGTTTAGTCATTTTCAGTAGTAAACCGAATTATTTTCTACTTCAATAAAGAAAATACAGACAAGAAAACATAAAATGCTTGAATGATAGTGGCTGTTAAAAAAAATAAAACTTGATCTAAAAGCCAAGGAGACCAATTTCACAGAATTTCACAGAATAGCAGAAGAAAAAGAAAAACATTTGAAGCGAGAAAGAATTCAAACTGAAAAAGAAATGAAATATATATTTGGTGTTTAGTTACTTCCTAAAGTGATAACTTATTTTATAGAGCAATAATAGCAAAAAATAAAAATAGCAACAGCAACAACAAACGGAGAAGCATCAATGACAGCACGTTGTACGTGTTTAGCAACAACATGCAACTACAATACAACTCTGGGGAGTGCAACTCATGAACAATTCTCAACAAACAAACAAAAAAAAAGCATTTGAAAAAAGCTAAAAAGCCTTAAACAACTACGGAATTTAGAAACACATAAAACCGAAAATGTCAAACAAACGCACATTTCTACTGAAATAAGAAATTCAACAAAAATATTCGACCAACTGGTGGCATGAACGATAAGTGTCACTAATAAAATTCTCTTTTTACAATTTTATTATTAATTTTTATTTTTATTTTTTGTTTCTTTATCAAAATGCAATTTGTATTTTGAGAAGGACTGACTTTGCACAAGAATAGAAGCAAATATGCAGCAGCTAACAACTACAACACAGCATTTTTTATTCATTTAATAATGAAATTATACGATGTCAACATAACGAGCTATAAATGAACATCCTTAATGGCCATTTAATGATGTTAAATTGAAAGTTTACAATTGCATTTTGTAAGAAAATTATTTCATTAAATATTTATTTCCGGTTTTCTTTTTGTTTTTTGTCGAGTAAATGTGTTTGTTAATTGTCTTCCGACTATTAAAGCCGGTAGTGGGAAATAATTGTTCAAATTTCAAAGGTTTTGCATCTTATGTGGAAGCGGGGTAAATTGTTCAGAACAAAAGATTTCAATAAACGGTATTGTATATCAGTTTGTCTGATAACTGAATGTTTTAAGAAACTATTTCAAACGCCGAATTTTTCCTGAGCCATTTATTTATCTTGGATTCATAAAATAACAATAAGTATTAAAATCTTAATGCAAACGTTGTATCCATGGTTGTGGTTTTTATTTTGCATACGTCTTTTTGCGTTTGATATGTTGGCAAGTAAAGAAAAAAAAATATCGTTAAGGCAACTTGTATTATTTTTAATATTAACTAAATGAGAATTATAGAATATGAGAATACTATACAAAAGCTATATAATATACGACATTCATGTGGTGTATGCATAAGAGTTCATGTATGATGAATACTTGTTGGCTTGGTTTTTAGTCATAATTTGTTTACAAAGGACGAAAATTATATTTGCGTATTAATAAATATTGTATTGAAGTTCTACCATGTGGCTACTATTATAAATGGTAAGTTTTAAATGATGAAATGCAAACAAGAACTTGTTTCTAATGACTACAGGTGCGCTTGGAGTATAGAAAAACAACAATAGAATGCTTGCTGTAAGTATACGATGTTTGCCACAGCTATGGTATTGTTATCGCAAACATATCACAAACATATCTTTTCTCTGCGTGTAGAGTTGGACTGGATATTTAAGTAAGCTATTGAAAGGCAAGCATTGAATGACGTAGCGTAATAATGTTTTAAGTACCAGAGCTCGAGCCCTGTCCTCATCATCAAGCGCATTAGAGTCTATACTAGTGAAAGCTCTAGAGACCTCTGTCATCAGCATTAAAATCACCGAATTGTTAGCGAAGTAAAATAATTTAAAAAATTCCTTCCAACCCAACTAGACACCGAGATAAATAGAACGTTTCATAATTTTGGACTCTAATTTAGGTTTTTAACCGAATGTTGTAGAAAAAAAAACAAAAAGGCAAATATTGCTTCTATTTCTGGTTGAGGATTAACCCAAAAAATTTTTCACTTGATCTACTATGTAACTACAGTCCGTCCATTTGTCTTGTCTGAAGGTATCGCGTCTTATACCACTGGAGTTAGCTGATTAAGAGTAGTAAACAATTTTTGAGATCGATCAGCATTGTACCTCACAGTGCAGCGAAAACCATTCTGGTCACTTCATATCACTATATCCTGCAGCTTGAAGATGGCCGCTTCAACATCGCGAACGCATTTACATGACCTTGATAACATCTCATTATTTATGGAAAATTTTACTCCAGGTAAAAGAAGTACTGTGAATTTTTTTCTGTCGGCTCCAAGAGCCACGAATTTTTAAAATATTGAGCATACTTCCTGACATCAAAAGAGCTTCCGGATCACTGTAGCGTTTTCCCAGCAAAGATCCAAGCAGTTACAGAAATGGTTGAGAGTGAATGGTATTCCAGCGATCCCCAAAAAACATCAGCTGGCATCAAAATCCTCGACATTGAGAACGATACCGATTCTGCCCACCGCAATGGGATGATCATTTGGATCCCGAGGCATAATAGAACTGCTAGGTGGGACACAACCTAACGGGTTTCCACCAGAATTAGAATGCATTGGCCAACAACAGCAATACTGTGGGCGATTCAAACAAAAAGTGCATCAATAGAAATTAGTATATAATTGCCAGACAAGTGGGGTTACCTTGGTGTCACAAAAACTTCAAGCTGTCTGTTCTTAAGTAACCCGAGTACCCTGTTTTTTTCTGAATGGAGCACAAATCGTTAGCAAACATATTTTTGTAAAACTTTATTTAACTAAATAATCGTACTACGTAAAGTTTCTGCTTTGAAATAAACTTTTTTTTAATTTATAACTCAAATCCCAATTTACACATTTGAAAGTGTTTTTCACAACATGCACTTCGAAAACATGTCTAAACTATTTATTTAAATGTGAAACTAAAATAGATTTAAAAAAAAAAGACTTGAATTAAAAAACACAAACAGGATTGGAAATAATAAAAACATCTCAATTTCAACAACTATTTAGAAAGAAAAAAAATTTACAAAAATAATCCTCTTTCCAAAGAACAACTATAACAAAATTGTGTTATTGTGTGCAATGCAAACATAAGAGCATCACAGCAATGACAACAACAAATAAATACTCCTTTGTAAATATATTCCTTTTAATAACAAGTACAACTGTGCTAATAATAAAGCAAGGATATTGTGCAAAATGAATGAAAAAGCAGACAAGTGATGAAAGATGATTTGCCGGTACTCTCTCTCTCTCTCTCTCTCGTTTTCTATCTCTGTGCCAAACTTTCATTTAAAAAAGGAAAGAAACTTGAATAATAAATACGAATTTTTATAAGCAACAAAGCGAGAAACCCCAATAAAATAAATCGAAACAAATGCAAATATTTCTTCTGAGCAGCAGTTTCATCGAATGCAAATTGTTAATCTTGAAAAGAAGCCAAACCTAAAAGTTTTTCATTACAAAAACAAAGTGTAGTTTGAAACACTTTTAATTTGAAATTATTTAGAAGAATAGTTAATAAATACTTAATATGTCTTGCAATGTATTTTATGCTTAAACTTTTAGCGTATGAACTACGCTTTTCGATTATTACAGGGTGTCAAAGCTGACAACCTGATGCGATAATAAAATTTCGTAAATGTAAATTAAGTTTAAAACAGTCTGTTGTTAAAAGTAAGTAGTTGCAGTGCCGTCAACGACTGTTCGCTGGTTTGAAGGCCCATCAAGAAGTTCAAATTGGTAATTGCAAATATTGTCTCTGCTTGACGCTAGAAAACCAGGCCATAGGAACTATAATCATGCAATTGATGAATGGATACATATTTCTCTGCCACAACACCAACTTTATCAGCATTCATGATATCGTCAGTTTCGTTCAAATTTAAGCTACCCGGTAATCCACATAGAAGTATCGTTAAGATCTTTTCTTAAACGTTTTCTCTAAAGTTTTCTTTTTGAGCAATTAAAAGCTCAAAAATAAAATGAAACACACTCCGATTTATTTATTTACTCCACTATTTTGTTTATTCACCTTCCACACATCATCTGTTTTTATGAATATTTAAGAGACCGGTGATGGCATTTTGGTGTTTTTTGCCTCTTCATACGCGCGAAATTTTGTTAAATACCCGTTTTTAAAAAGCGGGCATTTGCAGTGCTTTTCTCAATTTCTCATAGTGCCTTTTGTGCTTTTTTGTACGACTGAGAAAAGTTTTTAGTTACAAAAATGTGCTATTTCTTTTAACCGCAAATAGCACTTTTTTAACAACCATGAATTTATTTCGCTGGGTTGAAAGAACATGCAGTTTGATGAATTTGTTTAAAACAAAAATTAGAAGCTGGTTATCCTTTAATTCAGTAAATGCGTTACTGCATATTAAATATGATTTAAAATTTGGAAATACATGTTGTGCCTTTAAATGTTTGTATCAAAATAAATTCGAACCAATCATACCAAAAATTTCATTATTATATTACAACTGTTTTATTTCCCGATTGCGAAGATGAAATGGATATTTTTGATAGCAAAATAAACGAAAATCAAATAACAATCGATTAAAATGCTATCATGAATTTCATTCAAATTTGAATTCCCTTTTTTTAATCGATTATTATTTAGAATTTACTGTTTTAAAAAGTTTTTCAGTAGCATATGTATGCTTAATCCAAACCAAATGTATACCCATACTCCTGTTTTTGTTTTGTTACGTTTTTTACTTTTATTAAATGAATTGTGATTTATTTTAATTAATTAATATGTTAATAAATTCTGCTATTTGATCTCAAGTCCTTTATTTATTTTGAAGCAAAAACTTTAAATTGTATTTTGGCTATTTACCTTCACTTTTTTTATAAATTGCTTAATATGTTTTGGCATAAATAAAATTTTTTAAATATTTTTATGGTGCTTTTTTAACCTTTTTTTGTATTTTTCGGTTTTTACCATTTTTGGAACAGCTTACGGCGCATTTGTTCTTTCTACGTTTTTGCAATATCAATTGACCAGCATAATTCCTTAAGGCCTGGTATAAAATATGGTGCTTCGATGGCGAGTCTAAAAGTTTCACGATAATAAATCTATATGTAAAAAATGTATTTAAAAACTAAAAATTTTATTATATTCTTTATTATTTTATAGGGTACAGTCGTAAATGCAATAAATTTGTGCAAGCGGTCTGCAAAATATTGCAGAAGTAAATAAAATGCGTTCGTAGTTGCACCGATATGTAGCAGCATGGTCAATAATTTAAGTTAGGAGACTTCTGACAAAAAATTATGACAAGTTGATGGTTTCCGAACGCTAAATTTTCATTATTGCACAATTACTGCATTTAGGAATGTACTGTTGTGAATGTATGTGTCATGAAATTTAAATGAATGCTGAATATTTAGGTCACTTGAATGACATATAAATATTGTGAGAACGTGAGAAGGGTGCTTGTTGATAATAATCGTTTAACAAAGTAAATTACTCATAGTGTGAGGCAATGCACTTAATATGATATTGTATATTTGGAAAATGTATAATGCACTTAAAGTGTTATTGGATCAGAAATATAAATCAGAAAATACCAATTGTTGTGACACATGTTTTCACGACACTTTTCAATAGTATATAAATTTAGCTCGTAGTAAAATGTAAAGTCAGTCTTCGAAAATAAATGAAACATGGTAATACAATTATTATAGTACACTATATGGCTGGCACTAGATTTTCCATCGGTATAACTTCGATTTAGATTATGCAAGTTTCTGAAATTTTTTTGGTCTAAATCATCAAATGCATTATTGTTTTAATCAGATAATATCTTGATTAATGTAATCTATGACCATAAATATAAAATAAAAAATAGAAAAAGACACTCAAAAGTTTTTGCTTCCTGAAAACTTAAAAAATAAAATGTAAATCTTCCGATGTTTCTCAGAGTGATGGGATTATGTAACAACTTTTGTTCCAGTTTTGTGATACGTCCTCTTTTCACCAGTCGCGACGCAGGAACTTTTTATACCATTCTCATTTTCACCAGTCATAGGACAATAGGTACAACATTTTCCGTAGGGTTATTACAACATTTTCATCCTGCCTTCGTTTATTTTTGTACTTTTAAATAATATATATAAACGTAAAAATAATAAGAAAAGGATGAAATCCGGGCAATTATATGGAAACAAGAAAATGCTCAAGAAAATTGTAAAATCTCAATTGTTATTATTACTATAGATCATCTAAATATTGGTGTGTTATGTTTTTCCCTCTGCTACAACTTTAGCAAATAGTGCCTTTGGTTTGCAAGTTGCAATAACTATTTTATTTTTAACAACAAGCAGCAGAACAAGCCATATTTACTTCGTGGAACATTTTGCTACATTTGTTTATCGTTTGTCCGTGTAGAGACTGATAGTTCTGAGCTGTTTTGGGAATAGTCTTGTTAGAAATTAAACAACTTCTTTCCGGTCTTGAGGAGAAGCGTTCTTTTATGTTCTCTTTGTTTGTTTGTTTGTGCAATAAAACCAAAGCTATCCGAAGTTGTTGTTGCTGCATAATATGTTTGAGTTGGTTGTGTTGATACGTATATTTATTTCTTGGTAGGTTTTTATTGTTTATGTGCTGAAGTGTCGGGTGCATTTAGTAAAGATACTATAGTTGCACAATGGCTTAACTTTTAATCAGAAATTCGATTCTGATATTTTTTTAATTTGGAATTTATATTAACTTAGTTCTATTTTCCATCCAGAAATTGCGATATTGGTGACGCATGAAAGAGATTAATAAAATTTTGATGCCGATAATTAACTTTAAAAAATTATTCTTCAAAATATTTTGAAGTATTCAACAAATATATTTAAGAAAAATATTTATTGAGGAATGTTGAGCAGCAATAAAATCAGGTGATGGCATAAAATCTGACATCATTATAAACATTGTAATAATCATGTTTCTAAGATTATATGTATATTATTTCCATTCGATAACTAAAGCAAACTATTTCACTTATTATTATTTATTATTATTTGTCTTTGGAATTGAATTCCTTACAGACAATTACTAATATTCATTTATATTACACAACATTAAATAATATAACATACAACAATTTGTTATGAACTTAGAAAATTTATAATTGCATTTTTTACTACATCGACATTTAATGAAAAGTCTATAAATCTAGTATATAACTGGTTAAATGTGTTACCCATTCTTCTAAGAGAATCGGCATCAACATAATTAGCTCCAAAAACTTTTACTGATAGAAGAATGAAATTACGGGATGTACGTTGAGGAAAATTAAACGAAATTTCATGGATCAAAAATCCATAACAGATATCACCATTAATAATGTTGAAGTTCTACGGCTTTTTAAAACGCTTCAAATAAATTCCAACCCGTCCGGTAAATAAATACTAGACAAAGATGCTACATTTTACACATTTTTCAAATCTATACTGATTCTTAATATAACGCTGACTGTTCTGAAATCTGCAGTGGCTTGGCTTTCTACCGTTATAGCTCAAATTCTTTCTAATCGTCGAGTTTTACCGATTTTCGATTTTTCAAAAAATTTCTATCTATGAAAATTCCAAATTTCGCATTTTTCAACATCGGAAATATATGTTAAATTGGGTTTTGGGTTTTCGTAACTTTCCTCCTTAAAAAAATAACCCTCTTTTTTAATTATGTGATCTTTTAACTAGTTTTTAAAAAAAAATAATTGAGTAAATTTTTAGATTTTAAAAAAAATTTTTGATTTTTGAAAAATATATTTTTTTTACTAATTTTCTTTTTCTTTAAATAATGTGAGGAATTTTTAGTACTTTTGCGAACAAATCTCGACTTACATTAATTCTGTTAACTTAACAGTCTCTCAGTTAAAGCAATGTTAACTTAACAGCAACAGGTACAAACGAAGCTAACTAACGGAGCTAATTTCACACCCATGAGCACCATACGCCGTTTTATCTGATGATATTTGAAAATTGTATCTTGATATTTGTTTAGTTTGTAACAAATCACAATCACTTGTGTGGTTGCATCGGCATTATTTTCGTTCAGCGAAAATCATTTACATCGATATAATTTGTTTTTTTATTTGAAAGCATAATCCTTCCGGTTAATAATGAAAAATAATTTCATTCAAATGGCTGCCTCGGCTGGCCATGCAGTAGCCTACACGATCGGTCCAATTTTTAAGCACATTATCGAGTGTGTGCAGCTGTATTTCACCAATGGCTTCACGAATATTGTCCTTTAAAGCGTCAATTGTCTCTGGCTTGTCAGCGTAACACTTATCTTTGACGGCACCCCACAAATAATAGTTCAACGGTGTCAAATCGCAGCTCCGAGGTGGCCAAACGACATCAGCTCTGCGGCTGATAATGCGATCTTCAAAAACAGGGCACAAAACATCGAGTGTAGCTTCGGCTGTGTGACACGTAGCGCCGTCCTGTTGAAAATAAATGTTGCCAATATCCTCCTCTTCAATTTTTGTGAACAAAAATTCGTTCAAAATGGCCCGATAACGATCGTCATTGACTGTAACGGCCACTCCTTGCTCATTTTCAAAGAAAAATGGCCCACTTATGCCTCTGGACCAAAATCCGCACCAAACAGTGACTTGTTTTGGGTGCGTCGGCTTTTCAATGTATGCGTGCGGGTTTTGTGTGCCCCAAATGCGACAATTTTGCTTGTTTACATACCCGCCAAGATCAAAATGAGCTTCATCTGAAAAGATGAATTTTTTGGTAAACTCGGCATCTTCTGTAAATCGATCGCAGGCCCACTTAGCGAAGCCTATACACAACCATATTCGTTCAGCGGAAGGATAAAACTAATTATCTGTCAAATCAGACATGAGCTAAGTGTTACCATTCACGAAATAAGCATTAGTTGAGAAAAAAAAACGTTAGATGGCGGACCCTTTATAAAAAATAACTTATATTGGCTCTCATGAAACATTTTGTAAATCATGTATTAACAGATAAATGTATATAAAGGACAAAAATTAAACAGATAGTGTTCAAATGTTTGTAATTTATAATCTAACACTAATACATTATTTTATTTATCATTTTTGTTTTTAAACGCAGTTTTGAAAATTTTAAAGATGTCATTACATTGATGTACTTTCGTCATCTTTGCTATGACAACACTATTTTTTTTAATTAACTTTAACTTTATTTATAATTAAAATTTTACATTTATCCTTAATGTTACTGAGCCCACAAAGCCTTATGACTTGTATGTGGGTAAATGATACTTATGTAGTATGTACATATGTTGATTTATGTTAAATTATTCTGAGTTTACTGCAAGGATAAGAAAAGTTGTCTGAAAAATTTATTAGACTTGTTGGTATTTCATTGGAGATCTTTCGTAGTATTACTTTCAAGGTTCGATCACCATAGCTATTCCTTGTGGTTTCGACTTTAAGTCTACCTTTTGATCGACTGGTAGATTTTTCGGTTGTGTGTTTTGAGACGTTTTGTTGTTTGTCGTGCTGTTGTTTGTAGTACATGTATTTGGCTGAATATTAAATATATTTGTTGCATCTATTAGGTTACTGCGACTGCTCTTCGTATTGTTATTAGATGACTGTGGGTTGTTGTGGTTGTTTCTGTGATTAATATTAGTAGAGTTAGGAATTTTATTATTTTGATTTTTATGAAGTATTTTGAGAAGACGATTTTGAGTATGTTGAAGGCTTTTACAGTACGCAGAGGCTCTCCACGCAGTTATGCCGTGGCGTATATAGGATTCTGCCAGAGAGAAGTACGCCTGTCGAAGTACTGTTGTTATTGAAGCATAGCTGAGGAGGTACAGTAGGTAAGCTGCTTTCCGTAGTTTCTTTTGAAGCTCTTTGATGTGTGTATTCCATTTAAAGGGAGGTGCTTTCTACATGAATCCCAAGATATTTCCATGTTTGAGCTAATTCAATATTGGTATTACATTGGTCGTTTAAATGATCTGTTCCATTGTGTATGCATTTTATATCGTGATACTTTATTTTGATGTTATTTATTTTCACGTGATGTTGTCTGATGTTCATCAGCTTTAATAATATATAAAAGCCAATCAAAGACAGTACAAGCACAGACAAAACACGTATGCAAACGAGAATATGACACTTCGTCATCCTAAAGATGACACTAAGTCATCATATGTGGCATAAACATCAAAACCAACAAGAGCAAATAGATTAAAGTGCTAAATAGTCTCCATGAACATGCCATATTTCTTATATTGCTTACGTTGCTGTCAATGTATAATAGGATGCTTTGACTGAGTTGGTATGATCGTTGACTGATGCGAGAAAAGTCCATCAATCCTATTCCACATCTCTCCGTTTTTTCCATTTTGAATTAAACAGAAACCGCTTAGCCATTTCTTTGATTCCAGTGTGTCATTCCATTGATGACACAATTGTCATGATTCCATTGATGACCAGTGTCATGTCATCAAACACGAAGAGACACTTGTCATAGCATATATATTAAATTACATTACCATTTTGACGGTTTTTCTATCACTTTTCATAGCCATAGTGCAACTTGCCATAGAGTTTGCGGTTCCACAAAAAAATATATGTATAGGAAAACAACCAACAACCACAACACTTTAAGTATTTGCAAATTATTTAAATGCTGTTTCTTATTTACGAAATATGCTTTTGTAAACTTTTTTTACTTTCTTTTCTAACCGATAAAAACAAGCACATTTTCAAACGCTCATACACCAGATAATCATACAAGACACTTCCCAACAGCAGCCAACCAACACACGCACTTAAAACTCAGTCTGCCAGTGTACAGATAAATGTAGCTACTAGAATAAAATAGTATTTGTGTAACTCAGCTTGTATTATTTTAAAGATTCTAAAGTGTTATTTTTGTATAAGAAAAATATCTCAATAAGTAAATATTTGCATAAGAATGGTCATACTTTGGATTTACTTTAACGACATCGAAAGCATGCTACACACACAAAACACACTTATAATGAAATAAAAAACATATACATGTAAGTGTTTCGTCTTAAATTAGAAAATAAGTAAAATTTTTAGAGAATTTGTATGACCAAAGGGTTAAAACACTTGTGAAAACACACTTAATCACTTACTCAGCCCAGAAAAGTGTAAAGGAGAAGAGAAACTACAATCTTAATCATGTTATTATTATTCTCAAAATGAACAACACAAACAAGCATAAGAACCATTTGCAACACAACAAGGGTGTCTTTTGCAACTCTTTTTTTCTTAGTCATTACAAAAACAGAAGATGTATTTTCGAAATAACTTTATTAGTTATTTGGTAATAAAATTTTACGTTTCCTGTGAGCAGGATATGGATAGTTACATACTTAAATTAATCGTAAAGTGGCTATGATGATTTTTACGCACCGTATGCTCAAATAACATATTTGGCAGTTAAAGAACTATTGATTGTCTTCAAACAGAAATAGAATATTGCTGTTAATAAATTTTAAGTGTCCTTTTCTTTTTCTGAAAGCTCAACTGATTTAAAATTTCTTTTGCTTATAGTTGTTTAAAATATAAAGAAAAAATAAACTTTACTACAACTAATATTTTTATAGCCGATTGTGTTGTACTGTTAACAGGGTTATAAATGTGGGACAATGAATATTCGCAGTGCAATGGAGGAAGGAGCTAAATAAATGCTTAACAAATTTTAGCAATTGCAAGAAGGTTGTCGTTCTACTCGTATTTCCACTGCTTGCAATCAATGCTTCAGCTGCATTGATCGGTCATAGAATAGTTCTAAAAAGCTCCGTTTTTGACGACATCCGTTGTGAATAAAGGCACATGGCAAAGAACAGAATCAAATGTGAAGTGAGCACAGAATATATGAAAAATGAGGAGAAGATATTCCTGCTTTATATCCTTTAAATCTTAAATTATTTACAGATGGTTTCACGAACAGAATTGGAGATATAGCGGAAGTCTTTGGCAATTTCAGGCAACTTTCGCATGTGTTCAATAATTTTTCTTCATTCGTTTTATATAGTGTTTCGGGTTATACAATAAACTCGCTATAGGAAATAAGGTTTTCGTGTATTGATTACCCTATCACTTCTCTTGATGGCCCAGAACAAGTGTGCGGCCTAAATTGGTCAATGGTCATCCCTGCAATAAGGAGAGAAGACAACGAAGCTTAACATGCTTCTCCAGGAATATCAAATTGCTGATTGTACAGTTTAGCAAGTTCCATTAAGAGTATTTAAAAACCCAACTTTTTTGAGAAACCATTTGTTGAATTAATAGAAAAATAATTATGCAAAATAAAGATCCGACTTCGAATACGGTTTTGTGCAACACAAGCCGGCTAACCGGTTTTTATAAAAAGTACCCAGCGAAGTCTTGGTAATGACTTCAATTAAGATCGACATAATTTTCAACACAAACTACACATCTACAGTCGGTGGTATTTTCCAGTAGTAACTCAATTATTAAATATTAAATAAAAATGTAATCAAGTTTCATAATGGAGCAGATGAACGGTTCAAACCCCACAAAGCAAAACGGATTTTTTTTTTAATTGACCACACGTTCGTAAAAACAAGATTTTAGCGCATAATAAAATAGTTGTGTGCCAGTTATTGAAACATTTGACATCAAACACAATAATAATTTAAAAACAAACAGTTAATATTCCAAGCGGACATTTAATTTCGTTTATATTTTTAATGTATTCGATGGCTTCAAAATATTGACAACTCCAAAAGCAGAAGTAGTAAAAAGTATTTGATTCATATGTTTATTTACATTTAAATCGTTATTTTGCCACCAAATGTTTAGTTTTCAATGAATATAGATTTGGTGGGCTTGCGGTTCAAGTAGAGTCAGACTTCATAAGCGAATTAAAATAATTTTTTATGATTAGAAACGACATGAAATCCTGATTTGAATACTTGCTGGAGGAATATGTGTCCATTTCTAGTTTCGCAGCTTCATCCACTTGGCAGATTTTATTCAAACATCATTAATATTTGAACTAGAACTCAATGAACACAACTTAAGAAAACCACATACATCTCTTATTTCATCAACGATATTTAGTTATATCGAAGTTTCCTCTACTTATTTGGTCGCAACCGCATTTACATTTAGAACATTTCAAATAATGTTTTTTTACCTTGCAAATGTAAAAAAATGAAAACATACAAAATTTTGCTCGATCCACATGGTTTGGAAATCGTCACAAAACTAACCAAACTCTAATTTAAGACGGGAAACATGAACTCATTATTCATCTTCATACAAGATGAGTTGGTGATAGGAGTTTTCTTTTTTAATAATTTTGTTTTTATACTCAGTAGGGCAAGTTTTAAAAGTCCGTGGAATAGCCCTGTTTCTTTTTAATGTTTTCTTTCTGTGATTAAAGGAGACAAAAGAAGTAAATTAGATTATTAGCTACGGCAGATGTTTTCGGTGACACAATATACCTCTCCATTGCGAAGATTTTCTTTAAACTTCCCTACTATTTCCACTGGCTTTTTTTGAAATAAGAATATGACCTGTAAATGGTATTAATTGCCATAAATTTGGCTTTATTCGAAGAATAATTTTTATTTGAATATGATTTCCGTTGGCTCTGATTTTCGATTTATTTTTGAAGAAATGGATGGATAACGTGGCAAATGTTGTTTTCCAAAATTCAAGCGTCTCTGGTTTATCGGCTTGTTCAAGTGACTTGACACATCGACAAAGAAAATTATCTATCGAACACGACCTCGGACAACATATGTTTTTGTGGTGTAATGAATAAGGTAACAGCTGCCAAATTACGTATCAAGCAGTATTGTCTACATAAAGCTTGCTGATACTTCTGCGATTGACTTTTATGTGACATCGATAATTGGCCAGTTGTTCTGTTTAAAGAACTCCTCTGCTTTTTTAATTTCTTTTTCTACTTTTGCAGGGTTAGCATATACATATATTATTATCTTCGTTGTTAATTGAAGTAAGAATATTCTTGCGTATTTTTATTACTTACTTACGTATCTCGAAACCAAGATAGTTTTACTTACTGCCTTTTCGTCGATATCGTAAGAAAATTTTCATTCGAATTATTACATTTGAAACAAAAGCAACTTTTAATAAAGTTAAATAAAAATAAAAGCAGGAAAAAATGAGATACAACACATGCCAAGCAAGTGTTAACTTACATACAATTTTAACTTTAGAAGTAATTTGGGAGCACTTGAAAACGTTAGAATCATAATAACTCTCGTATTATATTTCCGTAAAATATTTTTGTAAAAAAAGATTTAAATTTACTTATAACCTGCACCACCTGGCAAGTGGTTATATATATTTTAAATACACACGAACACTGGCCTCCATCGAAAACAACGTTGTTCTATCCTAACTGGGTAGGCTGGAATAAATTAATAGACCTAATATTAATTAATAGATTATTCTTTTTCTCATTTTGTTCTTTTACTTTTCCTCACTTCTTTAATGATAAAAATTTAAAAAGAAAAATTCGAACTCGAATCCATTAAAAATTCTCATTAAATTTAAAATATAAAACTTTAAAATAATTAAAGAAATTTTAAGATTTTTATTGTTTTCCTTTTTCCTTCATAGATCTTTTGGGATATTCAACATTCAAATCAAATATTTCTGGAAATAAGGTGAGTACCAGCTTATGTATATTTTTTTATTTATTAATTAGACGATGATTTTCAAATTGCTTACGCTGCAATTCTAGTTTATATACATTTCGATTCGATACACGAGTATCCTTCTCATTGCCACATCTCTGGCTAGAAATGAAAACAAAAACTCTTGTTGCCCCTTTTTTTATTAATTTTGTCGTTTATTGCAACTACTTCGAGCATATTGAAAATGCATTTCCATTTTCTTTTAATAGCTTATTTTTATTATTTCAAATGAAACCAAAAAAAAATACTACAATACAATGCCATTAAGAATTTAAGGTGAACATTTATACCTGCTTAAATGTATCTACAACATCCAAAAAGTATTTCCTTTAAACGTCTTAGGATGCTTCTAAATTTTTTAACCTTTTTCTCAAATAGTATTTGTAAAAATATATTTATGAGAGGTAATAAATACTTTTGTGAATGCTGTTCCAAAATCTATTGTATTAAAACACTTTGTGCATTATGATGATAAAAACATTGAATTTTATTTATTATTTTCTAATTTAAATACAATTTTTTTAATGTTAGTTCTTTGCTATAAAATTTGTCTATAAATTTGACAAGTTCATTGACAATGATTGCTTAATTTCACTTTATTATTGAGAATTTATTGTGTTCTGCTGTCTTGTTTCTGATACGGTTTAGTTTCAAAGAAAGCGGCAATAGATGGCACAATAGATGCTGACAAAGAAGTGTAATGACGTAAGCAATGCATTTCATTCTGTTAGCTGTCCACGGTCCACATTACTTATTTAGTTGCCTTCACCAAATATAGTTTAACCCTTTACTTTCCACATTCGATGACACAAAGAGTTTCATTCTGCCAATTATGCTTTCAGCAAAAGTTCATCTTTAGTTATGTGCATAACTCAAAGAACAGGTGTAATTTACGATTGCTTCCTTCTCCAAACGCACAAAACAAAAGAGAACAACGTTTTCGCCATCGCATTGTCCTTTTTCCCTTTGTTAAATTATTGTAAAATTTTTGTAATATAAAAAAACAATTTACTTGTGCAATAAAAAATGATTTATCTTTATTTAATTATAAATTCATGAATAAAATAATTTTTATAGAGAATTGCATGGCAATAAAATTAAATCTATAAACATTAAAATTAAAAAATTATTAAAAGAAAAACATAATGATAGTAAAATAAAATATGAAACAAGTTGAAAATGAAAATGACATTAAATAAACGTAAAAATACGTTTGAAAATATGAAAATATTGGGTACAGTTGTTGTCCAGCAACATTTGTACAAAAGAAAAACTTTTCCTTCTTCATGGAGATGTTTAGGAGACGATAATTAATTAAAGTATTCTGCAATATTAAAAGACTTTCCAAACAGTCATCTTGGCATCTGTTTTTCCATGTCCTTCAAGTAATAATGAAGTAGAGATGAACCCCGCTCACGTGAGTAGCGTGATTAGTTTTTAATTTCAATCACGTGAGCGTGCATGAACGTGAGTACAAAAAAATAGATCGTGAGTGAGGGTGCATGAGCAGATTTTTTGTCTAATTATTTGGTGTTTTTTGCTTTATCACAATTTTTTTCAATTAATTTTTTTAATCTTATATATAAAATTCTTGTCACGGTGTTTGTGTTTCAACTGCTCCGAAACAGCTTTACTAATTTTTGTGAAATTATCATCTGGGTTCCAGCACGCAGTAATTTTTCAGGCAACGAGCAGGCGGACGAGCAGGCTACTCTGAATGCCTCCAACGCTGACACGGTAGCCACGCCATTTGCGCTATTAGAAACTTCATCTTCAATCATTATCTCTATAAGGCTGAATACAGATGGCGCAATATAGACAGGTGCAAGATTGCAAAGAAAATGTGGCTTTGCTATAATTATAAGCACTTATTACAATTAACATGTAGAAACCGCAAGGACATCTCTAGAATCGTCGCAGTCGTGACGGGGCACTGGGCGGTTAGCAGACATGCTAGTAGAATTGTCCTGTCCTATAATGAGTTATGCCGTAGTTGTCGAGAAGAAAGCAACGAAGAAACAATCCTCCACTTTCATGGCGAATGTCCAGCTTTGCATCTTTCGAGACACAAATTTTAGGCAGTCTTGTACTAGAGGACCTTTCAGATTTATCAGAGATAGGACTGAGTGATCTTACCAGATATCTCAATGCGACGGGTTGGATCTAGCACCAATCACCGTTTCCGAGTACTTAGAGACGGTTATACACAGGTTGACACCGACGAGTATAGTGGTCCTTTCAAAAAGAAATCATCTAGATTTTACTTGAATGCTTACGTGTAGAGGGCAGCCACATAAACCAACCAACAAACCATGAAATTGTTTATGTGTATTTTGTAGGTATGAGAATATGTCTTAAAATATATTTCATATCGATCTTCGGTCTGTGGGCGGAGCGACGTAGCAAAATCTACTTTTAATATTTTACCTCAAATGTTCGCTATAAAAAACTACATTTCTCAATGGATTTAACTGAAATTTGCATCATATAATCCACGTGGTCTGGACAAGGCCGTAGAATAATTTTCGATGGACCACACCCACTTCTACGCCCATTTCTTTCATATATATCTAAAATTCCTATTTACCTTAATTCGTTCTATATAAAAATTTTAATATTATATACAGATTCCCTTTAAACTCGATGATCTCTTGCTCTCGAGAATAGACCAAGTATACGTTAAATTGACCACTCCTTCTTCTATGGCTACTTTTACGCTGACACAGGTTTTTCCGTATTTTTACATTGCAAGAACTATCTGTCATTGGAGTTACTTTCCAGCCGTCGAAATTTTTTACATTTGCAAACGCGCGGGAAGTTATTCTACAGTTAAAAAAACATTAAAATAAAGCTTTTCAAATTAGGTAAACTTAGTACAGGGAATAACTTCATTTAATTATATTATTATAATTTGGTTTAAAGAAATATTTTGGTAAACCCAGATTTGAACTCAAGTCAAAAATTTCATTCCAATATAAACCTTAAACAGTTCAACAATTACTTATAAATATTAATGAAATATTTTATAAATATTTATGAAAGTAGAAATCATCCTGGCTTTTTTTATTTGCAATTCGACTCTGTCGATTGAAGTAAATGAACATTTTTTCATATAAATAATTATTTTAAAATAATTTTCAGAGAGGACGCACTATAATGAGCAAAATCAAACGATGCGTATTTTTAATTCTTATTCGCACTTTTTCCCAAAATTAATATTTTACTTATTCAGTAAAACATTAACAATTTTGTTAAAAACAGATTGCAATTGATTATTAAGGGGTATAGCTTGTTCCTATGCTCATTTCACTGTTGCTAATGCAGATCATCAGGGAACTTTACCCAAATATTTCTTAGAACAGCTGGAGATATTATATTAAACCTTCATTAAACCAAATGAAAAGATTAAAAAATATCAAAGTTGTAACAAGAACTCAATAATCAACCAATTGTTTTTGTTTTCTTACTTTACCATTACTACCTAGGCTGACTTTTTTTCAACTCTAATTGTAGTTGTAAGAGGTTTGTAGAAAATGTAAAACAACAACTGCCATACATTTGTATAGAGTGATGTCAAAAAAAATTTTGCGACCGGGTGCTTGCGATGCGAAACACATTGATATACGTTCCCGTCATTCCTATACGGCATCTTCATTTCAAAATTCGTGATCGGTAAATCGGTTTGGTTTTCGTTTTTCTAGAGGTTTCGGTAGTCATTTTTGTTGAAGATCGTCAGTTTATTAAGCTAACGCATCCGATCCTACTGCTGGCGCTTCCAGAATGCTTCCAGGCCGGCAAAAAAAGTTTGTAAGGCATTGAGTAGGTCAATAGAGTCTTGTTCGCAAGTTAACAGGTCCAGGATGACAGTGGGTAAGGTTGTCATTTGGAAAGGATAGGCTATTAGACCAAATGGTTGTGTCATTCATTGTATTCCCTTCACTTTCCCTTGTTTCTCTGTTTGGCTCACGATTAAAGGAAACATTCCTATAAAAAACACTAACTTTTCACACTGAAATGCAGAAATACGATGAAATTTTTTGTTTCAAACTTCATGTCGAAACTATGTTGAAAACATTATAAAATTATGTCATAAATGGTTACTCTGTCCAATGTCCCAGCAAAAACTTGGTAAAGAATAATATACTTCTCCACGCAAACTCCATACCGTCTGCATTACTTTACTATCAATTCTTATTATTCATAAATAGCCAGGTGAATTTTTCTCTGAAAACACAGTAGCAGAACCTGTGCTTTTCATACAGATTTCGTGCAATAGACAAGTGATTAAAACACCGGAGATTAAACACAACAGTTCCTGCAAATATTTTTTATAAAATATTTAATGATTTTCAAAAACTTTTGTTTATTGAGGGTTTTTAGCTAGTCTATATACATGCATTTCATTGGTGTTAAGGCCAAATCATCAGTAGACCTTAAACCATATTTTGAAATATTTCAAACCTCTTATCTAATACAAAAACTTTTAAAAACTCAATGAGAATTACAAAAATTACAATAGTATAAACATAGTAGGCTTTGGAAAAATCCCAACAAAGATATTACATATACTCTTATTTGATATGAATTTATTTTATTTTCTTTACAAACTTTATACAATTACACGCCCTTTGGGTGACAATGAAAGTATTTGAAAAGGCAAAACGGAAAATAAAATCTTAATTAAGTATTTTTTTAAATTTGTTAATCGAAATTGCCTCGATATCTTAAACCATATTTTTGAAAAATATTATTATTGTTTTAGCACCAATAAAATGTATGTATATAGATAAGCTAAAAAAACCCTCAACAAACAAAAGTTTTTGAAAATCTTTGAAAAAAGATATCGAGGCAATCTCGGTTAATAAATTTAAAAAATTAAATATTTAATTTAAAATGTACCTTTCACCTATTCAAGATGCTGGAGAATAAATCGAAAACAATCGATAATAGAGAATACCCAATTCTGGTTTTATCTAGACATATAAAAATTTCCATTACTCCATTTGAGTCCGATTTTGAGTTTTTCGAGTTCTTAACACTTCTAATAGTTACGATTAATTCGTTAGATTAAATTGAACACCTAAAAAAATGTTCAAATAGTAAAAAATATAAAATATTATTTAATCGGTAATTCGCCAATGGAAATAAATTTAATTTTATTATTAGCAAATTTTTGATTGATCAAGCAGTTAATCGGATAGTCACTAATTTAGTTTAATCGATTAACCGATTAAATATTAACACCAAAAAAATTCTTTAACCTTTAGAAATGTTAAACCCTTAAAAATAACAAAATAAGAAGAATTTAAAAATTTAGCACGCAGTCTTACTACATTTGGTCAGTAGTTTAATCGGTGGTACAAGGAATTGTTCGTGTTAAATAATAAAAGTTTTTTTGTATAAAAATTAATATGAAAAAGTAAAAAAAAATCTTTATCTCAAAATATTTTGCACAAATAGCCGATATTAATGGCTATAAGTTGAAAACTAGAAAAAACAGACACATAACATCTGATGCAGCGTCAACCGAAAACAATGAATACTGCATTCTGCAACTTTAGGTGTGAATCGCTATAAAGTAATTCTCAATAACAGCATTCAAATCACTTCCAAAAAACATTTTGTCATCCATTCTTAAAAATTAAATTTTCGAAACATAATAAAAAAGCAATAAAAATATCTGACAAAAAACATGTTCTTAACATCTTGAACTTGACTTCGGATCCAATGAATAGGCATCAATTATATCTTAATACATATTTTGTTTATGGTATTTATTTATTTAGAGTAAGTTTTTATTTATTAAGTATAGAAGTTTATATTTGAAGATTAATAATCTAAAAATGAAAGCTTCAAGTTTTAAGGTAACGGAAGTGATGAGCCGGTATGTGGTTTACCACCGGGGTGCTCATCTTCTTCGAATGATCCAATAATTTTTTTTAAAAACGGTCTACTACTTATAGGATTACCAGAACTTGTGTGCAGTGTTTCGTTGTATCGACAATAAAAATTAGCATCGATCGCAATAATCGCCGATACATCGGTATCGGTTGAATCTCTAGTTAATACTATTCACTGGTTCCTATAAAATACCCGCTTACTGTAGCGATTGCAACCATATTATAGTCCAGTCATGAAATAAAATGAAATTAATTAATTAATAAAAATAATTAACATAATAACAATGTGAACAAATTGTTGCTGTACAGTTTGACATGAGTAGGAATGAGAGATTTTTCCGAGTGCATGAAACTGTTGTTAAATAATAACAGTTCAACAAAAATAACACATATAACACAATTAAACTACAATAATAACAAAAAGACGGAAACTTGTAAATTAACAAAAAAAAACAAAAATAAAATAAAAAATAATAATAATAAATAAATAAATTTGTATGCAAACTTTCATACGAACAGAGTCACTTGGGGGAAAAACAAAAAAGTTATTAAAAAATATGTCATTAAATTTAAATTGAAATTGAATTATGAAAAACAACATCAACAGCCAAATAAAATACGTACATATGTACATACATACGGGTATGTACATACTCGTATATTCCAACGCCAGTTCATTTGTGAAAATGATTGCTCGTAGGACAGTAGTTCTGTGAGAATGTCTGTGAACTAGAGATTTTACTAAATACTTAAGGATATTACTGCTTATTTAACCACGCCACAAATAAATTACAAAGGACTTGTATACCCTTATTTGGTGAAGCATTGAGCAGAAACAAAAGTCTGTATTTCAGATAAAAAATATTTGGAGTTAGCTAATTTAAAATAATAACGCATCGAATTGCGCTTTGAATAAAATACTAAAAGTGGTTGCAATATAAAGTTATTATTGTTTTACTAAAGTTCGTATAGTTTTTTTAGTCAGAGAGAATTGGACATCAGACAATATTCCAAAGGAACAAGTGAAAAATCAACATTTATTAATTTCAACTACCACTTCAAAACAGAAACAACGTTGTTTTTCGGGAGCCGCTACACTCCCATCATCAGTGTTCATGTGTGTTTCCATGTATCCGCCACTGTGTAGGTGACTCAGTTGAATGTGATTTAAAATTTCTAATTGTATAAATTATGAACCGAAAAAGAATACAAGACTTGTTTGTATTATGCTGGGTTTTATTAATTGTTTTTAAAGCTTTACGTTTAATGTAAATGTTGGTTTTATCTTATGTACAATTTTCCTTTCTAATTTTTTGTTTTTACTTAAGGATAAACTTTTCTTGGTTTCATCAAAACTTAAGTACGTTTGATTTCTGTTGTTTGACACCCAGTTCTGTTCTGTCATGTAAATTGAAATTAATTGATCTTAATTTTTCCCTAGTTCCTTTGGAATATTGTCTCATGTCCAATTCTTAAAAAATTGCTTTAGATTACAACCACTAATACTAATTGTCACTCTTAAAACTACCGGGATAAGTTTGAGTTTTTTATTTTGCATTGTATAAACATTGAGTGGATTCATTGAAAAATGAATCATTGATATTATTTCCCTTAACGTATAAACTAGTAAAAAACAAAATAAATTAATGGTCACCAAATAAATGATAATAAACAACTTTGTGGTAAAAAGGAAATAATGAGAAAAAGTTTATGGCTTTTGGTTAAAACACGATGTGTTATCCAAGCACAAGTGCCTTTTTTATTTGATACATAAAATAAAATGAGCAATACTGATTGTTTGTTTCAGCTTTGTCTGAATAGAAAGTGCAAAATTTTCAGAACTGATAACTAATTCTTGTAAAAATATACGAAAGTAATCGAAAAATTCTGCAGAGCCATTCAAAACACATTTTTTAAGAACACACGAAGGGACGCCAATAGGTCCATGGAAATTCTTAAATGCAGCACAAAAAAGTAAGAACAAGGAAGGTTTCTGAAAGCTGTCAAAATGCGAAAGACGACTGGCAAATTTAAAGAAAAGACAGTTATTAAGTTTCTCTTAACAATTAATAGGTTGAGGGAACTTTTATTATTTTTGATAAAAAAAATTAAAATAATGAAACAAAACACTAAAAGAAAACTTACACAACTAACAAAAACACAGAAGGGCAGTGTAGGCAAATGAAAGGAATCAAAAGTTCCGCACTGATTAAATGCAGCAAAATTAAATTTACTCAGTATTTCATTTACTCATTTTTTTTTTTGTTTTTATAAGACTGTAGATTTTGGAAGGATAAAAATTTTAAAATAAATATTTTTTCTTTAAATATATACACATAAAATTTGATAACAAATTGATACCAAATAAAAGGGAAATGATATCTACAGTTTGAATTTGAACTTATTGTCCTAATCAAAAAATTAAAGAAATTCCGTTGAAAAATTTTGCCTTTCATATGCTCGAAAGTTTTTATTTAAATAGTTTTGTCCAAACTTGGCTTGGACACCAAATTTAAATTGAATTTATATTACTTTTTTATATAAAAATTAAATTCTCGCTTAAATAGAATTAATAGAAATTAAATTCTCGCTGCATTAAAACATATCCCTTTGTAAAACGTTACTTTTCCAAAACCGAACCGCAAACGAAAGGCGTTTATAAACGTAAAAAACTTGCATTGAGATTTCGTACTATTCACGTAAATTTGCTAAGCTCACTTGCATTTTATCGTTCAAACCATCAACTTAAAATTTATAACCTACTTGCATTTTATCGATCAATTCAAATTCGAAACCTTAACTTGCATTTTATACCATCAACTTCAAATTTAAGTGTCTTAATATCAAATTGTATGTATCGTTTATCAACAGTTCATTACCTTAAATTTATACACTTACCTAAAATTGTAAGCTTAAACCTAAAGTGACACACGTATATACAATTACATATGGTAGTGTCAACGGTCAACTCAATCGACCGCATTCTAGAAATTAATATTAAACATTTACTTAAATACATACGATAAAACACAAAAACAAAAGACATTCTAAATAAACAATTTAAAACTCTGTCTCATTTCTATGCAAAAGCAAATTGGTCACTTTGTTAATTTTTCAAGTTGAAGCCGATACATGCATGTGTAATGCGTAAGTGTACATGGGTTAGTAGCAAATTTAAATGCCTATAGCTCCCTGGATATCAAACCGATTTAAATAAAATTCTAATTGTGCACATCTATGAAAAATTCCGTTTAAAAACATATAAATCTTTCGAAAATCGGTTCAGTATTACGGCCGTAAAAGCGATCTAAAAAAACGTGTTTGCCTATTAATAAAATAGATACTTACCTAAATTATATTGGATTTATCGTCTGCTTACAGCTATATTGAATTATCATCTACATACTTACCGCATCTACATACTTAACACTGAATTCGAAATACATCCTTGCATTCCCCCCTAATTACCAGCGCCTAAAGAAATTAATTCCATTCTCTTTTATACCCACTACCACAATTATAACTGCCCAATTGCGAGCAACTATAATTAATTTTCCCCTTTACTAGATCACCCCTTCACGTCTTTTCTAATACTCCCCTCTGCTAGCTACACATCTATAAAGGGAGAATTCTAAATACTTAGCCCAAAAGTATTCAAGCTTAATTAAACTTTATGATGTAGACGTTTTTGTCTGATTTGTTTTATAAATTTGATATATTATTATTATATATTATTTGAACTTCTTTTTTTTTAATAAATCTATTTTATTTAAGCTAGGTAAGAAGCCAAAAAAAAATAAATATCTGTGTTTTAATTAATAAAATATTTTGTTAATATATTTTTTTAAATTAACCAAGAGCTTAGATTAATTTATTTGATATATTTTGATTTAAAAAAAAAAAATATTATAATAAAATTTGTACGATATGTATTATTTTGTAAACTACGCTAAATAAAATCACAAAACTTTTAGATATTTTCAAGTTCTTTTAATACTACAACATATATTTTTTTATAAAAAATGTAAATGAATATTTTCAAGGACCTGGAAGGATACATTTCCATAGTTAATTTTTTTGAACTTTGTGATCAATGACCTAAAGCATTTTTTTCTAATATTTAAAATCATTATTGGATTTCTTGGGGACTTTTAGCAAATCATTTTTAGACCCTAACCATCTTCTTGAAAAGTTTCAAGCCTCGCAGCTTATAAAGAATGATGTTTTAGAAACTTTCTTTTTGGCAACACTGTTTTTGGTGTCTCAGCTGTTTTTTGTGTCACATGTTACTGTTAAATATGTTCAGTTTGGTCTATAATATAACCATTGACTTACAAAGAACAATGCTTGCAGATTATTGAATATTATTATCAAAATTCATGCTCGGTTAAGAAAGTGCAAACGGAAAATTTTTATCAGCGACGAATTTCATTTCTTGTTGAATGGATACGTGAACAAGAAAAAATGCAATATTTGATGTGAGGAAGATGTGAACTGCCAATGCATACCGAAAAATGCACTTCGCCGGTGGACTGTACTCTTTCAAAGATGACGAAAGCAGGATCGTTACTGTGAATGGCGAGCGCTACCGGGCGATGATTACAACATTTTTTTTTGGCTAAAACGGAAGAGCTGGGCTTAGTTGAGATATGGTTTCAACAAGACGGTGCCACACTGCACGCGAACAGTTTATTTCACGTTTAGGGCCGGTCAATTGGCTGTCTAGATAGTGCGATTTAATGCCTTTAGGCTATTGTTTGTGGGGCTATGTTAGGGAAAAGCCCACAAAAGGTAGCGCACTGGATCCCAATATGGAAGCAAATACTCGTAAGATACCGGCCGATATATTTGAGAGAGTATCCCAAAATTGTACCCTGCGTATGAACCATTTGATGCGTATCCGCGATCGACATTTAAATAAAATCATCTTTAAACATTGAATTAAATAGATCGCTTCCTCGACTTATATAAAGAATTCATACATTTCTCTAAATTTTATGTGTTTTTTTAATCAAATCCGAAAGCTCTTGAAAAAGTTAGAAAAATTAAAGCATTCTGAAATAATTACTATATTTTATTAACAACAGCTTATGAAATCGTTTCATGCCATTTATGCTCGAACGTCTTTCTGCGCGTGTAGAAATAATTGCAAAATTTCAAATCTGAAAGTAAATATTAGAATACGATCGAATGTAAGGATTCGCTTGGTTGATCTCCAACGTTCGGTAGAATTTTCGGCCTGCTGTGGAACACTGTCATTATTTGTCATTATTTGTATTGATTGTTTTTATTTGTGTTCATTTTGGTTTTTATTAAATTTGAAAAATCACAAGAATTAAAATTGTTTCTTTTCAATTAAAAAAAGTTCGGTTTCGGAATCCTACTATAATGGCGAATATTATTTCCTGGCAGTTGCATCTTTCGCTTTATGCGAATCTTTATCCTGACGATCAAATAATATCGTAATAAAAAATTTCAGTCAGATTCGCTTAAAATTTATAATTTAACTTCCAGCAGACATCAATTAATGCAAAAGATGTTACCTTAATAGTAGTTTGAAATTTTGTTTATTGAAAAACATGTGTGACAAAAAAAAATTGCAAATATTTCCGCTAACTTAACACAATTGTGAGCAATTTGTTGAAAATAAAAATGCATATTTAATAAAAAACCGCATAAAAAATAAATTCCATAAATCAACATAATCTTAACGCTTTTAAATAATAGGATTAAAGTTGTAAATTAAAATCATTACAAACTATCGCATAAATAAAAATATCAATATTTGTTTTTATCAGTATGCAAATTAAAACAAATAAAAATCAAATTCACACAGAGCTGGAAGTTGTGGGATTATAGTACTTGTTGCAGTACTTTTTTTATTTACGAATTACAATGTGAAGAAAAGTTCTTCTTTCCCAATATACAAAATTAAAGTGAAATTAAAGTTGCAAAAAAGAATATAAAATAAAAGAAAATCCAAAAAATAAATTAAAAAATTAATTCGTTCAAAGATTTTCAAAAAAGTTTTGTTTGTTTAGGGGTTTTTAGCTCGTCTATATACGAGTACATGCATTTCATTGGTGCTAATGCCAAATCATCAGTAGACCTTAAGCCATATTTTTGAAAAGTTTCAAACCTCTTATTTTATACAAAAACTTTTAAAAAACCAATAAGAATTTCAAAAATTACAAAAGTATAAATAAGCATAATAGGCTTTGGAACTTATTCAAAAATCCCAACAAACAAATTACATTCGATATGAATCTTTTTTATGTTGGAACGAAATTTTATATATATTATAAATATTATTAGGCAAAAGTTTTTAACTTTTTATAATTAGAAAGAATTGGCTATGAAACAATATTTAAAAATATTGTTACGTTTTGACTTTTCGAAAACGTTTCCTTTCTCTGGCTCTTTTAATTTGTCGAGAATAAAATAAAAACTCAAACGTAAATAGATTTATACTTAATACTGTTTTATTTCCTTTAATACCACTATTTAATAAAATACACGAAGTAATTTGCTTTTGCATTGGAGACGTTCAAGCGCCAAATGTTTTTACCCAACTGCTCCCTAGTTAGGCTGCAATTTCTTATATAGTAGATAAGGCAGTTACTAGACGGTTCGAGAAGGAACTAGATATTGTTCGGCATACATATATTTTAATTGGCGTTGTCAGTCATGTTGTATGAGTATATAATGCTATAATGTGGATGAAGAACCAACTAAACAATTCGAATTCATATCAACTTAAACCGTCAAATTGCAATATCGCTTACAGTTGCGAACAACATTTGTTGTACAGATTTCTCAAACAATCTTGTAGATTCTCGTTGCTGTTTGTAGAACTTTCTTGAATGTTTCTACTTCCGTTATTTTCAATTGGAGTGCTCCCAAATTTGCAGACACGGTTGATTAAACTGTGCTCAATCATCGATGTATGTATGTATTTTATGCTCGTTAAATTTGAATCTACATTTAAATTTTGTAACAATATTAACATTAATTAAATTCCGCCTGCATGGCAGAACAGAAAAAACGTTGTTGCTCGAAGACCGCTACATCACTGATCATGCGTGTTTCATATATGCGCCACTTTTTACGTGGCTCAGTGGAATGTGGTCTCAGATCTTATTTAAACAAGTTTTGATTCGAAAAGTAAAACAAGACTTTAAAGCAAATATACCTTCACCAAAATAATTTTTAACTGACTTCAAAAAAGAAAAATAGTTATTATATTCATATAAATTATTCATTTATGGTTGCTCCCTCAAAACTTTGAGATTTGAAAAGCACAAACTGCCCAAATTTTTTTTTTGCTTTCCTGCAGAAGCACTCTCAAGTACATGGAAGCACTCATATAATTAGAATAACTTAATTCAGGAATGGTCTCTTTGTCTGTCTGTCTGTCCGTCCAGTGTTTTAAAATTATTTATAAAAATTTTATACTAAATCCTTAATCTCATTAGAATTTGTATACGAGAATACCCCACAACCCTGCAACCATAATCAAAAAATAAATTCAAATCATTTTTAAGCATAATTCAATAAAATGTTATTAATCAATGAGTTTTATCTTAAAATATCGAAATAAAAGAACGCTCAATTAAATTGAGTCCCAATGAAATGAGAGCTTAAAGAATGAAATAATTCCTACCGAATACAATGAAATAAATAAATAAATTCCAAAACATGAAATTAATCCCAAAACTCGAAGTGAAATAAAACCCAATTTGTGAGATTTTTCTTATAATGAATAATTTCCATGCAAAAATACGATGTGAGTATTTATGAAAAAAACTCGTAAAAAACTCGTATATGAAATAAATCCGCTAAAACCAAATACTGGGCTTATGAAATATAAGAAGAGTAGATCATTGTGCACCCTGGCAAATGAAAGTAATGAGGAAATGGGTTGGAAAGCAAAGAAGAAAACGCTAAGCGGGAAGGCCTTCAATGCAGGTATTATTTAGTTAGAACAGGCTGTTTTTACATAAATACGTGGGGAACATTCTTGCGCCCTCCTAAAAAACTACAATACAGAAATGCCTTAGTAAGACAAGCCAAAGTATAAAATTTTTGGTTTCGGCTAAATGCCGCAAAAGTTGAAATGTACTTCAGACGGACTTAACTAAATATTTCTAAGAAACTACAAAATAAAAGAAAATTAAGTAAATCTCATAAAATTAACTAAGTTCCGATTTTTTTTTCGACCAAATAAGCCAACAAAGATGTTTCTGGAGTTATTTAATTTTAAATTTTTAACCAAATTAAGTGATACCAAAAACGAAATGAAATTGCTCCCAAAAATTTCCAAAATGTATTAAAATTATTCGGGATTAGTAGTTGTAATCCCAAACGATTATTATTTTGGCTAGAGTTCGTATAATTTTTGTAGAAAGAATATAATATGAGACAATATTCCAAAGGCACAAGCGAAAAATTAAGATAAATTAATTTAAACTTACAGGGCAGAACAGAAACAACATTGTTTTGGGATTTATTTCACTTAATTTTGGGAGTTTTATTTTTATTTGTTTTATTTCATAGAGCCGCTGAAAATAACTTTTTTATAACTTGTGCAAATAAATTAATTTTAAAATTAGATCGACTCCAGTTTAGACGTATTTTAAAATTATATTTTATACTTTTTGCTTTGTGTTTATTTTTATTTTTAAGGATATTGTAAACAATTTAGGGAGGTATTGATCTTTTTAAGCAACAAAATATTCCATATATATTTCCTATTTTTATGTTTATAAAATTTATATGCTTTTTTCTTATAAACATTAAAAAATTCACCCAAAAATTTGCAAAAGAAGATTAATATATTTTGCAATTGATCAAATTACACCTTAAAATAATATTCAGCAATCGATATTGTGCCATCGCTTTTTCAATAGCTTTTGGCATGAGAAAAAAAGTTCCATTACAAAATATTAAAAAAATCATTTTCGAGGCGCTAAAATATATAATTTTTTTACTTTTTTTCAACTTTTATTTTTAAGGTTTTTTTCTATCGGCAAAAAATAGCCCACTGTCATTTTCATTAGTAAAAAATTCAACTTTTTATGAATAAATAATTCAATTTCATCAAAAATAATTCAAAATAAAAATAATTCAAAAATAAATTTTACCTTGGGAAAGTAATAGTTAAAAAAAATTAAACCTGCAGATTTTTTTATTACCTACTAAAATAATATCAAAAATTAAAGTCGCGAAAAAGTAAAAAGAATTTAAATTTTGGAGTCTCAAAAATGAATTTTTTTGATACGTCGTATTGGAAGTTTTTTCCTCTTGCCAAAAGCTATCGATAAATCGATGATAGAATATCGACAAATATTTGTCCTTACAATTCGGTCCACCCTATTGATTATACAAAATGTACTAGTGATGTGTAAACAGTCACTGCAAATAAAAAAAATATTTTTATTCAAATACCTCTTTATCTTTTCCTTTTTTATCATCATACACATTTTAGTTTTACCAAAATTTTGTTTTATCGCTTTCTTTTTTTAATTAATAGAAAAATTATCATTATTTTATAAAATCGAAATTCTACTCAAACATGGCAAACAAAAAATATAGACACGACCGACTGACTACTGTATGAACTAATATGACTTCATTTGCATCATTAAGAGTCAAGTGACAAACAAAAAATATAGTGTTGCTATCCTCGTTTTATTTAACGTTGTTAAATTATAAAACACCATATAAAAAACTAGTATTAAACAACTGGAACAACAATAACAATCACGGACAGGATGGATCAAAATTAAATGTTTTTGATTCACTCAAAAATTTAAGCTCAGATTTTATTGAGATTCCGGTAAAAAATATGCTCTTGTCTTCACTTTTTGTAGGTGCCAAGGCCAACAACGAGGAGAAATTATCTTAGAAAATTTGATATTTTTTTCAGAAATTTCGCTTTCTAGATTATCATATTGTTCACAAGTCTACATTCCTTCATGCACATACATACACATAAATTTAAATACTCACTTAGCAAATCGTGTAAATTTTTATTTTTCTGTGTTTATTTTTTATTGCCACTTTTCATATGCAAAATTTATGGGAATTTTATTGTTTATCCAATTTTTCAATGATAACAAATAAAATGTATTTTAAAATGATTTACAATTGACTTAAAAAATTTGTGTTTTATTTATACACGTCCTATACAAACTCACACAATGCGTGAGATATTTTATATATTTATTTTACAAATTTAATTCTATTTTAATCCTTATGTAAAGTAATCCAATCGTCGAGTTTTTTTATTATAAAAATTTTTATAAAATAATGGAAAAGGGGCCGAGGTATGAAGGCAGTGCGATAGCACTTTGGTAATTAAAACTGTCAACTCATTATTTAATTTTATATATTTATGAAATTTCGGATTACTTTTTACAATATTTTGGACTTCAACCAACATATTTTTTCGTTCAAAAGATGGAACTGAAAATATTAGACGAAAGCACAGGAATTTTTAGTCAGAAAGAATTGGACATGAGACAATATTCCAAAGGAACAATGGAAAATTTTAACACTAATTAATTTCAACTGTTAAGGTGGCTCGGTTGAATGTGATTTCAAATTTGTATTTATACAAATAATGAATAGAAAAAGCATACGAGAGTTATTTGTATTAGTAGTTGTTTTTACAGTAAGCACCATCACAAATTAACGTGAAATTAACCCATTGTTACACGTTGGTTTTATCTCATGTACCATTTTTCTTTCTTTCGCGAATATGACTACGAACACCAGCGTCAATATTCACGAATTCATGAATTTGAATACGAATTCGAGTATTCAATTTGAAATTAAGCACCAGTTGTCACCGACCCAATTTCGACATGTGCAAAATAATATATTTCTATTTCAATTGAAAAAATCTCCCCTTCGCATTAATCAGTTTAACAAAGTATCACACTATGATTGGTATTTAGATTTCAACAAGAACAAATCAATTTCTTTTATCTCTTTTAGCTCGATTTGTTTTTGGAGACTGAATGTGCAATGAACAACTTCTCGCTTAAATTACTCTTCGGGGCATTTTTAATTTTTCCAGACTTGCATATTATCCGATTTTGTTTTTCTGTTTACATTTTCAGTTAGTAATTAAATTTGTTCTAGCAAATTTCTTTAGAAAATGTTTACAAGAAATTGAAGCCACCTTAACTTAGCTTTTGTTTCACGGGTCCTGCAGTTTATGAATTGATGATACCAGTTCGTCGAAATTTGGCATTCTTTTACCTGCTGTCTTGTTAACTTAGTTATTATTTTTCATAATAAGTTTTCGCTCTGACCACAAATTTTATGTCCTTGGAACCGTTTGAAACTCACAGCTCATTATGAAATATTCAGTTTTAGAAAATTAAAAATTGTTTATGAACAATATGTGAGATTGTAAGATGACGTAAGTGAATGTAAGATTAAATATATGACGTGATGGTGAATGACCTGTATGGTGGCACTAAAGATGACCGATCATTCCAAGAAATTATCTCATAAAAAAAATTCTTCCAATTAGTAAAAGAGAGAGCGAGAGAGAATTGAAGCTGCAACTTGAACCTGACTAAAATTATTCACTATATTGCAAATTAAGCTAAAACCTTAAGCTTTAGCTGTCAACTTCAACTGCCAACTGTATGTATATATTTATTTATTTATTTATTTTATTTGTATTAATAACATAATGAAATTATATAAGTAATATGTAAATAAATATACGTTTTCCTTGCTAAAAAGATGTACAAAGAAAACTTTCAATCTCTGCCAAAATATATTTATTATTTCCTTATCAAATTTATTTACACATATCATTTACCAAAATTTAAATATCAATTTTACTCCCCATTATTGACTGAAGATGAAATATAAAATATTGCTACTTCAGTGCAATCATGATTTTATTCTTTCCCTCCCTTTTATTTCTTTTTATTTTACTTATTTTACTTCATTTTTCCAGTTGCTGTACAAACACGAATTTCTAAAAACACGACTTAACTTATTTTGACTTGCGACCTTTTTTTTCATTTAGCATATTTTTTTGTAAACTTTCAAAATAAAGAAAAGAACAACGTGCAACATGTTAACAGAGCTGGAGGGAGTGTGGCAACAACATGATGAAATTTTATTCAGAAGTGTGTGTGTGTGCAGTTATTTGTGTAAGTGAATATTTTTAACAGTATTTTGTTACACTTTATTATTTATTACTTTCAATTTAGTTTCACTTTGTTGCTGTTTGTTTCGCTGTCATGCAACAAGCAGCTTAATACTTTTCCAGACATCTAAATGAATGATTTAAAAATATTATAAAATACTGAGTTATAAATATAGAAAGCTACTAAAATATATTGTTGCAAAAAAAATAATTTTAAATCTTATAGAGTTTTTATTCTATTTCCTATGAAACGTGTTAATTAAAAAGTAATTTGTAAAGGCTGCCCGCCGGAACATTTTATAATTTTTGATTAAATGAAAGAGAATGGATCTTATATTGATAAATCTTTAATGCGAGCCCTTTTGAGCAGATTTTTCATTACATTCTCACAAATTTCACGCGGTATTTCATTAATTTCATCACGAATATTTTGTTTGAGTTGCTCAAGCGTTTCTGGTTTGTTTGCTTAAACCTTGCTTTTCAGATGTCCCCACAAGAAGAAGTCCGGAGCAGTCAAATCAGGTGACCGCGGAGGCCAATCAACATCACCATTTCTTGAAATAACTTGTTGTGGAAAGATGTTTCGCAGTAATTACATTGTAATCCTGGGTGTATGCGATCTGGCACCGTCTTTTTGATATCACATGTTAATCAAGCCCAAAGCATGCAGTTGTGGCGTTAAAAAGTTTTCAATCATTACACGATATCGCTCCCCATTCACAGTTATTGTTACGCCGTTTTAATTTTCAAAGACATAAGGTCCAATGATTCCTGCTGACCAAATTGCACACCAGACTGACACTTTTAATGGATGCAAAGGTGACTGATGAATAATTTGAGGGGTTTCCCAGAAGCGACTATTCTATTTATTCACATATCCATTCAAATGAAAATGTGCCTCGTCACTCATTATGATTTTTTCATGAAAATCGGGGTGGTCATGGGCGAGCTGTAACATCCTATTGGCATATGTACAGCGGCGTAAATGGTCTTGTGGAAGAAGCTTTTTTGTGTCAACTGAATCTTAGATGGAAACAAATGCAAATGCTTGTGCAAAATTGTGGCCAAGATCTAAGCACATCATCGAATTGAGGTCGATGGATTTTTTTGAACACTTTCTTGAGCAGCAGTAATGTTTTCAGCCGATCTTGCAGTACGTTGTGGTCCACGCTTGGGCCTATCACCTACAGACCTTCTTTTTTCGAAATCATTCACTACACGGTAAATAGGGCGTTTTGTTGGCACGTTGTTTCTACCAAAATTTTCACGTAACTTTCTCATCGTCACAGTAATCGATGATTGATTTTGACAAAATGTTTTAACGATCAAAACACGTTGGTTTGTCGAATATTTATGCATAATAAATTTGCCATGTGTATACTTTACGACTGCCAAATATGAACTGTCAAGACTAATGTTTACAAAAATGGCGGCAAAATAAAGTAGTATACCTTCCAAGTGGACACCCGTTATTTAAAATATATTTTAAGACAAATTTGTTGCACCGATTTCTTTAAAATACTTTTCAAATCCAAATAATTATTTTCTTTAATGTTTGTAAGTAATGGTTGTAAGTAATTATTTCTTTTTATTGTTATTATTTTCTTTTAATATGGCAGTATCTACTCAATATATCCAAAGCCTTTCTAATACCACGTTAGAAAGACTGGCTGCACAGACCGTAAAAATATTTTATAACAGGTCCAGAAAAACATATAGTCTCTCAGATCTAAAATAAATCATTAGCAAGCTAAGAAATCTTCAAACAAAAAACGCCCTATTTTGATTTAAATATTCGGAGCTGCTCTGTAAATCACAAAAGCTGAAATCGCAAGATTTCCCAAAATTAATCTGTGATTTGTAGTATATTGTGCGACACGAATTATAGTATTTGAGAATCGAATAAAATGTGAAATTGTAAATGCCAAATAGTAGATAGTAGGTACAATTTACACCAGAAAACACATGCTACTCGCATAATCGGACGACATCGATATTATGGGACGCACACTGCGAGATATATGTGTAGCCTTTACAAATATCGATAACGAATTCAAGGAAATGAGTTTGACAATTAATGGAGCAAAAACTTTGTGGAGTGTTTCTACAAACAGGCAGTCTATGAAAATTGGACAGCAAGTGATCGTTGATAACGAGAACTTTGAGTTAGTAGAAGAATTTATTTGCCTCGGTATCGACATAAAACTTATAACATCAGTTTAGAGATTACGCGAAGAATAATAGTTGCTAACAGATGTTACTTTGGCTAAAGCAACCAATCTCTCTACAGACACAACGTACAATCTACAAGACGCCCGCTCCGATGTGTGGAACTGAAGCATGGGTTCCAGCGCGAGCAGATGAAGCTATTTTTGATATGTTTAAGACAAAGAGTTTTCATAAGACTTGTCACGTTCGCAGTAGTGGTCTTTAGCTCAAGATCGCCCACGCTCACAACATACAACATACAAACCTCCTTGAAAAAGTTGGCTGGCCGAGTTCTTAAAGGGATTAAAATAAAAATTTACACTGTAGTTTTTAGTTGTCATCTGTCAAGTATTTACAGGTTGAGTCACGATAACTGTTCAAATGACGGACTATTGCAGTACACCTAACTTCCACTGTGCCTGATTTTTTAAACTAAATTTTGTACACTCGTGAGTATGATGAATACCAAAATTATGTATAAATCATACGGGTATGAATATTTTTCTTTTAAGAAGATACTAGTGATGTAATAACTATTATTTTTAATGTTAGTACAGTAGTTCTTCGATTTAACGAACCTTTAAGGCGAACTGCTCTTTAAAGCGAACTGCTCGTTATATCCAGTACTAAATTAAAAATTAATTGCGTCGACTGTTTTATTCATAATTATAAATATGTATAGTGTTTTTTAATATGTATTTGAATAAAATTATAGTAATTTAAAATAAATATTTCTTTAAAAATATGTACAAGGATAGGAAAAATTCATAAAAACACCGTAATACAAAAATAATTTATTTAAAAAATTGGATAAGCACAGTCAGTCTGCTTATTGGAATGGATATCTGTTTTTAATGGCATATTCTTCAAGCTCTCTCAAAAACATTAAATTTGTGCCACTAATATTGTTTTGCTGAGTCCATTTAATTAAATTAAATTTTAATACAGATTCCGTAGTGCTTAATGATATCTTCGTGTTTTATTTTGGTCTCTAGAATTTCAGTTTCATCAAGCTCTTCCTCCCTTTCGTTTTGTTATATATTTGTTCGTCAAACCGAGTACAAAATAAAATTTTTATTCGTAATATAAGGTACTTAAGCATAGAAATAAAAAATTTAGAATTCGTTAAATGCGATGTTCATTTGATTGAATGTTCGTTAAATCGGACAAATACTGTACTTTTGTTCGTCAAATGCATGCGAATATTTACCAATATTAACATTTAAAAAAATAAGTATGTAAATAAGTATAAATAAACATTGCAGTCCAAGAGCTAGCGAAGCTTTCGAGTGGGAATTTTAGATGGGCTGATTTCTTGAAGCACGCAATAAATTCTTTTGTGTATTAAAAATATGAATAATTTTTATTTCTTCAGTTGTATGAAATATAACAAACTTTTGTATGAAATGAAATTTTACTTTTAGAAATTCAAAGTATAACAAGAAAAAAGAGAAAAGGAGACATATTAAATATAATAATTGCAAAACTAGAATTTTATAATGTAGACACTAATGCAATTGCAAAGCAGATACTAAAAAAGTTGTATTCACAAAAATCACATGCCTGTACAAGGACTATTTCTAAACAGTAACTGATTTAATTTCTAAAATAAATCTCTAAGATGTAATTTTTTAAAGAAAATTTATTCAAAAAAATTTTTTCTATGTATGCATACATTTTATCATGTGTATGAATTGAAATTTGTTTTTGATTGAGTTTTCGTTGAGTTTGGTAGTGCAAAGAAATATGGGCAATAGAAAAAGAATTTCTTTAAGTCAAAATATTTAAATTTTGGTGGTTCCTAAAACAATGAAAAAGATTCATTTCGGTAAATGATGTAGGATTAAAATCAAAGGCTCTAGAACTACACGGCAAGCTGTATACCGCTGGTCTTAATGCAAGCGATGGATGGTTAGGCAGATTTATGGAACGGTATGGAATACGATTTCTTAAAGAGTCTTCTGAAAAACTATCATCAAGAATAGACCTAGTAGAGCCATTTCAAAGAAAGCTGCGGAAAACTATATTAAAAGAGGGTTTACAACATGACTAAATTTCCAATGCGGACGAAACAGGTTTGTATTGGAAGATTCTTGTTCATGCTGAGGAAGCAACTACTCCGGCGAGAAAAATTAAAAATTTTCGTATGAAGCACAACAATGACGAAATATAACAGCTGTTATAATTGATAAAGTTGTTTACTTTTGGTGCGGGATAGTGTGATCATATTAAAAAAAATAATACTTATTAAATTAAACATTGACAAAAACACAACTAAAAACAATTTAATGTATTTATATGCGTTGTATATTTTTTAAATGCTATAAAATAAAAATAAAACAATTGTTAAAGTAAATAGAAACTTTATCTATCAAAACACTTGACAACTAAAAACGAAATATAAATAAATCTATTGCAGAGTTTGCCGCTTATGGCGAATTTCGCCGACGACATGATTGTGTGGATTTAGATATACACAAATGTATTTTATTTCGGGCCAAAAATTTGTCGTTCATCCCAGTTGTGTTCCTGGTATGAGCTGGGAGTTGCCGGGACAAAATTTTTTTCTCTCTCTCTCTCTCTCTGTCTCTCACACACAAAAGAAATGACTAACTGCATAGAAAAAATATTTTGTACGGAAAAAGTTTTTGTACGAAACAAATAGATGAATCCACCTTAAGTTGCGATATGTCATCTTCACCGGCACTTTTACTTATATTAAAGTTTCTCAAAGAAGCAACTTCATTGCTTACGAAATCTTCGGTTGCATGTAATCTGGCGCGTTTCGAATTTGGACTACGAGATCTTTAAGAGTTGTGACCATTTCAAATGCAAAATGTGCTCGGTGATACACTCTTTAGTAATTTTTAAGCTCTATGAACAGTATTTCTATTTTTTATCTGAAAATTTATTAATGATCTCATATTTTAAAATAACTGCTGTGCAATTAATTAATTTATCGGATTAATTAAAATCATTAAGAACAGTGTGTGGTCGACACAAAAGTTTATTGTGAAAAATTTTGTTAAAGTTAAGGAAAATAAAGAAAGTTAACCCACAGGTGATACTGCAGCATCTGTTTAAGAGTTCTTTAATTTCGTTTGATGTCGCTGAAGTAAAAAAATCAACGAAATGGTATCTTTCATGCATTCATCAACAACAGGACTTGTAAAATAAACTTAATTTAAGCTGAATTGAGTTGCTTATAAAAATTTGCTAAGCACGTTTGCTAAAACAAATTCAACTTCTAACTGAAAACGTAAACAGAAAAACTAAATCAGAAAATATGCAGGTCTAAAAAATTTAAAATGCAGAGTTATTTAAGCGAGAAATTGGTCATCACAAATTCAGTCTCGAAAAACCAATAGAACTCTGCCGATTATGAGAGACAAGAAAGTGATTTGTTGTTGTTGAAATCTAGATACCGCTCGTAGCGTAGTAATTTGTTTCTCTTGTTATTAATGCGAAGAGGATTTTTTTCAATTTAATTTGAGATAATTAATTTGGCAATCGTCAAAATCGAGCCATAGACAAGTAACGCTAAATTTCTCAAAATAAATATTCGCAACCGTATTGGCGATCGTTTCACATTCATATTTATATATACATTCGTATTAGCGAATACTGAAAAATTTATATTAGTTGCATCATTAGTATATACCATATCTAAATTTATTTTCGCTGTCGTTAGTAATCAAAAATATAAAGGGTGTCTCAGAAAAAATACACTTTTTAAATTTAGTGCTATTTTTTTGTACAACCGGTAACGTTGAAATTTGGCTGCTGTGTCATAAGTTTATTCCGATTATTGAAAATGGAGCGCTTTACGAAAGAACAACGCGTTATAAATATGAAGACTTATTACAAAAATTTAAAAAGTTATGCTGAGACCGCTCGCAAACTTCGAAGAATTTTCAGTCAAGAAAGTGCACCTAATGTGTTAACCACTCGAAAAGTGGTGAACAAAGTGGTAGAAACTGGCTCTGTTATGGACATTACGATTCCTTTGGGTCATCGTGCCAATCGGTTACTTGGAAACATGCTGCTGCAAGCATGAGAGTGAAATTGCAGTGACTGTGAACGGCATTCGTTACAGGAACGGAGTTTTTGTGACCTCAATTGGATGGCATGGATCCGAACTATGTATGGTTTCAGGAAAACGAGGCCACCTGCTACACTGCGCACGAGATTATCGATTTATTGCAGAAACGAATTCCACAATAAATTATCTCAAGAAATTCTGATGTCAACAGACCACCAAGATCATGCGATTCATCGCCATGTGAAGTTTTTCTTTTGGGTTTTGTGAAATCTCCGTTATGCAAATAAACGAGAAGTAATTATTGAGCTCAGATCCGACATCCAACGTGACATCGGTGAGATACAGCCACATCTCTGTGAAAAAGTGACCGTGGGGGTCATTTGACGAAAACTTTGTTCCATACTTAATCGGAACATGCCTTAATTACAATCCAAGAAAAAAATCGCAAATATATAAAAAATACATGTTTTTATTTTAAAATCAAAAAGTGCATTCTTGCTGAGACGACACCCTTTATATTCGATACTAAATATTCTATGTTCGATTTTTCGTTTTGCAATTATTGTTACTTGAAATACGCCAAACTGATGAATGAACTATAATAATATATTACAGTAGTCATTTCATTATAAATTTTCAGTATAATTAAATTTCACATTGCCAAAGTTATTTCAACCCAAAAAATCATAATTAAAGATTTAATTCCTTTCATTTTTTTATAACAAGAAAATCATTACAACTTCCTCTAGAAAAGCTTTAGATATTTTATGTCAGAAAATATACAACAATCAGAGAAATTACAGTCTTAACTTTATGATGCGATCGAGCAAATTAATACATACTTACTCCTGCATAGCTGCAGCAACTTTGAATGATAAAGGACGACTGTAGAAGGAATAAAAAATGCCTGAATAATAATTTTATTCGCGCATAATATATATATGAACTTTAAAAATCATGCATATACCACTTGTATTTTATGTTTATTATATCGTATTATATTTTTGACAAATTGGTCGTTTAAAGAACATGAACATAAAGTGCAAATTGACAAATATTCTTAATGTTCATGTTTCTATCAAGTTGTCATGTATGAATGACTGTCTCCGTATAAGAATGGTTGTGAATGTGAATGCTTTGCAAAATACGAGGGTTAGCATTTATGTTTCGTGCTTTGGCGATTGTCAGGGAAATGACTAGAAATTAAAAATTGTTATTAAAAATCTGCTCGGACATTCTTTTTGTCCTTTAAGCATGTTTTGTATTCGATGACTTAAGCCCAAATTAAATTTTCCGCTAAAAGTTTCGTTGTTTTTTGGAATATTTGATTTTATGGCCATATTTGATTTTCTTTATTCTCCAAGTTTTTAGGCAAATTTAAAACTTTTTCCTAAAATGGAAATTTTCTGCTGAATGTTGGATTATTTGATGAATTTTCGGATTTGAAGGAAATTTAGAATCCATTACACATTTTCAAGCTGCATATTAACTTTTAAAATATTTGGCATATCAATAAGTTGTTTTGAAACGGCAGTTACAGTTTTTCACAGGATTTCCGAGACCTGATTTCCCGAAAAATTTCGAAAGTGTGCAATTCAGATATGCTGGAATCTCCGGGAATTTTATCAACTGCTGTTTGTAGCTTTTTTCGGCAAAATCTTCTAATCGAAATTTTGAAATCGCATATTTAAAAAAAATCTTATTATTTCTTTCTGAAATCTGAACCTCGATTTTGCTAGCTAAGCCGCTTTGAAAGTCACTGGTTATGGCAAGAAAATAACTAAGAAAATTCCGAAATATTTCCGAGAGCAATAATTGTACATGAAGATGACATTTGAAGCCGCCTTTTTGGTGACAATAGTGACGAAATAGATGTTGAAATGTTTCAAAAAAAAAGAACTGCGATTGTCAAAGCAACTTGTAAATGGCAAAAGTCCTACATCCGTTGAAAGCGAGGATGTATTTACGCTCAGACGGAAATTTTTTTAAGTAGTGGGCTCAGTTTTCTTATTGCAAATCATTCTAAATATTCTAAATAACTTGACCAAAAAAAAATTAAACAAATCTTAGGAAAATTAGAATAAACACATTTGTATTGAATATTGAAATTCAAATGTAAAAAGAAGAATGCAGAACATAAAAAATTTCAACTGAAGTGATTTCAATTGAATTCCACTTCAAAGCGGAGTGTAGAACATACCGGTATATAATTTTAACTTTCACTAAAGAAATTGAAAATAGTTTTCCTAAGTTGCCTTACATAACAGCACTTTCGATGTTAGATTAAACCCTTCTTCTTGTCTTTCAGCCTCGAAATTTTCGTATTAGCTTCGTGGCTTTTTTAGCCTTTTTTTATTTTAAATTAAGCCTCAAAAAGGGTAAATTTTTATTTTGCACTGCACCCACAAAATCATCTTGAATCATAAAAAAATAATCCAATGTACAAACGACAGACAAAATTACATTGAATAAAATCTAATGGCGAAAGTTTTTAAGTTGGAAATGGACAAATGTTGGGTCAAGAGTTACGTTTTGGGTGGAGTTGTAACAATTTAGGAATGCGCTTGGGGAAAATTCATTTTTTGATTTGGTTAATTTAGTATTTAACTATTTATAGGGTCTTCCAATAAGAGGTTTAATTTTGATATGTAAAAAAAGTATTTTTAAGCGAAATCATCGGATGTTTGTTTAATTGGGCATACCATTCGTAATGGAAAATAATGTCAGCCAAATGACCACCATGGCTACGCTTGCTGGACCATAATATAATTTTTCCATCACCAATTTACACATTTGCTGTTAAATGTCCTTGGTAACATTACGAATCCATCCTTGATGTCTTGGATCGATTGTGGGCCATTGTCATAGACCATATCTTTTACGTAGCCGCAAATAGACAAGTCTTAAGGTTAAAACACATAATCGTGGCGGTTCATAGTGATCCCCTCTTCGAGAAATCGCACGGTCAGGAAATTTTTCACTTAAAGGAGCGATGGTATCATTACTATTGTGGCCTATAGCGCCAGCTTGTTGAAAATAAACGTTATCCCCATCAATATTTGTATTGAAAATACTGTTTAGTGTCGTTTGTGGAATGCATAATTCCAAATATCGTCGAGAAATGGACAAATATTCTCAGTTGAGGGACGTATACGAGTTCAATTTTTCATATCATTGTCCCAACTGCTCAAACTTGTCCACCAGTTTCACAATTGCTGACCAAAAAGGTGCTTTACAACAATGCAAAAATGCTTTAGTTTTGCAAACTGTGACCGTGAAATTTTCCCCATATTTTTAGTGAATTCCAATAATTTCAATGCAGTTACAGGTTGAGTCATGACAACTGTTAAAATGGCGAACTATTGAAAATGGAACTTCTTATTGGACTTTTAAGTATCATGGAAATAATTAAAATTTTAGAAAAAATATCTGATGTTTATGTGATAAGAGTTTATTGACTTATTTTAATTAAAAAATATGTAGACCTTTATTCGTTTTATTTTGTTTATGTACATATTTGAAGTGCATTTTTTTAATAACTTTTAACATGTTTTCAGCATTTTTTTTATTAATAATTAATAAAACGTTGAATTATGAATATACATTTTTTAGTCTTTTTTACTTTTATTTTTGGGCGATTTATCTTTTTTGGCCTTCTTAAAAACCGATTTATCCTCTTTTCCCTCCAGCTTCTGGCAACACTGTACATATATATATAAATTAAAAAATTTATGTACTATTCGTTGGCTTAGGTGGCAAATATGCTAAGTGTGTTTTTTTAATTTTTCAGGAGGGAGAAAAAACTGTCTAACTTTTTTTGGGTGAATTACTTTTAAATCTGTAAACGCAAGATTCTTCTCTATTTCATCTCGTTTAGATACAAATAGTCGTAGAATTAAAAAAAGCTTTTACAGAGTTAAAGACTGTTTTTGGACATAGCATATGTGGCCTTTATGATTTTATATTTTAAATGTGGACTTATCAGATTTTCTTTAAATTTTACTGATTTTTTTATTATGTGTTTTTATATAAAAAAAATACATCAGACTTGTTTCATTGCTGTTGACAAAAATAAAGTAAGCAATTTGTAACTTCGTTTGCTTTCTACAAAAGTAAGTTACTTATAGTTACTATATACATAACTTTATATATACATGTTTGTACTCTTAAATTGAAAGGATTAATAATTAAAAAACAATTGATAGGTAAGTTAAATCATCATAAAATTTATGTTGGTCTTTGGGTAAAGTTAATTTTGAAAATTGTTGGTCCTCGTATTTTCTAGCTGTTATTTTTCTTCTTTCGTGGTAAAGTTAGTCCAAATTTGAAAACTTCATAGCCCTTATATTTTTATTTATCTTTTGATATATAATTATCCAATATTCAGAGAATCAAAGTTTATAATATATATCACTATCTGGAGTGAATTTAATGGCGCGAATGCCTGTTACTTTGGATTCGCCTTTACCGCGTCCATGACGAATACTTTTATAAAATGGGATGGTATTAAAATTAAAAAAAACGAAAAATCCAAATATGTGACATAATACGGCTCAGACTTTTTTCGAACTATTTTGCAAATGGCAATGTATTCCGCAAGGACATTTCAGTTGTTCATAGCTCGTTCAATGGTAGAGTGTACACTGTCTGCAAGTACACTAGATGTAGATTGTTTTCAAATGGTTTTAACAGGGGTTTTCTTCCGTTTTTCTTTTTTTTTTTTGACTTACCATATTTGCTTACAATGCATAGAATGAAGAAAAAACATCATAACGACAATTTATTTTTTGGAAATGATGTGTTTTGAGTTAGATTAGCGTTTTACATGAAAAACTCAATTGGCATAAAAAGTGGAGTTCGCATATTTGCCGACTAAGCCAACGATTTGTATTTATTTATTCGGAGCAGGTACTCCCAAAATACCGGGGAACTTAATTTTATTTCCTGGTAAATGAAAAAGTGCGGAAAAATAAAAACTCCTATACCAACAACATTTAGCGAAAACGTTTGACTTTTTATGATACGAAATAATTTTTTAAAATTTTTTTAATATATAATTTTTTTACCTTATTTTTAAATGTAAGTATTATTCTTTAAATTAAGCTTGAGGTCATTTTTTTATAAAAATCATCCAAATTTATTTTATCGCGATATTTCGTTACCATTTGGGTAACTTCTTCAGGAGGAAAAAATATTAATAAACAATTTAAATAAAAAATAAGGATAAAATAAATTTGGATGATTTGTATAAAAAAAGCTTAATTTAAAGAATAATACGAATATTTAAGATTTTTTGTTTTATATTTATAAGTATTATGCGAAAATTAAAATTTCTTTCCGAAAGTATGCATTTTTGTGAATTTTCAATTTCTCAATTGAATATTCGACGTCATGCCAAGATTTCAATTTGTTCGTCAAATGTTTACATGTTGTGGCTTTTAAATAGTTACTCTCGTAACTTTTAAAATCTGTTACCATTTTATTGTTTATTAAAAACGAAAAACGTTCCTATGAACTGCTAAAAAGGCGAAGAAAAAAATAGTAAAGTCTACGAAAACTCAATTGCAGTTGTACTTTTAAAAATTGTAGACTAAACTGACTGACTGAGTGACTGAATAACTAACGACTGCACTGAAATGGTTTATATTTGAATTATATTTTTGTTTAATATTTCATGCGATACATTCATGCCCAGAATATTTTTGTATATTTCTTTATTTAATGGCTGTCAATTGGCTTTATTTTACAAACATATTAAAATATTCCAGTCATATGTTTATGTTTAAGTATGTTTATTTGTTATTAAAATTGAAATAAATCTGAGTTCGTTAAAAGAACAACGTTTTCCTTTTTTTCTTTATGGCATTTTGTTTTATTTACTTGCGTTTATGAATTTGTTCACAAATATTTCCATAGTTGACTTCTTTGATTTGAGAAAATATACGTAATGAACTTTAAAATGAGTACAATATTTGTACACACTAAATCTAATAAGACAATGGAATCTTCGAAAAATCAATGAAAATTGAATGTCATTTAAAATCGAATATGGAAGAATGAATCAGTTCCCCTGCAGAGGCAAAACAAGCAGGAATGTTGGGGGCAAATCACGGCATTCGATATCGAATAAGATCTCATACAATTTTTTTTAATTTGTATGGAAATTTCGCTCGATATCGAATGCCGTGATTTTGCCCCCTTTTTTCGCTGCTGGTCAAATAATACAGGCCAACAAAACGAAATTTTATTTATTTAAGGTCTAAGGTTTCGTAGTCATTTTATTTTTTAACTTTGTTTATTTATTTACAACTTATAACAGGCTTACACTATAATAAACTCTAGTACACATATTTACATATTTACATAAATATAATGTCCCGAGATCGGGCACTCGAGTATTTTTTCTATGCAAAATTATTTTTTTAAGAAAGTATATTCTATTCATGCTATATGAGAAATATTGTTAGTTTGTAGTGAAAAATATTAAAAAACATTACATATTTATAAGATTATAATAAAAAAAGATTACAGTCTAGGCTTAAAAACAGTATATAAAAAAAAGAGAATTTTCTGGTGTTTTTGCCTAAAAGTTCTCTATTACTTAGACTTCTATCTTATCTGTTTGTATTATACAAAAAATTAGAATTGACAGCCTTATCATTACCCCGCCTATATTTGTTATAAATTATTGGAATACTATTTTCTTCCTAGATAATATCTAATGTATCTAAGTATAAGAATGACTCTGGTGGACCTTTTCCAGAGCGTTCGCAATGTAAGAAAAGCCAGTGTAGTATGGTGCCATTATTAAGTTATTTTCAGTGCACTAAGAGCTTCTCAAAATGTAATTTCTAATTAGGTTAATGATGAATTTATCAATTCTAATAATATTTGCTTTGTTATATAGATTTTTGTTTGAAACATATTTTAAAAAATTGTTGTGCGCTGATCTAAATAACGACGTGCAAGTTCTTAAACATTTTCTCCTAAACACCCGCAGTTTTTCCATGTAGGATGGTGAAATGTTAAACCATATAGGGCAAGCGTATGTAAGAATTGGTCTTATAAGCGATTGATACATCATTAGATTTACTAAAGGTTTTACTTATTTTGAGTAAAACAGAGATTTGTACATGAAAAACGCTTTTTCCGCTTTTCTAATAGCTTCGTTAGCGTGTTCATTAAAGTATAAAAATTTATCTAATTATATGCCTAAGTATCGGATAGTTTTCTGGTTCGAAATTGTTGTTCGACTCAAGCTTGACTTTATTCCAAAGGATTACCAATTGTTTGTTATGTTGCTATTACATTTGTCTACAGGGGGTCTAAATAATATTGTTTCACATTTATTTACGTTTATCTGCATGAACCAATCAACTGTAAACTGTTCTACAACATCAAATGATTCCTGAAGCGTTGCGTTTATTCTTTCAATTGTTTGTAGACACTTGTTACTGAGCTCCAAGGACTATAAATAACTTTTTTTGAATTGACTCTGTATCGCGAGATTTTTTGTAATATATAAAAAAACGATGCTACATCACATAATGTGCATTTACTCGACAACTAATTCTTCGATTAAATTAAAAAAAAAATACAAAAGTATCGGCCACAAAAATAATCTTTAAATTATTTTAACTGTCTCATAGTTTCGGAGATATTCAGAAAGTTTTATCATAAAAAATATTTTTTTTCTTAAATTTGAAAAACAATTTTCTATTGACTCATTAAAATTTTAAACTGAAGATAATTTTAAATTTTATTCTTAATTGTGACAACTTTATATGTTACAAATAAAATGAGCTAAAATTTATTAAAATCATTTCATAAATTCTGAATTTATTCGCAATTGAGTGGCAGCACATGTTTTACATATTTTATTTCATTATTATTTATTTTAAACTGATTTACAAAAATTGAAAAAAGTTGTTAAGAAAATCGTTTTGTACGGGTTCTCCTATGATATTTTAGTTTAAGGCAATATGTTTGTTAGCTGCAACTGTAGTCTGCTTTATATGGTGATCCCATCGGCCTTGATATCTTTCCTTCGAGGTTTTGATATCTTGGTGGAATCGTTCAACATTTTTCTCCCTATTATCCTATAGATTGTCAAGAAATTTATCTAAATGACTGTGCAAATAATGCAATTTGACACTAATATTTGCTCCTAGTCGTTGGAAATATTTTCCGTGCTATTTTAGGATTGTAGTGCATGTTAACTCTTGGACGTCACTGTATTGAAATTTAATATTCTTTACTTTGCCAGTGCAGAAGTTAATAACAAACAAATTAGTTGTTAAGTTTATTCTTATATTTTGTATTTTAACTATTTGTTTGCGTCAGCATAATTTGTGGAAAATTATAGACAGCAAATTTATGTTGACAAGAATTAGTTTTAGTATAAAAGCCAGCAATTTATTTAATAAATATTAGAATTAATTAGACTTGTTTTCTTTGTATTTCTTTTTATTTCTCAAACAAAAGTGGGCATTTTGATGGTCTTTTGGAACGGCTGAAGAGCTAAGACAATACTTACCACAGGATATTCCTTTGCTTTGTTATTTCTGAGAAAATTTCTTACAACTGATGCAGAAATTCCAATTGATTTATATGCTTTGTGAATTCTGCATTGTTTATAAGTTTGCGAATTTGGGGTCCATCAAAATGCCTTCTTTCAAAGTTTCAATATTGAGACCAGAGAAAAATTTGCAAATATATTTGAAGCAAACTATTTAATAAGTCCAAGTTTTATATATAGTGGTAAAAGGATAATTTTTTCTCGAGTTATCAGAGAATCATGAATGATATTGTTGCTTTTCCGACAGTCATATTTGTTCTCAACGACTATTCCTTTGTATTCCAGTGATACCGATAAGCAACTTAATTGAGATAAATTAATTTTATATGAATAGGAGCTATCCCTGAATTGTGTTATAAATTCAGAACTTATGAAATGCTTTTAATAAGTCTTAGCTTATTTTATTTGTCACAGATGAAGTTATGACAGTTAAGAATAAAATTGAAAATGCTCTTCAGTTTAAAACTTTAATGAGTCCTTAAGAATAAAATTTGAATTTTTCTTAAGTCTAAAATTTTAATGAGTCTTTAAATATTTTTATTTTAATTTTTTTTAAATGAATCGAATTTAGGTAATTTTTTTTAAACAAAATTTTTATTAAAAACAATGCTATTTTGCCACTTCTTTGTGTGGTTTCTTCAGGGATATATAAAATTTTATTTTATACAATTTTATATATTCCAAAGAAGTGGCAAAATAGCGGTGTTTTTAATAAAAATTTTGTTAACGTTTAAAAAAAATTGAACTAGTGCTCAAAATAAATTAGATTAATTTAAAAAAAACAGAAGATCGAAAATATAACAATTTTATTATTGTAAACAAAATTATTTTTATAAAACTTTTTGAATATCTCCGAATCCATAAGACTGTTAAAAAATGATTTAAGACGTAATTTAAAGGTTATTTTGTTACCGATCCTTCTGTGTTTTTTTTTCAATTTAATGGAAGAGTTAGTTCTCGTATAAATTCAAATTATGTGATGCAGCATCCTCTTTTTTCTATAAAACGGAAAATCTTGCGATATGGAGTCAATTAAAAAAAATAATTTATAGGCATTGGAACTCAGTATAATATGTACCCAAACTGATTAAGGGCCTTAGAAATCGTGTTGACCTCTGTAAAGCTTCTATGCTTTTACTTCATATGATGATGAGCTTAAATTTACATACAACCTACACACGCCTGAAAAGTGGGGGAATGCTGAAAGTTGTGAACAATCATGATGGCATTCTGCGAAAACAATGTTATTCTTTCTATTTTGCTTGTGGTGTATGTTAAAGTTGATTATCTTCTCCTTACTTTTACTGAAAATGTCTGTTGTCCAGTTTTTTTATTCTAAATTTTAACGAACATTAGCCTAATCTAAAAATTACTTCGGTGAAATAAGCTCTAGTCCGCCATCATTTTTTTATAAAATTTTTCGTGCTCCATTCATTAAAGAAATTATTTTTTTCCGCTTTATTGTCGCACAACGTTTTAGTAAAGCTGCCTGTACACATTTATTTATTATGAAGTTAGTGCCTCAAAAAAAAGAATACCTACAAACAAACAAAAATTTTGATTTAATTACTAAATTGTTTTTTCTTGCCATCTACTAATTGAACAGAATGGTAACACACCTCTACTGGCATATTTTTCTTTGCTATTTTTATTTTCAACTTTTTCTTTTAGTTATTGGTGTTACGAAAGTTGTTGTTTTTAATTTATAAAGCCGAAGCATAAACAAATAAAATAATTCACACTTGAATGCCTGACCATACCGCAGGACATTACTTACACATGCACAGAACAAAAAAAAAAGTAGCAAAAACAAATCAAAAAATCTACAACCACTGGATGGTCAAACTTAGGAATCTAGTATAATTAAAGCAATAACAAAAACAAAAGGAGTAACAAAAACAAATAGAATAATACCACATGAACATACAAATGCCCACCGCCAAATAGTCAAATATAATAAAGTTAAACTTAAAAGGTCTTTTAAGATTAAGTTTGAATTTATCGGCAAAATCTCAGTTGCGGCAATACTCGGTACAATGCGATCACACTATCGTGCTTTAGTAGGGAAATTAAATCACATGTTTTTGCTTATTTGCTTGCTGACAGACACAGTTTAATTTTCGAAATGGGTTCGCAGAAAACTACTTTGGCCGTATAATAATTAAAAATAAATGAATTTTGTTAAAACTTACTACACAGCACCATTACTGCCAGTAATATTTTCCGCAAATTCGTCAAACTTTTTAAATGAAATCGTCAAAATCGCCAATATTGAAAAAAAATCGTCAAAAAATCATCACACAAAAATCTTCTGTTTTATACAACAACCAATAAAACAATCATTCTTTTGAAAATTAATGATTCAACGGATTTTTTTAAAACTTCAAACACAAAATAATGGAAAACTCAACAATATATTAAACATGTTTGGTCAATTCAAAACAAGCTTTCAAGAGATTTTGTGTCGAAGCAGTTAATACGTTTTCCAAAATAAACGTTAATTTTTTATTTGATATATTTTATATTTTAGTTCAATATTCATTTCAATAGAAACAAGTTCAACAAATTTCGCATAAACATTAATTAGTAAAAACTCCATGTTTACATTGTCACAGGTGGTTGAATACTCAGAAAGTTAATTACAAAAGACAAGAACAAGGTAAACAACAATGGAAGATAGCTTGATCTTAGCAGCCAATAACTCTGAAAAAAGCGGGAGAGTATGGGATATATGGAATAATTAATCATCAGAGATGAAAACTTCGTACTAACCGAAATGGGTATAACGTGTAAAAATGAATAATTCGTTAAATAATATGGTTAAATAGTTGATATTCCTAATTACGCTGATGAGATGGTGTATTGACCTCGAAATCAGTACCGATCCGTTCTGCTAGTCTGATAAACAATACATTGTTTCAAATAGTACCAATCTTAATAAAAAAATTAATTTATCCAAAAATAATTTCTTAAAAATTAAGAAGAAATTGGTAAACTCAGATTTTAACTCAACCCAAACAATTAATTTCAATATAAATATTTTTTTTCTATCGAGATCGATATTTTGCCACACGTAGAGGTTATGTTGAACTAAAAGTAGTGAAGTAAAAAAATCATCAATGTCTGATGTATACTCAACAAAAATCGTCAATCGCCTTTTTGTGCAATTCGTTCTAAAAAATTCGTCAAAATTATGTAAAAACGTCACGTCTGGCACCCCTTCACAGCACGTACTTCTTATTCATGTTGTTTTGTAAAAAGGTGTTTTAAAGCGAAGGGTTCGATTATGGTTCTGTGAAACTGTCAAATGAAAAGTTTTTTTTATATTTTCATAGAGGTTCTAATTCTCGTTCAGTGGAAAAATGATAAATAAATTCAAGTGTTTTCATTTGAAAACAACAAGTGGAATGAGACAAATTATTTTCACAATTTCACCGTAATATGATTCTTGTTCTGTGTAACAGTGCGAAGAAGTGTCAAAAGCTTTTCATTTCTCACATATTTGCACACTTTGATTTTAACGGTGAAAAATGAAGAAAGCATCGAGAAGCAAGCCCGCAACCGGGAAAAATAGAATTTTTAATAAATTATTTACAGGAAAATCTGGACATTGCATACGATAAGTAATAATTTAAAAAAAATTAATAACAATAATCTTTTAAAAAGATGCAATTTACACAAAATGGCGGGTTATGTAATTCTTCACATCTACCTCACTTGTACAATTGAAAGAAATTGCAAATACAATATGGCCTCAACATAATAGCGCAATACATATATTTTTCTCACAACCTATTATATGTGGGTATCAAATGAAAGGGCTTGACTCAAAGAATACTGTACGACAAATTTTTTATTCATCACATAAATTCTAAAAACTTAAAAATAAAATATGTATAAAATATTGTGAAATTAAACCGTTTTATTGAAAAAATGATAATAATTAAATCAATCTAGGGCATCGAGCCCTGTCTGTTCGATGCCCTAGATTGATTTAATTATTTTTTAATAAAACTGTTTAACTTCGAAATTGTTTAAACTTATTTTAATTTTTCGTTGACTAGGTAGTTCTTACATGATTTTAACGAAAACGGGAGAAATTCCGTGTTGTGGCCCATGCTATGCCTATATGCGTTCTCATTGTTAGTAATACGAAATATTTTTAATCAAAAAAATAGGATAAAAATGGCTAAAAAAAATGGTTAAAAAAAATGTTCAGCAAAAATAACCACATTCGACTCAAGCTTCGATATCTGCATTTGACTTTTACATTTTATTAACTTAGACACAAAAGTTTCACGGCTACAATGGAATGAAACACTTTTTCCTGATTCGCGATTTGTTTAATTGTGAAATGATAATATGAAAAGCTCTTATGAAAACGAAAATGAGAAGTTTTTTTCATTTAACAGTTTCACAGAACCAGAATCGACCCCCAGGGATGATAAAATCGGTGTAACTGCAATGTTTTGGTAAAATAATGTTTTTTTTTGTTCAGATTTCAAATATATTATTTAATATTAAATACATATGAAGAAAAGTTACAAAAATTATTTAATGTTAGAAGCCAGCTGGTGCAATTTCATATTTCTTTTTCCATCCCGTGCATCGGCACTGATTGTCGACTGCGATCGGCGCAAAGTGATTGGTCAACATTGTGCAAAAGCGTGTTCACATTACACAGGTCAACAAATTCAATTTGTATATACATACTTGGTACTGAGCTCAAATGCCTTCAAATTACTTTTTTTGAATTGACTTAAGTCTACTAACTTCCACATAAACATGTTTATAAATAAATGTTCATATCAAAATTGCCAATAACATTCGAGCAACTTAAAACAGCTAGAAGAAGTTGTGATTTTAGCATTTCATTTGTTACATTTTTATATTTAAAAGATTTTTCCGACTGCCGTATTTGCTTGCGTAAGTGTGTGTGTGTTTTTGTGTGTACACACACGTAAATAAAATTAAATTAAAAAAGTTTTTTTATTTACCTTCATCACAATTATGTGGTTGCCACCTATATGAAGTGTTAGGCTAACTTTGTTAATACAACTTTGTTATCACGAGGATTAATGTGCATGTGTTTGTGTGTGTGTGTCGAGTATTAAAAATGTATATATGTAAATATGTGTGATTAAATTCAGTATACGTTCTGGTATGCAAATAATTTAACAAATATTTACTTATACGAAGGTATGTATAACTAAATGTACAAATGTATACTCGTCCGTCTGTTCTTTTATAATATGTATAATATTAACAAAAATAACTCTAAACTCCGCACACACACACGCACGTATGTACATGCATTTATAGATATGGATACTATGAGTTTTTTTTAAGTTTTATTAAAATAATATATAATTTTAAGGAGCATTAAGAAACTATTTGTTTCTTTTAATAACGAATTCCTTGGCAAAGGGAACATATCATGACGTTTTCGTAGACTGTGATACCTATGTGGCGTCAAGTTTTCATACTCTAAAATTAAAAAGCTATTTTTGTGCAAGTTTCAATATGGCTTCGATTTCAAAATAACTCCAGCGACTTGCAAAAAACTATTGTAGTTTATAAATCAATGGCTAAATGTACAAAACACAATAACAATTAAATTGTTAACTACGTTTTGTATGATGTGAACTCGTATAGTTCGAGTTATTGATGAGTGTGATGTAGCGAGTACTTTGAAGTTGTAATCATTCCCAAAACACAATTTGTTTGGATTTATACCAAAAATCTTTAGATTTTGTGAAATGAGTTCAATATATATACATATTTGAGTCGAATGATTTAAAATCATATAAAGACAATCGTATTTTAATCAAAAATTCAATTATTATTCAGCGCTACACTAGCATGCAACAATTTGAGAAAATCACACTCAGAGAGCTTTTATCCCGTTTTTCATATGGATTTACATAAAATCTTGTCAAAAATCTTACATAATACAATTTTAAAAATAAATTTTTATCTATATATGAGCCCCGATGTGTAAAAGTGAAGATACAATACCGCCAAATTTCACCATATTGTATTTGATGAGCTAAATCTACATATCTTGTGGCTTAAGCCAGTCTTGTGCTCATTATCTCATATGTTATGGAATTAATAATATAAACTTAATACTGGTTCACACACCTCCTCAAGACTACTTTTATGCGAAATCTTCGGATGTTTAATTAATTGTAAAAAGGAGTATGTTCCATTAATAATGAAAAATAATGTAAGCCTATAGTTAGGCTGTATGTCTTCGATAAGTCCATGAATCGCATTTTTTAGGTCTTAAATCGATTATGGGCCATTGACATAGACCACATATTTCATGTAGACCCAAAGTAACGCTATTTCGAAAAATTACACGGTCAGAAAACTTTTCAGACAGAAGAGCGATAGTATCTTCGTCCACACTAATTTATTTATGCAAACTTAAGGATCGACGAAAAATGGACAAACATCGGCTTTCCTCAACACCATCGTTTACAATAGCAATTTTCTTATTCGTTCTTGAGCGACATGCAAGTGTTCGATACTTCCAAAAAATTTAAATTTTTCTACCAGTTTCATAATTTCTCTCCGAAAAGGTGCTTCGCAACTCATAGTGGCGCCATTTTATTTTTTTTGCGTTGCAAAAATACTTCATAAATTCTTTTGAACCAAATGAGGTAATAAAAAAATTTAAAAGTCATATGATAGATAATTGTTCAACCTATGAAACGAGTTTTGGAAAGGAATTATACGCTTTTTAGGTGCATATTTGAAATTTGTAGAATAATCAATTTTAATTAAAATAGCATTTAAAATTTTCGTTTTTTTATATTTCCTTGAATGGCTTTTATAATCTAGAAAAGATAAAAATTTTTTTTTTTTAATTTTTTTTAAAATATTGCTCCGTAAAATCGGAAGATATCTTTTGCTTATAATCGCTTTGTACGGATGATTCACCGTAGCCCCATTCGCTGATCAATGTCAATTTCTCTGGAAGAATTTTTACTACATTTTCGGGAAAATTCTTCAAAAGCCTTTTTGCTGTATTGTCCATAAAATCGTTCAACTTTTTAAAAAAGAAATTGCGAAAAGATATAAAAGATTTCGATTATAAATGAATTCAACTTATGGCGTTTTCTTTTGTAGAAAAAACTGCAACATTTCTTGCCCTTTTTATATAATGATTTCTTGAAATAATGAGTTTATTATAAATTATTGTATCATCACTTACAAGGCAACAGTTTTGTCTTAAAAAATTTTTTTATAAAAAATAAAAAATTTTTTTTAATATTTTTTAGAAAAGAAAACGGCATTAGTTGAATACTATTCTTTCGAAGTTCTTAAACATTTCCAACTATTTATACTCAATATCCAGGCTTGTTAAGCAGGTGACAGCATTATTTTGAATGTCAAAAAGAGTGTCTTTATATTTCTCTATATCTGTATTTCGTAGATGTTTTTGACAGAAACAATATAAAAAACGCCTGTTGTTCTTGTATTTTTTTATTTAATATGCCTTCAAATATTATCAATTGATTTTGCTTTTTCTTTTTGGAATTTCACATTTAAAATACATATCGTCGGCTTAATATAGAAATGGTGTATTTGGTTTCTTTCCAAACTCCGTTTTTAATCTTTTATAGCATTACACTTCCAAATACACCACAAAATTTCAAAATCGAAATTAAAAAAAAAACACCGAGATACGTCCTTTCTATACTAAGCCAACGATATGTAGAAAAGAATTTGTAGGTTCTTTACAAATATTTTACATAGAAATTATGAACAACATTTCATAACTATTGTGAAATCTAATGGCAAACATTCGATATTGAATTGAGCAAAAGTGTCATGTGTTTCGTTGAACTGTAAACAAGCGTTTTATTCGATGTTTGGCGTACGCTCATCCCAGATGTGCAAAAATGAAAGCGTGTAAAATAATAAAAATACCAAAAAAAAAACGGTGGGGTCACAATAAAAGCATCTTATTTTGTTTTTATTATTTTCCAAGGCAGATCCACAGCTTTAGCCATATCAGTGTCAAAAACTTCGGTTGCGGTTACTAATGTAGCATCTCCAGCCGTTTGTTAATGTTATGGCCACACAAATGGTGGATTTTGGTGTAGGCGTACCTGCTGCACAGATTAATGATTTGTGCCTCTAAGTCAAAGTTTAGCCCAGATATGCCGACGGACATACTAGTGCAACAATCTTCATAGTTTTCGAAAATAGGTTTATTCTGAAAGATTATATCACAAAACTGAAGAAAGAATACTAAAAAATATTTTCAAACTTGGATTTTGAGCCCGTACTATATGTAGTACGCTCGGCACATATGGAAGCAAGACAGTTTTTTCGTGCGATTTAATTCAAGTCATTTATTATTCATTAACTTTTGTGTACATAACTAAATAAAAAAAAATTAATAAAAAAATTATTTGGTAGTGTGGTACTCCACATTACACTTTACATGAAGCGGCACATCACACTTAATGCAGCGATGGCCTTATTGTGGCAATGATTACAACGCAGCTGTTTACATTTTCCATCGGCTTGACGTGTGTTTTCTGTAAGTAAATGATCTTTTCTATCAAATCTGATGTCGCATGAAGATCCTGATGAGACCGTTGCTGAGGGTTTCCCATATGTAGAAATAAGCAATGTGGCAATACGCCGACGAAAAGATAAATGGTCCATTTTACCTCCCATATGTCTATGCATTGTGCTCTGCAAGATCAATGAGGTGTGCGAATATTGGGAAATACAATTATATTGTTAGTAGATATCTTACGATGGTCATACCACCCTTTCTTTTTTTTTCTGCAGATCTTTTTTCTTTAGCAAAGGACAGTTGCCTAACCGATTGTGACAAATTGTTCCAGTGCCTTTTACGCGTCGTTCTTCTAATGTCGTCTTCACTATCCGAGTCACTAGAATAAGAATTTCGAAAAAGCTCAGCCTCAGCGTTTAATAAAAGTGGTGGTCAGTTTTCAAAATTCACTTCATCTTCTTCTCCAGAATCTTCATCTCTGACGTAGTTGTTCGCACCTTGAGTAGGCACAATTGAGATGTCGTAAGAATTTTGCACAAACTCTTCATCACTTTTCTCTAAGGCATTTATTATGTCATTTAATGTTAAAACTCTGAAAAAAAAATAATTATTTCTTTTCACCATTTTTCACACTAATGCCGAACGTACTACATATAGTACGTCAGCAAATACATCAACTAAAATCACATAAAAATTTTTTTTTCACATATACTTTTGCTACGTATTCGTTTTTACAACTATTATAATTTAAAAAACAACGAAACGCAACAGCAATGAAATATACATATAAAACTTTTTCTCACCGATTACATGGCATCTTTACACTTTTGCAAATTTCAAAAAACTGAAATCTTTGAACCAAAAAAAACCCCATAAGAAATTACTCTACACTAAACTTATCAACGTATGCTTTGTTTACCGTTATATTCTGGAGCACAACAACAAGTATATTTAAACATTTAAAGCACAGTAAACGCAGAAAGCTGAACTGAACAGATGTACTACATGTAGTACGATCGGCATATCTGGGTTAGTTACACCCATTCGCACTACACCAACGTCGGTTATAGCTTCTGGCGCTGTGGCTACGGTAAGTGATATAAGTACTACGTACAGAGTGGCGCAAAATTATCATCATATCGGAAGATGTTACATTTTTTGAAAATAGCGTTGTACATCAATCATATTTGACATTTTTAAATTAGACAGCTGCAGATTATCAACAGACAAGCAATGGAGTGCTGTACTCCGCAAGAGAGTGGAATAATTATGTCGAACCTTTTCCTGCTCGCATAATCTTCCGCTTTGACGATTCGGTATGGCCAGCAAGATCACCCAATTTATCCATACCAGACTCCTTTCTTTGGAACGACTTGAAGTCGCGGTCTTATAGCAACAACTCCCAAACAATCATACCCCTTAAGGATAATATTCGACAGGAATGCGAACAGTTATCATTGGAAATTTAGCAGAAAATGAAAAATGTGAAAAAACGTACACAAATGTGTATGAACACTGGTGGCAGCTACTTGCCGTATATAATCTTTTCCACTTAACAGAACAAATTGTAAATGTACAAATGCGGGCGTCTATCACTCAAAACAATTTTTTTATTTAGCATTTCTCTGATGTGCATTGGTGTGCCTTTGTGTCAGTTGTTGGCGGAAGATTTCAGTGGCGAAGGCATGGTCACTGGTCACTGAACAGTATCAACTTCAGCTGATACTAATTCCAATGTAACATCAGAGCGCCCTCCTTCGTTGGTACTGAGTAGCACAATCAACGGCGAAGTAAAATAAAATTAATGAAAAAAAAGAAGTGGCTACTAAACTAAACACAGCTTCAAAACTCGTAATGTCCTCCTCGCCACCAGAGGCGCTGCAACACTGCTCTACGAATAAACGTGCAGAAAAAGCAAAAGCAGAGTTGTAAAGAACGAATGAAGCTTCACCTCCTTTCATATATATCACTATCCCTTTCCACTAGTTCCAGCACAATGCATTGCATGTGTAGGGGTCATCCCCTGAGTGCTGGTACAAGATAAAAAAAAAAAAGGTATTCAAAAGGAAAGTTGGATGATTAATTTTGCGCCACCTTGTACATCTGTAAGTCGCAACAGTTCATCGCTCGCTCCCACAGTTATATCACCAGCAGTACTTGCATGGCAGCTGGTCCTGCCTAGTGCATGCAATTAATATTTACCATACCTCTTCAATTCCGACAACTACATACATAATAATCTCTCAGGGTATTACTGGCTTTCCAGTTTCCACAGGTGCTTCAGTTGTTACAATTAGTGGTACGCTGGTTGCTGGTACTGCCTCAGCTCTATAGTCGGCTAGTTTTAATAATCAACAGCAAATAAATAATTTACAAAAAAGAGCACAATGTATAATAAATAATAATAATCTTTTTACTATGAATATTATGAATACAAAAAATAAGGCCTTGACAGCCGAAATACAGCGAATTCAGTCCTCTGATCTCTCGAGGCCACCTGTTGCGAGCTCTTGTTTGTTTCTATTCAATAAAAAAATTTTTTGTTTTCGAGTTCGTATGCGGTTGCGTTCTGAAAAATCTACTGAAGTTTGAGTTCGGGTTCGGTTGCGATCTGAACAAATGCGTTCACTCGGACACAAATAATTACGTACCAGCAAAATGGAAGATGTATTTCTAATAATGAAACGCACTTTGACAACATTCATGGGATCCTGGGTTTTGTTGTAATCTAAAAAAGAATAGACGACACGTTTTCAACACTATTAGGGTAATTGAATCGGCTGTTCAACCGGTTTTTAAGACCGGATTTTCTACAATACGGTTGTCGGTTTTTTCAAAATGTTGATTTTTCCAATGTCGAATAGTCCGGTTTTTTTACAATTAATAAACCGGCTCAGTTTTTTTCAATGTAAAAGTTCTACGTTTTTTTTTTGACAATGGCAAAATAATCATATGAGGTGGTAGCCGGAGCGAATTAAATTGGCATTGTTGCATGCAATGGATATCAAACTGCATATTTGGAAATCGTTATATACTTTTGTTGACATTTTGCTTCATATTTTATATAGAGCAAACCAAAACGAGCGAACGTCGCATGAATACTTTAATACTACATCTCAGAAGTGGAAAATTCACCAAAAGCTAGAATTTTATTAACTACTCTTTCAGGAATTCGCCGAGTAACGACGTAACTATACTTTTATTTAATTTAAAGGAGAAGCTAAACACGTTATAAAGTCAATAATAATAGAGGATTCTTGCAATTCTTTAATTTTTTTATAATATAGAGACTTATGTACTTTTGAACAAGACAACTCAACACTTTTTTACAAGAGTGCAAAAAATACATGCACTTGTGTTTACACCGTTTTGAGTTTCTGTAACAAAGGGTCTGTTTTTGATCGTAAGAGTCCAAAATTTTCCGTGAACATGTAGTTTTACGAACCATAATCAATCAAAAACTCTATGATATGAACGATATTAAGCTAATTTTTATGCTTAACCTTTAATTTTTATAGTATTTTATAGTATTTACATCAACTCTTAACTCTTTTTTCAATAAAGCAAACTAAAAGCAATACTTTTCCTAAGAAAAAAAACGGGTTGGCTGGTTTTTACCGAATTTTAAAAACTGTAACCGGGTTTTCCAAAATTTCAAATATTCAAACTATTCGAAAGCCGGTTTCTGGTAAATGTCAAATAATCGATCACCCTAGATACATGACATAGAATATCTTAGGCATTCAAATTGGAGAAATTACTGAAAACTAGAGTCCTTTAGATGATTAATTTTCATTCAAATAGATGGTATATTGGCGGTACTCCCTTCCACATACAGCAAACAACAAACCGGTAACAGGCGCCTCTTCTCAGCCTAACGTAACATAAATTCCCATTTAAATTTTAAAGTTTCTAATTTTTTCAATAACTTTATCGTTTATGTTTTCAATACTTCCTGTCGTATTTATAAAGAAGTTTGAGTTATATTAAAAGTCACTAGCTCAGAACATTTTATTTTAGAGACTTGTGCTTTCAATGGAACACAAGACACTTAAACGGTAATCAAAAAAGCATCCGTAGAAATAGAGTTTTTAGTCTGGCGCTGGCTGCTTTTAAAAGGTAAAGATTTGTTTTTATTTATTTTTAATTCTTTTAATATTGAAGATCTAACCATCTCAAAATATCGAACACCATCTTCAAATGATTTTTCTCTTCGTAGTTTGGAGTAAAAATAACCGATTTTGAAGTTGAACATTTTCGGAATTTTAACTCCCCGCAGTTTCTCTGGAAAAAAAATAACTTTTCTTAGAAAACGTGTTATAAATCTACCAAAAGATTTCTTTGAAAAATATTATTTTTTTATAAAACTCCTTTCTTCCAGTATATTAATTTTTGGGAGTATTTTGTTTTGACTTTGTTATAGTCTGAATGTTTTATATTTAATTATTTTCCATTAACACACTGTAGACAAATTACGAATACATTGTTTTATTAATTTTCAATTTTATTAGCAAGATTAAAAAATATTAATCAATTTAAAATGTTTTTTAATGTGAATTGTTTCAGTGGCAACAAAAAGTTGTAATATACTTTTCCAATAAATTGTGCCGGTGTTTGCCCGGTGTTTGCTTACTGTCTGCTTTATTTTTCAATTTCCCCTAAATTAACAATAAAATTGTGTAGATCCTATTTTACTAAAATTACATTTAAATTTTTGTCAATTACTATTTACATGCTCAACGGCCTCAAGTAATTAAATTAAAGGTTCAATTGTGACTATAATCAACAACTAACGCAACAAATAATAAGTATTATTTACAGTTTATCACAAACTCACTGCCACTCACTTACTTACTCACAATTATGTAAACAAAAACACGCACATTTATGGTCCGGCCTCACTGGCAAAACAAATGAATTTAACACTAATCGTAATTATTTTCAACGAGTTGTCATTGTTTATAGTCATGTATTATAATATAATTATACTGTTGGCATGTATTTCATATAACAAAATACTAAAATACCCAAAATAGAAAAAAATTCAGAAACAAAAAAATAAACAAATAAAGTAGTTTACCAACCAGAAAACAAAACAAATTCTAATGTTTCTGACCAATGAAGCAATAAAATAGTCACTTAGGTCTCATAAATACGCACAAATTGTCAACGAAAATAAACCAACAAAAAAATTACAAAAGTGTTGGAAACAATATTTGAAAAATCACACACTCACATTTAAAATCCTTTTCAGTAAATTGTTTTAATACCCTCCTATAAAACCTTATTTAAATGGGACTTTAGGTACAACATATTGTAACCAGCAATATGGACATGCACACATGCTTCACATGCACTTGTAACTCAAAAGAAAATGACAGAAATATTGCTGTAAAAGCTATGGTCTGACGACGCGAATATTTGACTTAAAAAAGCGTAACCACTAAAAGCCATTTCGTGCTACATATAATACAAGTTTTACGTAAATGAATAAAAATGCAACCAACGCTGATGTCATGAGTCTCTATTAATGGACGTAGTACTTGCATTTGGGTGTTCATATAAGAGTAAAACTGTTCTTTATAGCCCGCCATTTTAATAGATGTCATTACTCAACCTGTTAACTACTTCACAAATGACGAGTAAAAATGTCATTGATAATAATCAATAATGTATTGAAATTCTTAAAATTTATTACAAAACTGGCGAATACTTCGCGTTCACAGTTCTCAAATCTAATGCATTTTTGGATCGTCACGAAGCACCCTTTCGGCCAGCAATCGGGAAACTAGTAGCTAAATTTTACTTGTTGGGATAATTTACTGATGTGCAGAATAAAACTCATGCACGACGCTCAACAACAACTGATAATATTGCTGTTCTGGATAATAGTGTTGCTTAAATGCCAGGTTTGTTCAGTTATCGTCGACCTTTGGAATTTGGGATTCCCCAAAAGCCTCTTTATCCTCAAAGCGTGACTGTTTGGTGGGATTTTTAGCCTGTCATGGTCATCGGATCTTACTTTTTCAAACATGCGGTCGGAATTGATATGGACAACGTTTATTTTCCACAAGATGGCGCTACTTACCACACAAATAACAATACATACTGAGATAACTTGTAAGAAATGAACAAGTTGCACTTTTCGTATTCTAATTCGTTATATGGTCACTATTGTCCACCGTCAAAAGTGGTAAAATCGAAAAAAGAACGCTGATGAGATGGTGTAGCGACCTCGAAATAAATACTGATCCGTTCTGCTAGTCTGTTGAATAAATTATTTCATATAAAAAGTACTCTCTTAATAAAATAATGAATTTATCCAAAAATAATTTCTTAAATTAAGAAGAAATGGGTAAACTCAGATTTGAGCTCAAGCCACAAATTTTCATTTCAATAGATACTCTTTTTGGTAAAAAAAATCTTGACCATCTGATTTCTCGAAGAGGCGATCACAATTGGCCACTATGGTCTGGTAATTTATTACTTTTGGACTTTTTTCTTTGGATCTACGTGAAAGAGAAGATTACTCGTTTTTTTACACTTCAAAAACAAACCTCTTTTTTTATTACAGCCATATTTCATTGGCCTGAAATAAGAAACTAAACAAACAAAAAATATTCGTTAACTTTATTGAAATTAAAGTGAAATACAGTCGAACTTCTCTATAGTGAACTTCTATACATTGAAGCTCCCCTTACTATGAATTCATTTAAAATGCACAGCTTTCTCGTTCCAATGTTAGTGTATTTTCATCTTCTTATAGTGAATTTCTATGCAGTGAATTTTTCTTTACAATGAAGCAATTTTTCTGATGAAAATTTGAGTTTCTTGCGCTTTTGTCTCCATTTAATGAATTATTTCAAAAAAGTTTCCGTTACGGGACGAGAATAAAGTAATATATAAATAGGGGATTACCAAAGGATGAAAAAATATAACAACGAAAAGAAACAAAGTCCCATCACTAACAATTTCGACAATAGTTGTCCTCCGTGTTCAGTGAATAAAAATGAATAAGCGAATTAGCATTTCTTTTGAAAAACATTATTATTAATTAATAATGTTAAAGATATAGCTAAGAAGTTTGATTTTTAACGTTTTGGTCTTTGAGAAATTAACTTTTAAGCCAACACTGTTAGATTCGGTGATAAGGTCGTCGATTTGATTTTGCATATCGACATGCCTTGATGATATCAAACATATACCAAATTTTCCAATATTTTATGTAAGATTGCATGAAATTGTCCCAGAAATATTAGTTACGCTTATATCATCAAATATTTCACACGTCTGATCCCATCTTAAGTGACATCTATAGTTTGATTTCGTACTAAGAAATTGATTGCCCTTTTGGAAGCATTATCGTCATATCTGTCTGCAATTGATTGATTTGTTTGAATAAATAAATTCTATAGCTTGAAGTCTCCGGAAGTCGAAAATGTTTTCGGGACAGTGGTGATTCGAATCATGGAAGTTCAACTGTATATTATTTATGGTCAATAAAAAAAATGTTTTTATTTCGCAGTGTAATGAAAATGTGAAACAATATTTATAATAAAAATCAAAATCTAATTGTTATTTAATGATTTTTACTTTTTTTGTCAGAAATAATTGTCAGTTCTGAATTGTACTTTTTTTGTAAAAAATATTTGTCATATTCTGACAACACGAAATCGCACCTTTAAAATGTGATGACTTTATCATTTGATATCAAAAAAATCAAAATATGTCAAATGTTTCTGACAAAAAAAATAAAAATCCGATAATGACAAATATTTCTGACAAACAAAAATAAAAATCAGAAACTGACAATTATTAGTGAAAAAAAATAAAAATTCGAAAGTGGCAATTATTTTTGAAAAAAATCAAATCAGAATATACAAAATATATTTGACAGAAAAAATAAAAATCAGAAACTGATAAATATTTCTGCCAAAACAATAAAAATAAAATATTTAAAAATCATAGGATTTTCTGAAAATGTTGTGGAAAACAATCAAAATGATGTGCTTGAATTATCTCTCCCATAATACCTTATGATTGCCTTTTTCCTTTGAAAATTTAAGAATAATAATAATTATTCGGTCCCTGGAAACAACTTAAAGAAAACTTTGCGAAAAACAAAATAGTTTGCAATTCGATCATCCTTTATAAAGAATAATTAAAGCATTTTTTATGAGAGACAACTTTGCTGCCTATAGGGTCATTAATACATCGGCAACAAATTTAATTGTAACAACTATTGTTCACAAAAAAGTATAAAAAAACGAAACCTCCAATAATACTTTTTGCTGCCTAAATAAATATGTTCGTACGTATGCATTGCTCTAAGCTGTTAGGAAATTTAGTGAGCATCAGTGGCATTTGCGGTTAAAACTGACAACAATAAAAACAACAAAAACAGGAGCAGTATTAACAGCTGCAGTATTAGTAGCAAAAATAAATACAACATAAATAAAACACAAAAAAAAATTATGTGTTTTTTTCTATGCCATTTTATTCTCAGTGTGCAAACAAAAAAAAAAACAACAACTGAACATTTGTGTTAATTCTATTGCCATCACACTTAATATTCGTATTTGTTTTGGCTGATTTTAAATATTTTAAATCATAGAAAATTCACTGCATGTCAGAGAACTGGTTTCAAATAAATACCACAGTATTTGCACAACATCAATTTTCGTTATAATTATCTTTTGTGTCTACAAAAGAACACAAATTATACGAACAATTCCCTTAAGAAATGTCTGAAATCTTATACCAGCCCTGTTGGCAGCAATTTTCTAATTTCCATCAAAATACCAAAAATAAAAAATCATCATCGTTGTCATCATCATCAGCATACAAATTGGTTTCATTACAATCAAATGTTGTCATCATATTTATGTAGTGTCAAAGATGTGCATGCATGTATGTGGTCGTGTTCTATCAACTAATTTATTGTCAGTCAATTTATATGTATGTTGAATCCTTATTCCGGCAATCTTTGCTAAAGTAAATATTTAAGAGTGAAGATTTATTGTATGTTTTTCAGTAGACTAACAAATTTTCATTGTTAAGCAAAAACTTCACCATAAAACTCATACAGCATATATTTTTGTCATTAAGAATTTTATTATTATTACTTTTCTTAACTTTTCTAAAGTCGAATTGAAATAGGTTGCACTGCATGCATAGATATCACTCGATTCCGGCCAAACGACTTGGATTATTACTAATCTGTAGCGCTCATCATTTACAGTGATGGCCTCAACGACATTTAAAAGATCTTAAAGCAATCATTACGATCTATTTACATTGGAGTGGGTCAATTTGTATGTATTAAAAAAAATTCACCAATCAGTTGTCAAAATCGTAATCTACAAAGAATTCTAAGAGGGTATGCCCAAGAAACCATGGGTCCAAAATCAAAATCGAGCTTCCGGTTTTTAACGAGAAAAATTTTTTTTTGTATATTATATATTTTTTAAATATGCTGTGAGATTACGGAAAAAATGCAAAACTTATCATTAAATAGTATAAGAAAAATTTGAAGAACTTTCTTTTCTTTAGATATTTATAAAATTGTTATATTTAAATAGAGCTTTAGATTGGTCGCGTTCATAAGACGTTATTGTTACGCTACTGTTGAGTGTTTGTCTTAGAAACGCAGAGTTGAGTAGTTTCGCTCCACACAACAGTTGAGTATTTACTCCAATTTTTTCCATCATAAATTCTTTTCGCTACATTTAGTCAACATGCTCCACATCTGATCATGAGAGTTATGCGCGTTTATACTGTAATGGAACGCCGCTTTGCAAATTAATTTGTTAAATTTTGCCTACAAATGCGATAAACTAACGAAAATAAAGAAATAAAATTCAAATACTAATTTCAATAAATATATGTACGCAGTTTTATTATGGTGTTTATTTATTTGAAATATATATTTATATAATATAAGTTTTAAAGATTTTTTTAACATAGTGCCGGCTTAGCGTTGAAATAAAATACTATCGGCGAAGGTTTATTATTTTATTGGAGAATTTTGCTGTGCATTTATCTGTTGTGAATATTAAATTTCTGGTGCAGATTTTAAAATAAAAATAGAAAATTCCTGCCAAGAAAAACTCCACTGCAAATTCTATGTTGTCCATACTTTTTAGTATAAGCCAAACTAATCAATTTAGCAAATTTAAATTATTTCTTTTGCAGCATTTTTATATATTTTCAATTGCTTACATTAATCAGCTGTTCATTATCCGATTGTACAGTGTAACACAAAAGAAAATTAAAGTAAACATTACTGGGATCTTATACCATGAAAAATTATTCATCAGTCCTTTTCGAAGACGTAACTGTTGAGCTCAACAGTTGAACTCAACGGCTACATCTTATGAATGCGTCCATTATAATAAAAAATTGTATCAGCAAAAATTAACATAGTGACATAAAATTACTTTGAAAAACGCATCATAAAAATGCAACCAAACTACTGTCACATATGCAAGCGACTGTTTATTTGATTTGAATTTTGTTTTTTATTCATTTCGGTTTGGTATTTAGAGCATAACAATTGGTTCTTCTCTGCTAATGATATTAAGAGGAGTTTAGACGATATGTTGAATCAGCATATTTATTCTGAAAAATTTGTTACAAGTACTTGCATATCGCGTAAACGCAAAATTTTTTCAGCATACGTGTGCTTAACAACATTTGCTAATGCTTTGTTAGCCATACCAACAAACGTATGTTGGTAATTTCAGCATATCTTGTAACCAGCATATTATTAGTGCTTAACAAATTTTCTGCTGACATATATGTTATTTGTTCAAAGGCATATACAAGCTTTTCAGCATATGCTAAATTCGTATGAATATGCGCCTCACGCCTAATCCCAATCATTGGGAAAATTGGAATGTTTAATATCAATTAAAAGTCGACGAAACAATAAAAAATAGAAAAAGTCACCCACATTGCAAAAAAAGCGAAATTCCGCAAAAAGATGCAATTTTTAGAAAAAAATTTAAAATCTTTTAAAACAAGCTACAAATGCAAGGAATGCAAGACAGAAAACTCGCGAAAAACTACAAAAATGACGAAAATTTGCAATAACTTCCAATCATTGAGAAAACTGAAATGTTTAATATAATTTAAAAGTCGATAAAACAGCAAAAAAAAATTAAAAAGTCACCCACATTGCAAAAAACGCTGAATTCCGCAAAAAGTTGCAAACTTTTTAAAAAGCCAGCTGTCGTGAATGGTTTATATCTTAATTTATCTCGATTTTGTTCTTGGTAAGTTTTGCAATAGCTATTGATATTTCCTCCGACGACATCGTTTATGTTTGTTTTTATTTTTTATTTATATTAATAAATTTTATTGCAAAAATTATAGGTATAAATATATATGTTAATTAATAATTAAAAATTGTTATCATACGCACTAACGGTGGCATGTCATAATGTCCACAAAAGTAGTGCCATAAAGTTCATGGACATTATGACACTTTTAAAGTGTCATAATGTCCACAACAAACACAAAAACACCTAAATCTTCACTTAATAGAGTTTTTCTGCGTGGCGGCCTGCGGCCGATCTTAGCGGTTTTCTCCTCCATAGGACGCGGCAGGTGGCTTCGCTGAATACAGTTTTCCTGTGCGCGTCTCATTATCTTCCGTAGTGTGACGCGCGCAGGGAAACTTTATTCAGCGAAGCCACCTGCCGCGTCCCATGGAGGAGAAAACCTCTAAGAGCGGCCGCAGGCCGCCACGCAGAAAAACTTTATAAAGCAAATTATTAATGTTCTATTAATTTTTGTTAATATGAAATTTTTTTATAATTGTTCAATAAAATATAAGAAGAATAAAAAATTTTATTGCTTCATTTAAAAAGAAATTTAATTAAAATAAGACCTTTACGGCTTTATTTCACTTTCAAAGTGCAATAAAACCTTTTTGGAAATAAAGGCCTTATTTCACTTTCCATTGAGAAATAAAGCCTTAAAGGCCTTATTTCGTAAGGCGTTATTGCACCCCATCTAAATTTTTATTTTTATTTAGTGGTTTTTAGTAGCATTTTTAACATATATTTAAGTATATATGTTTATTTTTTATTATTTCAGTTTTTTAAGCTTGGACATTATGACACCTTAAAAAGTGACATGGACATTATGACACTTTTTGGGGTGACATAATGTCCATGGACATTATGACATTGGACATTATGACATGCCACCCGCACTAACTACACAAACAAATGTTTATATGACTCAGCATATCGTCATATGATTTGAAAAAAGCCCTAAGTTACAAAAAATTTAAAACCGACTTATTGATTGATTACGATCCACCATATCAAAATACATGTCCCTGGAAAATTTTAGATATTAAAATTGAACTAATTCCTCAATAAGAAATAAGCTTAAAATGAAAAAATTTTAAAAAATGTTGCTTAAATTTTCATATTAGAAAGTTTTTTGCTTGTCCTCTAAAGTTTTTTTATTGTAACTTAGGGCTTTTATGAATTCATATGACGATATGTAGCAAGCACCACATAAAATTCAACATATCGTAAAAGCACAAAAATCGTATGCTAACTCTGATGTTGACATTTGTTTTGCTTACATGTGCTGACATCAAAAAAATTGCTACTTTCAACATATCATGTAGACGCCAAACATATTGAATATGCTGATAGAGGCTTTTGTTTTTATTTTCAATCATGAGTGTTAGCATACACATGCTGATTCAACATATCATCTAAACTTAGCTTTACATTAATCAAATTTACTGCATACGCCAGATCTGATTTTTAGTGCTTTTGGTTTGCCATGTGATTTGCACGAACTTGATTTATCCAGTTGCCGCTGTGTTAGAATATTTCTTTTTTCTGAGTGGTCGGTATAAAAATGAAAAAAAAAATATTTTCATACACATCATTTACTCCATAATTGAAATTCGGAACAAATTAAATACTGCCATAATGACGAAGAAAACCGTAATAAGTAAACTGAGAACCTTGCTACATCTAAAAAATACTCCGCATTTGTCGAAGCAATAAATAGCTTATTCGATATCGGAAAATGCAAATGAAATTTATAAACTACTCGTTGTTTATGTGTTTTGACGCCTGATCATTTACACGAATTTTTCACTGATCAGCATACAGTAAGAAAACTGACAATTCCAGAAATCCTGACGGATATTGTTGATTTGAACGCAGGTCCGACTGCTACTGGAGATTCATCTTACCGGCCTGAAACATTAAACATGGACGTTGTTGAAGATTTTATGTTCAAGACACCAAATTTAGAAAGTGCAGTTGCTCTAATACCCCTAATTATTCTATATTGGATCATTTCGAATATAATTGCTTATGCGATTTTATTTTGTATCTTTATTTTAGCATATTTAAAAAAGAATACCAGCTACTGAATTAAACATGGTAAAGCGTTAAGCAGGACAGTAAAAGTGGAAATCGGTGCTCGCCAAGGTTTTGTTTTATCACCACTTCTATTCAACATAGTCTTGGACACAGTTCTTAAAAGTGCCCTACAAAACGGAAAGGAAATTTACCTGGGGTCAGCAAGTCGTTTAAACGATCTTGATTATGCAGATGATGTTTGCGTATTAGCTAACAGCTGCGAAATATAAGAACAACAACAGAAAGGCTCGACTTAAGATTAACTCTGCTAAAACCAAAACCTTGAGAGTTAATGCGACGCCTGACGAACTATTTACGATAAGATGTCAGCCGGTTTGCTATCTTGGAAGCATAATCTCTAAAAACGGCGGGTCAAGTGAAGATATTGACAACCGTGTATAGAAAGCGCGACAAACTTTCGGTCGTTTAAGACCCATATGGAATTCATATACACTCTCTCAGCGCACAAAGCTAACACAAATGCCAAGTCCACTCTCTTCTGTGTGGGACATGGAAGGCTGCCCCTCGAGACATACAGAAGATTCAAGTGTTTGTGAATAGATGTCTTCGCAGGATATTGTGAATACTCTGGCCTAGAGAGGTGTTCAGCAACAGGCTTTGGGAACAATTGAACCAACAACTCATGGTCACAGAAATAGGAAGACGTAAATGGCGGTGGATTGGCCTCACCTTAAGAAGATCAAGGAACGACATGACAAGAAATGTCATAGACTGGAACCCGCAAGGAAAGCGAAGAAGAGGACGCCAAGCTCATACGTGGAGATCGATGTAGAAGTGGCCGGAATGGGTAAAACCTGGGCCGAAGTGGAATATGTTCAACCAATTTATTGAGGCCCCATATTCCTTATAGGGTCGCTGGGAATATATATATATATATATATATATATATATATATATATATATATATATATATATATATATAAATTCTCCTTAAAAACCGGAAGCTCGATTTCGATTTTAGACCCATGGTTTCTTAGGCAAACCTTCTTAGAATTCGTCGTTGAATGCGATGTTGGCAACCGCTTGATCGTGAAAAAAATTTACGCACTCTAATTTACATACATCAGCGCTAATCAGAATCGGTGATACGAAATCATACACAAATGAATGAATGCAAAAAAAATATCGTTGAGGAAGTACTTAACTGACAGGCCCACGATTTCACACGTATTTGTTCTTTCGTACAATTACATTCAAAACCAAAACATATTCTGAATCAGCACTGATAGTAAAAACGATACTGTTCCGGATGAGTCCCAGTCCCGATATTTTGTTTTTAGTTGATAGTGTACTGAGACTGCACGAATGTGCATGGAAATAATGAAAATATAAATTTAAAATATTCACCCTTTTTCCAGTTGGCGACATCAATACGTCCTAAAATCGTTGATCATAAGCATTAAACTTTTTACCGCAATCTCACAAAATGCACGTTCACTGCTCTCTCCTATCTCTGTCTCTGCCCTACCAATGTTAATAACTCCAAATCGAAAAAATTTTATTTCGCTTATCTAACAATATCATTAGAGAATTTTTATTAAAAAGCATTTTTCTTGCAAAAGGTAAACTTTGTCGACTTGTATAATTAGTTAACAACACAATACGACTCGATGTAAAAAAACAACAATATTCCATTTCATTTATTTGAGAAAAAAAAAAGAATCATTTTTTGGCTAAACGAAAAACTTTTTAATATACTTTAAATGAGATTTCTTCGAACATGTTTATTTTAACGACTTTTCCACTCTCACATAAGTAAATAAAGGTTATTTTCAAGTTTTCCTTATTCCAAAAAAATAAATACACAAAAAAATGAAAAAAATTAAAACGAAACAAAAAAGAATCAAACTGAATTTTTTTTCCTCTTACGAGAAAAGAGATGTCAACACAACTTAAACTTATTAAACTGCTTGTATGATTACAGTCGAAAGTTTGAATAAAAAACATGAAAATCCAAAAGAAAACCAACTAAAGTAAAGAAGCAAAACTTAGCAGCAAATCAGAGGCACTCAACACCAGCAAAGAATGAACACTTAAATTCCATATTTACACTACGCAACTTTGTTGCATGCAATTTTCATTTGAAATGAGAGTGATGAAATAAAAATGGTATACAATTTTCATTTGTTATTCTGTCCTTAATATGAAAATTGCATGCAACATTTTATTTTATTATTATCAAGAACAGCAATATTCTCAGTTGTTGTTGAGCGACGTGCACGAATTCGATTCTTCACATCGCTAAATTTTCCCAACAGGTAAAACTTTTTTACCAGTTTCCAAATTGCTGGCCGAAAGAATGATTCACGACGACAAAATTTTCACCATTTTTGTAGTAAATTTTAATAATTTTAATGCGTGGTTGAAACATATATCGTTCCGATTTTATTAATGGCATAACTTTTAGTTGTCATCTGTGAAGTAGTTACAGGTTCAGACATGACAGCTGTTAAAATGGTGGGCTATTGAAATTGAAACATCCTATTGAAATATCTTAATATTCAATTTAATTCAATTCAATTCAATTTATTGCGTTCTTGGTACTTACAAATTTTTCTTATATTCTAATATAAAATATATATGTATGTGTATATTTAAAAAGAGTTTAAGGATTTTTCTTTTTCTGCTTAAATATAATATTTTGGTTCCTGGTATACTTAGTTTTTTTTTAATATAATAAGAGGAGGTAAAAATTTTCAAAAAACCTATATGAAGTTTTATGTCAAAACCTAAACTACTTAATCTACTCACAAATCTAAGGGATGGACTAAATCAGCTATATGATTATATTCCGAGTAAGAACATTGGATATTTTAAATCTTGGTTCAATCTGTTTATCTTGACAGCAACCAAATCAACATCCGCAGTCCCGCTGTAGAATAAAGTCTGGAGAGATTAAACATTAACTTTAGCAGTTTATTTTGGAGAATCTGTAGCCGTTTCAAGTGACAGTTTGCACTATTTACCCAAACCGGCACAGCATAAAACATGACTGCCTGGACTATTAATTTAAATATTGCCATTTTGTTGCCAATGTTTAATGATGATTTTCTGTTTATGAAAGTACATTACATTTATTAACAATATATGATATATGATCTCTATAGGTCAACTTTGTATCTAGAACTACGCTTAAATACTTAACGTTTTTCTCCCATTGGATTTCAGTATTGTTTACCAAATGGTAATTATATTAAACAATACTGCGCGTAGCGTGTGCACTGTACGACCACGCCACAGTTTTATTTTAACTTCTAGATGTTGTTAATATAAAAGCAGTCAAAAGAGTTCATATACTTGTTAATACTTTGGAAAAATCCAAAAAGTAATTCTTTGAAAATACATCTATCTGGTTTTTCTGGTCCTATTTTTATTAAAAATTACTATTTTAAAGCTACAAAAGTAAGGTGCACCTTTTTGAGGCGAGGTTTACCAAAATGGCTCTGCTCTACTACGAGAAATATATATAAAGTAGTAGAAATACCAATAATGATTTCTTGCGAAGCTTTCTCATAAACGGGTGAGTTTTGCAGAGGTATCGCACAGAAGTATGTTTCGCTAAAAGGCGTTTAAAAAGCTAAAACTTTTGAAAGAACTCTAATTTTTTTTACAGTTTTTTAATGTACAGATGAAACTTCTGACTTTATTTTGAGACGTACTTACATTCTGAAAATTCAATAAAAAAACAGTTAATATAAGTTTAAAAATATATTTTTTAAATTATAAACTTAAGCCATTTTCTTTCTTAAAAAAAATATAACAGTTTTTTTTTACTTTTTATCAAAACAATTGCTATTCAAAGTTTCCTTAAGACCAAAATTTTGCCTCCTAAGTGATGATACAATAATTCCTAATAAACTCACTATTTCAAAAATTCATTATATTGCAAATTTTCAATAAAAAGGGCAAAATATGTTGCACTTTTTTTTAGAAAAGAAAGCGCTATCAATCAACATCAATGAGAATGGGAAAGAAAAAATTTATTTGTGTTGATTTTTATAGCGTATATCGAGAAATTATGATCAAAAACTAGCATTTTATTGCATCGATAAGTTCAGGATATCTTACTATATCCATTCGTCCATACGTCCGTTCTTCCACCCATTCGTCCATCCGGCCGTTCATTAGTTCCGTTCATCCATCACTCCGTTCATCCATCCGTCCGCATTTGATAACGTTGTAACAGATCTAGAGTCTAGAATTTTCGAGACAATGTTATGAAATTGTATGTGATCCTTTTTTATAATAATAAACATTTTCAAAGGAATTGACTACAATCGGCTTATGATGTCATGCAAATGTCGCACCAAAAAAGGTCATGAATATTTTAAATATGTTGTTAGCCGTATGAAACTCAGTTGAAAATAATAAAATTCAAATGCAAATAGTCACAGTAAATTAAATAAGGATCAGTTCATAAAATCCCAACTCAGCAAATCACTATAAAGGTCATATCGTCGTACCGAAGTTATCTTCTCATATATCACAAAATCAAAAAAAGAAAAAGATAAGACCGCTTCTTTTAAAAACTCAAGACTTGACGAGTCAAACCTGATTTGTGTGAAGCGGGTCTAAGATTTTGAACTTGAGCTCCGGAAGTAGTGCAAATTCGGATCATCTATTTTTTTGTACGTTATTTTGAAACTAATCACTTGTTCAATATAAATCCCTTAATAAAATATTTTAGCATAGCCAACACACAAGGCTCACATCCGAAAGTCTCCCAACCACTACTTGTAACTTTTTTTAAATAAATATTTTTGTAAATTAATACCCAATCATTTGTTTGATAGTTTTTATAAAGAAGCATCTAGTAAATGATTTATTCTTTTCGCCTTTAACTATTATGATTTTAGAGCCAACTGCCAAAATAGTCATACACAAATTTAGCACAAAATCTAGGACTTCGAGTCGAAAAAATATGAGCTAGAATATGGTTATATAATAAAAGTTTACAAAGTTCGACAAAGAAAAATATTGTCTTCCATGAAATTTAAGCCTCAAGGCATATTTCATATCCTTTTTAAAAATAACATATTTGAAATTTCAAAAAGAGATAGGTAATTTTTTGATCTGGATAGTTAACAAGAAGAATATATGACACCAAACTTATGTCATCAAAAAGTGTTCAAATGGAAAAATGTTATGAGCATCATAATAAGCTTATAATTTAAAAAAAAACATTTCATTTCATTAATAAGAAAACGCTTTTTGTAAGACTTTGTTTACAAGAAGATAATCAAAAAAAAGACAAGTGCTTTTTTTCTTCTGGTTTTTTAAATCGGTGTTGAAAAAAAGTATTTGGCCAACGCCAAAATATTTTGACAAGCTCTTTCGCTATTCGACATTCGATTAATTGGCGCATTTTGATAAAAACAGCAAACTTTTCATATTGTACACTACTTTAATTTTACTTCAAATTTAATAATATGGCATTTACACAAGACCAAAATCTAGTAGATTTCAATTGAAATCTCTATCAAAATCTATCCCGTTTACACCGGGTTATTCGTGACATTTCTCAAGATTTTGTATCCATACAAAAAATAGTTAATTGGCATTTTCCTTTTCAAGTGTGAAGCCCCATACAAAAAATTATCAATCAAATGCAAAACAGCTGGTGAGCACATCCTTCAAAGAATTCATGCAAAAACAGTTGATAGGATTTTTCATTTAAAATGTCAAACTCCATACAAAAGTCATCATTCAAATGAGAAACAGCCGGCGAGTACACACTTCAAAGAATTGTTATTGGACAACGTAGTATTTTTTTTGTACAATTAATGCATCATTAAGTACTACGAGATTTTTAGAAGATTTTGTCAAAATTTAGAGACGAAGTAGATTTTGTTTTGTATGGGAAATCTAGTCAAAATCAACAAGATTTTGCTCCAAGTCTCGTAAGTACTAGATTTATGTCTGGTGTAAATGACATATAAAAAATATCTACTTTATCATATAAAGAACCTACTTTAAATAAATTTCGAAACTCCTTAAAATAAAAAATATACAATATTTAAAATGTTATTTAACAAACTAAAAACTTCTTATGAAAGTTTGCTATATTTTGAACCCTTTTCTATGAAAAACACTTTGAGAATTTACAAAAAGCCAAAAAGAACTCAAATATACTCTAATCTGAAACTACTGCTAGCTATAAAAAAAAGAATACATACTATAAAAAGTTTGTTTAAAACGTTTTACATATCTGGCTTTCAAACTTTTTTGTCCTGTCGATAGCAACAGCAGCAACAACGGAATGTGACACGAAATACAAACATCAATGTTTAACAAAAGCAAAAAAATTGGTTTAAAGTTTTCTATGCATTTATGCACCAAAAAAAACTCTGGAATAAATAGAAATACCAAAACAAAAAAAAAGAACTTTTTAAGCATCATTCCTCTAAGAGCAACACATTATCATGCAACACAGCCACTTACTTATACACCCACATGTACGAGTACATATGTACATACACTATCTAAAATGACATACTCATACCACCGGGCGACATGAGATAATTTCATATTTTCCTCATAACTCTGGAAATATTATGTTAATTTGACAGGAGTTATGTATAAAATTTCAACTATTTTCTTTTGTTATCACTTGCTGTCAATGCTAGTGGATAAAATTGTGTAAAAAATAAGAAAAGAAGCATACGAGTATATAGTTGTTAATCATGACGATAATAATATTATTATTATTATTATTATTATTTAACTACAATATGCTTTAGATTTCTACATTACATTACATTTTTTCACAATATAAATTTATATACACTCAAAAAAAATAATCAATCCATCCGTACTTAAGCTAATTATTGTTATTTGTACTCAAAGTAAGTAGAAAATAGTTGAATTTAGTACCGTGTTTTTCTTTCTGTGTATGAATGTAATCATAAGCTAAAATAGATCATAACGGATTACAATGTTCCTGCACATTATAACATACTAATATTTATCACGGGGCGCAGGAACATTATACTTCTTGTTTCTTCTTCAGTCCGCTTCACAAAATTTCTCCAAGATATTCGATAATTCGCATACAGCTTCTTTCGCTGTTTTCAATGTCATTAAGCAAGCTTCTTTTCCATGTAGTCTTTGGCCGACCTCTTCTTCTACAGCCTTGTGAGTGGGTTCCAGTGTAGCGCTTGGCGGCATATATCATCTGGGTTCTTTCTGAGAGAGTCCACGATCCATTTCCACTTCCTTTGTTTAATAATCGTTTGGTTAGGCTCAATGTTGCATTTTCAATATCGTTCGGCATTGCTTATGTGGTGCAGGGAGCGGCTTGTAGAACCTTGTAAATTACAGTTCCGTGCTGTTGTTGTCAGCCACGTTTCGCAGCTATTAAATAAAACTGTTCGAACTTTTGACTTAAATATGTTTAATTTAGTTTTGGCTGGTACTCGTTCATTTCCAAATATTTCGCAGTTAGCAGAATGTATAACAGACTTCTGTTTCCTCCGGTTTTTAAGGTGGGATATACTCAACCGTGTCCAGGGTCCTCTTACACAAAAAATTTACAAAAATTAAACATTTTTATTTGTTCGAAAAATTTAATTCTAATATTTTTCTGTCAGCTGGGTGGCCTTTTCTTCTAGATCCTAACTTTATTTGTAGCGGATAAAAATCCAGTGCCTCTGCTCATTTGATGATAATCAGATTCCTACGACCTCAGGAAGTCTTCTATCGCTTTGCTTGAATTGAATAGATAAAAATAACATCAACATTAACTAAGCCGCTTGGGGCCAAAACTGGTTCTCACAAGCGATTACTTTAACAATCCCATATATATGTACATCGTCTGATTCAGCACTATCCTCTGATGAAATCATGCTCCTTAGGTAGCAGAATCTATCAACAAACTCAACCTGTTCGTGACCGCTGGCAAAAGGGTTATTGCTTGCGGTTCTTATTTTCATCGACTTTGTTTACCCCGTGTTAATTTTAAGACCAACGTTTGCTGAATGCAGAACTAAAACATCAAGCTTTAATTGAATATTGGAATGTTTAGTGGACAGAAATCATATGTCGTCAGCGTAGTCTAAGTCCTCGAGATGGCTGGTTAAGTTCCATTAGATACTGCGTTCCATTGGATATATCACGCAGAAAGAGTAGTGGAAACAGTAGCCATCCCTGTCTAACATTCGATTCCGAAAGAAATGGTTCTGAGAGCCGGTTGCTGCCCAAGACTCTGCATTGAAAGTTATCATATTGATCTCTTATAAGATTAATTTGTTTATGTGGAATACCTGTGTTCTTTAAGAGATCCCATTTTTTATAACAGAATATGCTGTCAAATGGAATAGAATAATCTACAAAAGTGACATACAGATTACTTTGCTATTCTTCTACTTATCCAACAATAATTCTTAGTGTGTTTATGTGGCCAACACACGACCTGAAGCCTGCTTGTTTCTTACGCAATTTCGTTTCTATTGTGTCATTTATGCTTTTTTGGAGGATTTTGGATGGTACGGAGTTCCTGCGTTGCAAAAGGTCCCCTTTTTTGTATATTTATAAGGATTCCTTGCAGCCAGTTGTCTGGTAATTTTTTTTCGTACCAAATTTTATCGAAGAGTGGATAAAATATCGTAGCCATTTTAGCTGGGCCGCATTTGATAATTATAAATGGCATCCGATCTACGTAATTAGACTTTAGAAAACTGTCTTAATATCCTTGGATACTGCGTTGAACAATGATAGACCAAAATTCTATGATTTCAAACGATTCAAAATACATTTTTCAGCGATTGTTTTTTATCTTGTTTATCTTTCGTTCTCTTATGTTATGTTGAATGTCAGTTTCTCCAGATAAGCGTTCTAAGCGTCTGTCCATAAAGTAGAATCAGTGCATATGTATGTTACAAGTTGCACAGCACAAAGCTTGGAGCTCTTAAACGCTTACAACGCGTGAAGTAGGTTTACTTACTACTTACGTACGCGTCGCAAGCGGCATGAAAAAATGTGAGTTGTTTTTGATAAACAAGGATAGCATATTATATTCTATTTTCAATATTATCGATAAATATGTTTGTATAGTAGATTATTTTTCCTATTTTTTTGTACTAAAAAAACCTTAATAAGGTTTAGATATATTTTCAGAAATCAAATACATTAAAATTAATTTTTTAAAACTCATTTTTAACCAACAAAATTTGCATTTTAGTTGTCGACTACTTTTATGTACTGAGTCTTATCTCTGTTATGTTTATTAATTTTATAAATTTATAAAGCAAGTGCAATGGTAAAGAAGCTAATTAATGCCGGGAAAAATCACAAGCTTTTAAGTAATAAAATTTTTTCGTAAAGCTGAATGATACAAAATTTTATGTGCACAAACTCAATAAATTCAATAAATTCTTTTAAACTCTCAATTTCACTTTTCATTTTGTAAAAGTTATTTGTATTTAATAAAAATATTTACACTCCAGCTGATAAAAATTGGCGCATAAAAATCGTTGCATTTAACGCATAGAAAGCGTTGAATTTAGAAAAGCATAAAACGTCTAGAAAGTATGAAAAGCATAAAACGCGTGAAATGAACTTTCAGCTTAAAGATTTTGTAAAACATATACAATATTTTCCATTTGCATCTTTGGCACACTGTACTCCGCTAATTATTTTATTTTGAGGCCTTAAAATGAAAATAAATTTTTAATTATTATAAAAACGTGTTTATTCCACGATTATAAAACTTCCGTATGTTTTTTTGTTTTGGTAAATGCACAACATGACACTCATTCCTTCAGCTTGCAACAACAAGTGAAATTTTTTGTTTAAACTAGTTTGTTTTTATCATTCGAAATATTTTAAATAAGATGTCGATACGAAATTCGATTGCCATAGCGAGACTATCAATGAAATATTCAAACCGTATATTGCTTTTGAAAAAACTTTTCCATAATTTTTACAAGATATCGAAGGCTTTAACAAATATTTGTACAACCAATCTTCCAAGTAAAAAATATTTATTCTTTCTTTTTTTTAATTTATCAACATAAATGGGTTTCACAAACTTTGCAGTTAATCTATTGCAAATAATATTTAAATTTAAAATTATTGTTAATATTGCAAAATTAAAATTAACATTTATGTCCCTGCTTTACTTCAAAAATGTTCTTTAATGTTTGAATTTCAACCAAAGTTTTCTACGTACTCACTCGTACATCTCGAAAATTGTGTACACATGTATGTAAAAAATTTACACAATCAATTAAGTGTGCTAATATTGGCCCTTGGCCATACATTGTATATAATTTTAAAAGGAAGTTATCAAAAACTGCACAGTGGGACGATTCACAAAATGATTTGTCTGAATCTTCGAATACCGCTAAAATGGAAATTCACGTATTTTGTAAGGCAGTTTAAATTATTTAAACCACTTAAAAAAGTATATATGGTCCATATTTAGTGTTAAGAAACTTTGTAATCCTTTCAAGTCACAAAATGGAAAATTAAAAACCCAGTTTTACTCCAAAAGGCAGCTAGTTTCAGTTTTACATCATTCAATTCAAGAGTAATATATACTGACGAACAATGGAATTAAAGAGTGGATTTTGTTTCAACAGGTGAAGCTGCAGGAATTATCTCGTTTTTATTGATATATGTTCTGTCTACATTATTTTCTATTTAAAAAGATATAGAACATTAGAACTGGTTAGAATTTACAAATATTACAGAGCGTGATAAAGTGTTTGCGACCGCAGAACCATTATTCCTCTTCTACTTATATTCTAGGCTTCAGGTAAATCAGGTAAATAGTATACGAGTTCTTTAATTCTATGGCAAACAAGTAAGAGAGATATATTCGGCTGTGCCGAATCTAATATACCCTTCACCATAGTATGGAGTGACGAAAGAAGTCACAATCACGAAAATTCGATCCCACGAAATACGAAAAAAAATAAAAAAAATAATTTAAATGGAAAAAATTACATTAAAGCAAAAAAAATGCCACTCACCGTCTCACGGACGCACCCCCACGTGATGGAAACAAAAAATTAATCACGAACACGCATTATTGGTTCTAATCTCTATTTCATAGTATAGGCTGATTTCATAAACACAGCTTCCAAAGCAACACTGGAAGCATGAGTTTACAAGGCATTCTCGTGTTGCTTTGCAAACTGCGTTTATGAATTCAGCCATAAATTATGAATTTCGTAACAAATTTGTTACACTTTCTTTCCTAGAGTGCATTATAAAAATATTAACATCCCCTTATTAGCACTTATATATTTTTTCACACATCCAAGAAGTGTTTCAACGTCTTTGTCAATAAGCCAGTGGTCTTCGACTAAACAAAGAAATGATTTGAAACGTAAGAACAGATTTAATAATGAAGAAATTCTCCCAAAATAGATAAAAATATCGACACCTATTGCATAAATCTGCTAGTCTAATAATTAAAATGTTCCAATATTATCTTCATATTGAAAATAATTTAAAGCTATCAAAAATTCTTTAAAAAACGAACTTTTTCAAATAAAAAGTAAAAGTAATAAAAATAACTAAAATGTATAAAAAATTGATTGATTTTTGGGTTTTTTCCAATTTTATGAACGATAAAAGGTTTATTTTTCAAAAATATCCAATATGTTATCAGATAGGATTAAGTACAGTGATAAAATAATTATATAATGAATTTAGTAAGTTGTCGACGTTTTTATTTGATATAATATAATATTAATAACAAAAATTAAAATAACTTGACGGTGTAAGGAAAAATTTTAAATTATAAAATATAACAACATATTTTAATTTAATTTTTTCTTTGAAACTCGTATGATGTACGTATGTATGTAAACTAGTGGTATTCTGATAGTTGTCTCTTTAAAATTTTGTTAACTTTTCCATTTACTTATCTGTATTGCCTGTATATTTCTGACAGAAACAAAATTTCATTTTGTATATGTTGAATTGGGGAAAATACGAAAATATGCAAAAAAAAAATTAAATACAAATATGTATGCATATACTCTTTTTGGAAATTTTCCCCAAACATTCCGATCTAAAAAGCCAAAGTTCATATGTGTGATATGTACGATAGGAACTGATTGTTTGAAAAATATTTGATGAATTGCGAACTATTCTTAGAATACCTTTTAATTAAGCCCACATTAAATTATTCAATTGGCTAGAAGCTCAATATAAATTTGTGGAAAGTAGGTATTTGCAATACTTTTATTCAAAATACAAATGCATTTTAAATTTTTATTCCAAATACGAAATAGTTTTTAATAAAAGTTAAATTTTCACAATGGAAATGATTTTTTTAAAGTTTTTTTACTCCATAATGTTGCTGTTTTTTAATCAATATTAAATCATACAATTTTCCTGATGTTCGCATATTTTTAAGAATTTTTGTCATTTTAGAGATTTTTTCAAGATTTTTGGCTGCCGATTGCCAATTATATGATTTTTTAAAAATAAATTTTGGGAATAATTTCCAATATTGCAGTTGCAATTTTTAGAATATGCGCTATTTTCGCGGGGTTTTCAATTTTTTAGTTTCTTTGCTAATTACATTTTGGAGCTTGATATCATATTAAATTTTGACATCAAACTTTGTTTTTATTTTATAAAAAAATGGCAATTAATTGAAGTGCTTTTGTAGATTAACTCACTGATGTTACAGAATGAAAGAAACATTTCTTATCAAATTCTAGCCGGGAAGAGATTTTTCTGCTTTGTTATGTGTTACTAAGTATCCAAACAACATTTTAATTGTCAAAAGATTTTTTATCACATTGTACAAATACAATAATAATACCGGGTTCTGATATACTGCAGGTACGCTCTGCACCTGAATATAGATTTTACATTAAATTTACACAAGTATAAAACAGGATATAAGCATCAATTTTGCCTTTCTTCTGAAATCACAAATAGTCATAAGAAATGAAATATTAATACATTTTCAAAACAAAACGAAAATTCAATTTCATTGATTACATTTCTCTAATATAAATAATATAAAAATAATTATGGTTATTTATATACGAAAAGAAAATGTAAGCGATAAAAATACTGTAATATGCATGCATAATATTATATTAATAAACGTACAAAAATAAGTATAAAGAAACAAACAAAAACAAAACAACAGATCGTTGCTTTTCGATAGTTTAAATATACACATGTATACACACAATGTGTACATGTGCCCATGAACGTATTTCAGTATGTATGTATGTGATATATGTGTGACAAAAAGGGAAGATTTCCAACAACCACATCAATTTCCATCAAGAATTTGAAATTTTAGTATTTTATAATAAATAAGATATATTATGTTCTTAAACGCTTAAACTACTATGAAAAATACAATTGCTCTGTGGTGTACAAGAAGCGGTTCTGACTACCAACCAGTAGGTTGTGTGGTTGAATCCCCACGCAACTTTTTCAAAAAATTTTTAAAAGTGAAATTATTTCGAATGCAATTGTTTTTGCTCATATTTTAGTCGTTAATGGACCGACTGCAATTATTTTCAGTCTAAACCTTCGTAGAACTCCATACAAGAGATCTGCTTCATAAAATTGACCGTACGACAGTTGGGGTCATAAAAAAACAACAGAATAGGAAATATAACAAAAAAAGTCTTTTGGCTATATCTCATTAATTATTGGATCGAGTTTTGTTATTTTCAAACCGAACAAATTTATGAAAAATTCCAAGAGAATGGTATAAAATTTATTTCTCTATGTTGTGTTTTGGCCTTAATTCTAACTACACCAAAAAGTAGCAGACGGACATACGGACATACGGACAGACGGACTGACGGACATCGCTCTATCTATAAGGATCCAGAATATATATACTTTATGGGGTCTTAAATGAATAATGTAGAAATTACATACGGAATGACAAACCTATATAACCTTTCCAAATTTTTTGGTGAAGGGTATAAAAAGGAATAAGTGCTAAAGTCGACATAAGCTGAATTTGAGTTAATACTTACTTTGTAATCTCCAGATTCGGAAGTAATTCTGGACAAAGTTTCAATTATTTTGTACTTTTTTCCAGGAAATTATAGCATAATAAATTGCTTCTTATATTTTTCATGTTATATTCTCATATGCATGCAAATATTCATAAAAAACTTTAAAGTATGAAATGATTAAAAACTTTGTTAAGTTTTTCATTAAATATTTTATTCTTAATATTTTGCAGTTTTTCTTTTACGTCTTCTAGGACGGATAAGTTTATTATAATTTGATAAAATAAGAACTTTAAAAAACTCAGTTTTTCTTTATGAAGATATTCTCCAACTAAATAAATATTTCACAAAAGTTTCACAGAATGAAATGACCATCGTTTGTGGGATATTCCAGGTCCCCACATAAAATTTCTTAGGAATGTGTAGCAATACTGCAATGAAAAGCATCAAAAACTCATATAGATGACCAATAAAAATAAAGGTCGCGAGAAGACCTAGAAAAATAAAAATCTTCTGTAATGGTTATGAAAAGGCTGAAAAAGGGTCCTTTTTTATTTAACAAGGTTTTTGTTACTTTTTGCCTAAACACATAAGATAAACACGTAATATAAAATTATTATATCTTTTGTAATTATTTTTCTAAGTAAAAAAGGCTAACTACCGCCTGAACTCTTTAAACTTGTGTTTTTAATTAATTATAACATTCATGTTATGCAAATAAATAAATTGAATTCTCTAATGGTTATGAAAAGGCTGAAAAAATAAAGGTCCTTGTAGGCGTATTTAAGACCCAAATATATTAAAATCTTTTATAATAGTTATAAGAAGACCAAACAATATCCCTCATTTCTAACTGTTATTAAGAGATTTGTATTTTAAAAACCCTTGAACAATAATTCTTTGCAGATTTTTATAAATAAATATTGGCCATATTTATAATATTTATAAATAAAAATCGGTTCGTCTGAAATAAACAAAATTGAGTTAGTCAGAGAGGAAGATGGAAATAATATGGTTGATATTTTGAATACTCTTAACTTGAACTAAAATATATTAAACCTTTTTGACAACATATGTGTATAATTAAAAGTTTTTACATTAAATATTGTATGTAAATATATTTACATAACTAAATTATCAAATAAAATTAAAGAAATTTAATATCAATACCTTATACAAATGAATCAATACCTTAAAAATGTACAGATGTCTGAAATGTATAATTTTTTTTAGCAATATTATTAAAAGGCAATGTTATAAAAACTAGCACTTTAGTTTTATGAATCGTTGAACATTTTAGCTCTTTGTTTTTGGCAATCTAGCACTTTTAATCTGTCTAGCTCTAGCAACCCTGCATTCCTGCCTTCGTCGTCTTTGAAAGAGTAAGGTCCAATGGTGCCACCGACCCATTGACCCCACCAAAGAGTACATTTTTCCGGATACATTGGTAGTTCTTGCAATGGTTCTGTTTGCTCTTCACACTAAATACATCAGTTTAGCTTGTTCACGTATCCATTCAAACAAAAATGAGCCTCGTCGCTGAATACAATTTTCATACAAAAAAGTGGATGAATTTTAATTATAAATTTCAAAAATCTGCAAGCGTTTGTAATCGTTTGTAAAGGTACGGTCACACTTGCCAAATATTTGCCGAAAAAGACGTGACCAACAGACAAGCTAAATTTGCATTTTCTTTAACTCCAATATTTTTTTAAATATGGGTTCGCATTTATTAAAAATAATATGAAAATAGCATTTTGCTTCATAATTGACTTCATTTTGTGATATAAAAACCAAGTTAAATCACACTAGCCCTAAGAAAAGTAGTGGTTTTTTTTTGGCAAATGCTTGCCAAGTGTAACCGTACCTTAAGTCTATTCATGGTTATAAACTATAGACCACACTGAACATGTTCAACAGTAACATGTTACACGAAAACAGCTGAGCTGGTAAAAACAGTATTGCCAAAGAGAAAGTTGCTAAAAAAAATCACGTTTTATATAGATACATTTATTTATTGGTAAATATCCTGCAAAGTAAATTTGCAGAACATGGTTTCACGAAAATGGCGCCGGTTACCACACCATATGTCTATGACGTTATTAACAGTATTTTAAAAATGTTTTTGTGACTGGCTATACACGACCTATGCCTTTACATAGGAAGTAGTAACGTGGTTGTCAAAGAAGTTCCACAAAAGAACCGCAATACTATGCGGTTATCCGTAGCAAATCAGTCAACCAGTGCGAGCGACACGAAAAACTCTCGAAGTCTAAACAACACACGCAAGCCTGACCGCACTTAAGAAATAATTACGATGACACGAGAGCTGCTTAACTATCGATATACATAGATAAATCTGTTTTGTGAGGGCTACACTTTTGAAGTTGGTGGCGTATGCTTTTTAAATAATATATGAGCGTTATTGAATATAATATTAAGTATACGTAGTGTTTCCTTTATAACACCGCTTTTAGAAGGGCAAAGTTTACTATGATAAATTTAGTAGAATTCCTTATTAAACTTTCTTTTTTATTTAAACAGGAAAAGCTTAATATTAACTTTAGTCAATAAACTATGAACTTTGAGAGTACAAAGCCCAAGTCTGTACAATCCCTATTTAATTTTTTTCGCCCTCTTTTCCAAACTCAAGGCTTGGCAAGGTAAACTTTCTATGCCCAAAAAGGGGTCTAAAATGGAATACATTTCTACAACTCGTCGGCAATTAAAATGTTGCTCCAGTAGCACTGTAAATAGTTTTGCGTAAAGATAAAAGTGCTGCCAATTGAACTAACTATTGCACTGTTACTGCATTTACGAATGCACCCACCTATTAAAAAGAAGTAATATTTTTTCTGATTATATCTGCAGCCACCAGTGCGGTTGATTGCACTAAACTAAAATAGAGATACGATTAATTGAAATGATATGAAAAAAAATCACAGAAAATCGGGTTCTTGATTGCCCTGCTAGGATACTTGAAGGGCTGGGAAGATGTCAAACTCGACTACCTCCGATCATAATGTGTTTTCAGAGGGCATCAAGCTTAGGCAGCAAATCCATTATAATACTGTAGGAAACGTTAGTCCGTAACTCCACAAATATCATAAAAAAACATTATTATTTTGACGTTATACTCAATTAGTTTGTACCTTTTGAATACTTAATTGAAGTATTTTTAAATGTCTTTGAAAAGCAAAAGTTTCTTTTTCAGCTTCAACATATTCAACACATAAAATAATAAATTTCAGACAAACTAAAATTCTCTTCGCAATTGCCAACATATTAGTAAATTTATTTATTTATTTATTTTAATTTTGATTTTCGAATTTCCAAGGTGCCTAAAAATCTGTTAATTTTAATTGAACCATTTGTTACTTATTTAATTGCTTCAAACTTACAAACATTTTTATTATAGAACATTTAAAAAAACATGATTTCATCAATAGACAAGAACAAACTCATACATTAATACGTACACTTTTAAAAACATACAAAAGTGTGTATGCTGAAAAAGTAAAACTAACACATGAACAAATAATTTTAAAAATTTATTTGTATGTTGTATGCAATCGATGTTTCTGTATTGTTAAACAATTATGTTAAACATGATAATACAATTAAATTGTAATTATTTGAAAATGTCGTTTTTACTTTTTATTAAAAAAACAAACAAACTCATTTTATACAATAATAAATTTATCATTTAATTACGATTTTTTTATTTATGTTATTGCGCCAATTAAGAACTCTTTAATCTACAAAATGTTTAAAAAATTAAGATGTTTTTTATTTTAAATTGTATTCACAATTTGTTCAAACTTTCATGAAAGCAGAGTGAGTGCCTGGTGAACTTGCAATCAAATAATAGAATACTCGTACCTTCTGAATTATAGTTTTCTTACAAAGTGCTAAATTATTTAACTATTTTTTGCTATTCATTTATTAAAATTAATCGAAAAAAAAGTCAAAGAAAGGATCTATATAAATCACTTTGTAAACAACTTTTCGCATATACTTCGAAAGCCTACTGACTCACCCCATACTGTCATTTGAAAACTCAATTCAAAACAACTGTCACATACAGACAACGCGCAAATAATTTTGTATTTTTCAGTTCACAAACAATAATAAATTGTATATGAAGTCACAGACAAATGCCAAAAGGGAATAAAAATGTAATTTTTAGTTGAACTCGCACATACTGCGAGTTTTTGTTTCTGTGCCTTTTATTCTGTTCAGATAGCGAACATTACAGTTTTCATACTTTTAACGTAAAATTGTTGTTTTTGAAATCTAAATGCAGGAGAAAAATAACGACAAACAAAAATCTGTTCACTAACTCTATGGAATTTTAATTTTATCTCTTACTCGCTGATACGCTTATTCCATGTGTCATGATTTTATTGTAAAATTCAATTCTATTTCAATATGAACTTTTTTTTAATTTTATTGCATTTTCATAATGAAATTTTTAGTTTTAAAATTGTGTCTCTAATAAGTTTGTGTGTTGTTATAATGACAATTGTTAAACCAGACTTGAGTTCGTTCATTAAAAATATTTTTTTAAAAAGGAAACTCTAACTATTCTGCTGACAGAACAAATATAATGGCATGAGCGATCGAATTCTATGTATAGGATCTTCCAGTTGGAGGTTTCATTTGGTTGTGTAAATAGTACGAGTATTTTTAAGTAAAATCATCGAATATCTGATTAATTTTAAAGACGTTGGTATGACATTAATAATGGAAAACAATATCAATCAACTGAATCAGTCATCGCTTAGCTTGCAGGAATATATTTTTTAGGATCATATTCTTAACAACAAGTTTTGAAGGGAATACCCTGTGTGCTTCATTTTTAAGCATGGACTATCAGCATCCTTTTTTTGCTTAGAAGAACAAGAGCAGAGTAACAGATTTTCTGTAAATATTATAGTTTTTAGAAGCAGTTTATTCAATTGCATGCAAATTATGCTGCACGAATAATCCCACAATTAATAAATATAGATATATTTTCTTTTGACTCTGTCGTAGTTGATAAAATTTTTCGAAGAATCAGCGAAATGACTAAGTGCATTGTTGCTTATATACTTATTTAAGCCATTATTAGTTCTGACAAATTATCCGAATCTGTTTTAAATATTTGTCCCAAAATAATTAAGTGTTTTTTAATATTTCTTATAATTTTTCTGTTAATTAAATTTTTTAAATTCTCTTAAGTCATTATTAATTAACACAAGCACTCGCTGATATATCATTTTTCAAAATAAAAAGTTTTTCACTAATACCAACCAGATTTTACAAATGAATCACGTAAATTACATTTTATACACTTAAAACTGTATGATACGAGTCGTATCCATGTCACTCTACAAAATGAAAGTGTTTGTGTATGTGTCTGTATTTGTGTTTATTATAAGCACTCCCAACAAACACAAGGCTTGAGACTAATCTCGGCATTTAATTTAATGGTCATTTGCGAATTTCTTATCCAGTGTAACTCACTAATTACTGTCAAATCTTAAACTTTAAGACCTTAAGACTTAAAGCCATGCCGCATTCAACATGGAAAAATAATTTAAAAATATTAAAATTCTTAATTTGTATATTTCAATATTCCTCAAATCAGAAATAAATTTAAAGTAAACGTTTTTTTAACACAAATCATGAAATTTAATATGATAATTTTTTAAACAAAATTGGTTGTTAGTAATTTTGAATCCAAAGTGATTATTATTTTGGCTAAAGTTCGTAGCATTTTTGTGGAAAGAATTTGATATGAGATAATATTCCAAGGGTACAAGACACAAACTAACATCAATTAATTTCAACTTACACGGCAGAAGTTTTTCGGGAGCCGTTACACTCCCATCATCAGTGTCCATGTGTGTTTCCATGTATCCGCTTCTGTTTAGGTGTTTATACAAATTATAATTTGAAAAATAATACGAGACTTAATTGTATTGTGGAATATATTATTTGTTGTTTTTAAAGCACACACAACTTCACCACTATCAATATTCAAGTTTTACCATCACTTATTAACGTTAAATTAACCCATTGTGACACGTTGGCTTATCTCATGTAACATTTTTTCCTAAATTTCGGAAAGGTTATTTAAAATAATTAGGTATTATTCTAGATGTATCGAAGATACAGCGGTATCAACAATATTTTAATTATCGATTCAACGATACTTTTTAAAGTTTCTTATAAATAAACACTAAGAGTAGTTTATTTCCTGCAACTGCTTAAATATTTTCAATGCGTGTTTCTGTGCATAACAATAAAATTGGAAAAATATTACTGTTGCCACCTTATGTGTAATTACACATATCATGTGTAACTTTTATTTTCATGTGTAGCTCATGTGTAGTTTAAAATTCTATAGTTTTCGATCACTACTTTTTTATTGTGATGACGACTGTGATGACGACAAATAAGGATTGGCTGTGATATTTTAATTTATTTATGAACCTGTTTTTAATATTTTTTGCTTTAAATTGACATTTTAAAGGAGAATGAATAGAATTGGTCTAAAAAATCCCGAAGAAGTTGGAAAATACCAACGAAACTTCACAATGATATATAATAAATAATGACCTTGAAAACACAAATATAGAAAATATATTCATCATGAAAAAAGTTTTGGAATTACACAAAAAAGGTTAAATATTTAATCTCAACAAATTAAAGCACGTTATTTTCCAAAAAAAGAAAGGATATGTAATTCCTAATTTTATGTGCAATTTTCACATGATGCATGTGTAATTTAACATTTCATTGTTGGCAACACTGGAAAATATGAAATAGCAGAGCATAAAATTAAAACCGACATTTCAACAGAGTCCGAGCTTAGATTGCCGAACATTTGGAATAAAAAAATCTGCAATTCTCTTTTATTTTTCCATTCGCGTTCACACATTTGCTTAATATTTGCAAAAAGCAAATTAAATTTCAACAAAGAGAATGTGAACAAAGCTTGCCGCCGAGTACCCAACACAAGTACGATGCTAAATGCTAAATAAAGCTAAATGTTTTCCTTCCAAACACTTTCGTGTCTAAACGCATTCAGATAAGAAAAAGGAATTGCTGTTATGCTTTTAACTTTGTGAGTGCTTGTTATTATTAGAGAATCCGAGGAAAGTGAGCCTCTGCCCATCCTAAGCTGTGATTCTACTAAGGAAGCAGTCTAAAGATACCTAAGATCTTCGCTAGTATATCTAGAGACGCAGATCCGCTTGTTTACCGGGGCAACGTCATTTCATAAACAAATTTTAAGAAAATGGCGCAGCCTTATTTACGTTTTTAAATGAGTTCTGTCGCAACTGAGAGACTTTTTTTAATGCCGATCTCGTTCAAACAAAGTGCAAGTCCAACTTTTGTCGCTGCACTTAATCTCTTTTATTTTTTTAAAGTTGCAATTGCTTTTAGATTATAAACTTTTTATTGCAGACATTTTTTATAGTTGTAAACATATGTATGTATGTGCTTGTACGAACGGGGGAACAACCCGAAATCTTAAGTGTTTTAAATAATATCTCCCCTCTCGCCGACAAAGTAGGAGTTGCAGGGCAAAGAATTACACAATGTAAACGGGCACACATACATACTTGCGAAATCGTCTTTCTTAGTAAAATTTTAGAATACTTTGCTTTTAAACAAAAATCTTAATAATATAAATTTTAAATACTAATAATATTTTACGCTCCAATTTTGTATAACAATAAAAAAATACTCTACTTGTGTTCTATTAATTTAATACTAAATTCAAATTTAATACGCGTATCGGTACCGGCATCGTCGATATTTTTTTGGAGTATCGGCAAAATGGTGTAGAGTAACTTCAGGTAATGTGAAATATGCTGCTAAAGTGGAATCCCCCGTAGTTCTTAAACTAAATGTTATTTAGCATTCGTAACTATCTGTAAGCACATTAGCAACACGTCCTTGGCTATACGTGTGGTCGCACCGTTAGTTTTCAATTAGTGTGTAAATGAAAACATGTGAAGTCGACTTTATTCTGTGAGCACATTCAAACAACTGTTTGGTTCTAAATATTAAGAGTTTGACCAGTTTTTTCGATTAGAAAATACAAATAGTGTGCTAAATAATATCTTTAATCAGGGGGCAAATTACGGCATTCGATATCGAACGAAATCCCATACTAATTTTTTTAATATGTATGGAAATATCGTTCGATATCGCATGCCGTAATTTGCCACCAGTAAGTATCTTGATTTAATATTTTTTTTAATTTGTATATGATTTGTTTTAAAAAATTTGCTAGTCGGCTACTATGGAATACTTCAAAATGGGATTTGTAGAACGCTTTTCCACATAACACGTTGACTATATCTCTGTTTTATTTCATAGGAGGTAGCATTCAATCATGTCTAATAAAGGCGGAATTAGAAAATGGAAGCTGTCGAACAAAAAAGAAATAATGAAATGAGCATTAAATCAGATTGGGAAAACAAACAAAACTTTTCGCAAACGTTTCCTACGAACACAGAAACTTTAAAAATTTTTTCAATCGTTTTGTACACGAGCAAAACCGAAACAAATACTTTTTAAATGACAAAGAGCGCAAACAAAACAATTGGCTCTTCACTCATCTGCTTGCTGTAATATCACGTTGCAATCGTACAATTGGGAACAAAGCAAATTCTCAAACGTATTTTTTAAGTGTTTCATTTCGTTCGTTATTGTATCATGAGCACATCAATCAGTAAACGTTTGCAAACATTTCTTCTTCAAACTTTTCAATTTTGCTCCCTTTATTTTCTTTTCTATCTGCGTACGTGTAAATTAATGTACATTTAGTGCTCACAAACAAAAACAGTACAAAACTAAATGGGGCAATCGTTTTCATCGTTTTTGTTTTGTTGTTGTTTTACTCATCGGAAACAGCAAAACAAAACGAAACGTTTGCTTTCCTACTCAGCATTAAATTAGCTGCAAAAACGTACAATGTCCCTCGTACTACACTTCATAGAATATCAAGAAGTGAAGCCAATACCATTAGGTCACTTGTATTTCAACTTGCAAAACTAAATGGAATTTTGAATAATTTGCAAAGATAATGTGCAATTATATTTCGACATTCTTGAAGCTGAGTATGGACAGCACAACTTACCACCTTCTTCCATACGGAATGCAGATGAAACAGGACTTTCAATTCTTCAAACCGTACATCCAAAAGTTATAGGTGCTAAGAAAAAGCGACAATTAGGATCAATGACATCAGCTTAACGTGGCTCTCTAGCTACAGTAATTAGTTGTATGAGTGCAGGCGGCTCATTTGTGCCATCAGATATTTTTACGAAATGGTTTTAACATTTTCTAAAATGCATAAAATATACTCTAGATTTAGTAGAAATTAAGAAATTAATATTTTCAAGTACGTAATTTGATTTAATTTAATTAAATTTTTGTTATATTTTTGTGTTTTTAATTATAAATAAAAATAAAAAAGTAATATATTTCTTATCAATTGAAGTTTTTTCAATATATTGTTTCGTGTCCGGTAATATGGAATAATACTCCACATTACCCACCGGTGGGGTTTCACATTATCCTCCAATTTTCTAAACGAAGCTTTTTGAGATGATTTAGATTTTTCTTATATGGTAATTTTTAATATAAAAGAAATTAAAAATTTTGTAAAATAATAAGTTGGGCAACCGATAAGTCAACGTATTGCAATTCATCTGCTGTAAATTTTATTAATACTTTTTCCAGGAATACAAAAACAAAAATGGGGGTTTCACAATACGCGAAGTTACTCTATCAATGCATCCATAAGAATTCCGTAACAGGTTGCGTTTAAAGTATCGGGATGAAATTAATTGAAAGTTCCACAACTTAAATGTACGAGAAATGCCAATTACAATGAAACAAATTAATGAAATATGACACATTTCTTTACAATCTACATTTGAGAACAACGTTTGAGATGACGTTTGCGAATAAACGCAGTTCTGAATTTCAGAATAGGGTATCCTTTTTGTGGAGAAAATTCTCTGTTTCGTTAATGACATTCAAAACGTTTGCAAATATTTATCATTTGAAACGCAGTTTGATTTGAAATCATTCTCTATTTTAGATCGAATCTGTGCGTTTGTTTGGTGGGCTCTTTGTATACATTTATTTATTTATTTATTTAACGTTTATATATTTATGTATATCACTGCGCGTCATAATAGTGTCACAATATTCCATTGTGCTTTTGTATGTGGTGTCATTGTGTATTTTGTACCGTAATTTCTATTGGTTCATTATACTCGTATTTGCAATTGTATTAAGTTCTTGTTTTTATTTCCTGTTTGCTTTTATTTTGACAGAATTTTGTTGTTGTTGTTGTTGTTGTTGTTGTTGTTTGCGTGTTGTTTTTATAGTGTGATATATTTAATACATTGTAGTTAGTAGTTGTTTTTGTTGCTGTTGTTGGTGTTGTTATTATTTTTGTTGCTGTTCATTTCTGCTGTGAGCGTGACAATTTTGAAAATAAAACCGATTAAATATTTAATGCCATTGTTAAGTATTTTTTAATGTTCTTGCACTCTGTTGGACTTGTTTGTTGATTTTTACCACATAAATCCATCATAATTATAACTGTGGCATAATTTTAATATTAATTCTTGTATTTATTCTTTTTTATTGTCGTCGGAATTATAATTACATAATTAATAAAAATATTATTGCTGCAAAAAAGTTTTGGATTTATTACGTTTAATTTAATTTTATTTTAAAGGGAAGAAGGAGTTAAGTGTACTTAGTTTTATTTAAAGATAATATTATTTCAAATAGTATGAAGAGTCCCAATTTTCGGTATGTCAATTAACAAATTACAATTCTCTTCACGAGTATTATGTGAATTCAACAGAAATGAGAGAGGATAATTTTTCCAACTAAAGATGCACTAAATCTTAATTTGTTTAATACCCACAAATACCTTGCAATTTTAAATAATTTATTTCATTATTTTTTAACTATTTTTTTAAATAATTTTATAATATTTTTTGGGTTTTAATTAACACTTATTAAGTGAAATTTATAATTGTTTAGGTTGCACAGTTTGCGCAGGTTGTACAGTTTTATTACTTGCACCACCTGGTTCACTCTGTGTTGCATATTTGATACCATTTCGGATTAACTTTTTTAATACAATATAAAAAATTTTGAAAAATATTTGTCAAACCAATAGTTTTTCGACAAGAATGTATTCATAAATATTACAAATTTATATTTTTATTAATTAATTAAAGTAAAATTTTATATATTGTCTAAAACTTTGTATATAAAAAAATATGAATTTTTTGCAACAGAAATTCTTTTTATACAACTGGAGGTCGTTTTTGCTAAAGAAAATTTTTATTTTAAACAAATACGAATGATAAATGTTCCACTAACACATGCTTAGACTTAGATTTTTTCAGTTTGAAAATAACTGGAGGAAGCTAAGTTTGATTAATAACGTGCACCCTGAAATATTTCGAACTTTACTTTCTTTATTTTGGGCCATTTCAATTTTGGATGTGTGAATTTCATCACTTAAACGCTGCAATAAGTTGGCATAATACTCACCGTGGACAGTTTTTTTTATTTTTGAAGAAAATTAATTAAAATTATCAGACGCTCATCCCAAAAAAAAAGAAACGCCATGACCAATCCTGCAGATGCAACTGTCTTCGCCTTCTTTGGACACGAATCTGCCATTCCAGTCCACTACTTTGATTGTTCCGCTTTTCCATGGCTACCAGTCAACCCAAAAAAATCCATGAAACATCTCCATACACTCTACTGAGACTGTTCTTATTCTATTGTGATCAAATGCGGCTTCCATAATGCACTCAGCTTTCTCAGATAGACCTTTTTTAAATTCCTACCATCTCAGCTGCCTCTAATACCATTTTGCAGATTTTTTTAACCGTTTCTGGCGTGGACCAATGCGATGTTTGCCTTGGCAGCTCGTTTAGTAGAATATAGCTCGGTTTTCATATGGATTGGATTGAGACCTTTCAAATGAAAGTATTGAATTATATTTCATTCATGTTTGTAAATTCACAGAGTTTATATTTTTTATGGCTCCAAAAAAACAACGTGGCGCCTTGAAACACCTAAAAAAGTATTAAAATTTTAAAAAATTTTTGTTTTACGATTTTTAAAAAAAATTTCGTGACAAATGTGGCACAAGTGGCCATAAAATGCATCTCAATTAAATCTTGATTATTTAAGAATTACGCCACCTGTGAACTCCCTGCTTACGTTGTACAAAACTGAGTAAACATATGTAGAAAAAAAGCTTTAACTCAGTAGCCGATGGAGTTATAAAAAGCCAAGAAAGTTTGGGAAGTAGCACTGATCCGTTCTGCTAGTCTGATGTTTTTTTATATGTTTACCAACCAGCGCCTCTGCTGTCAAGTAGGCGCAATATTGCATTTTTATTTTATTAAGGTTTCTTCTTTTTTATGTGCGTCTTGCTTAGCCATTTTCTAACTGATTTCTAGTAATTTTCACCTCAATTCTTAACCAGTTCTCGTTATAAGTTTCTCGCAGCACTGATCCTGATTTAAATAATATAACACACAACTGTTTTATTTACACTATTGAACTTGTTGTAGGTGCTAAAGTAAATAAACATCAATATCGTTTTGTTTATCTTTTGAATTATTGAATGCCATAAACAATAAAAATAGCAAAAACTAACAGCAAAAACCAATAATATTCTGACACTGTGAGTTAGAGATGAATAAAAGGAATAAAGAAAATATGAACTCTACATATATACACGTGTGCATACATAAAAGGTGTTCTTTTGAAGCCCGATAGAATTTACAAAAGGTTTAACTAGGGTTAACTGTCAAACGTAGTCATATTGCACCCACTCTTTGACGTTAATGATCAGTACACTCTATCAAATCATCATGAAGTGATTACCGCTTAAGCAATGCTACTGAAATGTTGAATGTTATTGGCTTGCTTCCCTATAGCTCAGTATGTATTTATATAGCTGTAAGGATAAGCGTTCGAAATAACTGCCATCAGTTTACGTGAGATTTCCACAATAAAACAAAGACAGAAATCGCCAATTGAAGTCTGATTTTTTTTGTGATTAACTTTGGCTTGTATACTACTTATGAAAATAAACCTTGGCCTCTCTAACTTTCCCTCTTTCGCCACAATGGAAATATTATCGAAATCATTGACTAATCATTGAATAGCGCACTGGATTATATCACATTAATTTTACACCGAAAATTAGTGTCACTCAAATATAATACAGATGTACTTTCAATTTTAGTTTTTATTTGTGTTAAATATTACGAGTATATGCATTCGTCGGCTTTAATATATGTATACGAGGGCGGATTGATATTGAAGCTACCTAGAGCTAGATGGCAGCATAAACACACAGACTTTTTTTTAGAAATTGCGATCGGTCAAAAAACGTCAGTTGTTAAAATTTCACCCAAATTCATCGATTAGTTTATTTGTTGTAGTCGTTTGAAGTGAGCAACTTTTGTGTTTCTTGAAAAATGGAAAAAAGTGAATTTCGTGCAGTGATTAAACACTATTATTTGAAAGGGAAAACGGCGAAAGAGACAAAAGAAAACATTACGGTGAGTCTGCTCCGTCAGATTACATGGTAAAATATTGGATTACTGAATTTAAACGCGGCCGAACAAGCACTATAACAATACCATCAACAGGAAGGCCAAAAGAGGTGGTTACTGCAGAAAATTTCAAGAAAATCCTTGATATCGTTAGGAATGATCGCCGAGTCAAGTTACGTGAGATTGTTAAAATGGTAAAAATATCAAATGAACGTGTGTTCAACATTTTCAATGAACATTTGCATATGAAAAAGCTTTCGACAGGATGGGTGCCGCGTTTGCTCAGTGTCGAACAAAACCGAGTTCGACAGACCACTTCACAGCGGTGTTTGGGCATGATAAAGCGTAATCCTGTTGATTTTTGGCGTCGATTAATAACTGTTGATGAACCGTGGGTCCACCACTACGCACCTGAAAATAAAAATCAATCGAAAAAATGGGTGGAAGCTGGTGAAAGTGCTCCGAAGAAGCCGAAGACAGTGAATTCGGCTGGCAAGGTTATGGTCACTGTATTTTGGGATGCATCGATTATCTTGAAAAAGGACCCACAATCACAGGAAAGTATTATCGTGCATTATTGGATCAATTGATTGATGCAATCAAGAAAAACCGACCACATTTAAAGAAGAAAAAAGTGCTCTATCTTCAAGACAACGCACTGGTTCACACAGCATTAGATACGATGCTAAAATTACGTGAAATACACTTCGAATTGGTTGATCATCCATCTTATAGTCCAGATTTAGCTCCTAGTGAATTTTTCCTGTTTCCAAACTTGAACAAATGGCTCGCAAGAAAAAGATTCATCTCAAACGTAGAAGTGATTACCGGAACTAACGCGTATTTTGAGGTGTTCTCAAATTGTATTATTCAGATGGTATAAAACAGTTTTACTAAGTGTATTGAGCTGAAAGCAGACTATACTGAGAAATAAATGGTTTTTGAAAAAATGTTTTTTTCCTACTTAGGTAGCTTCAATATCAATCCGCTCTCGTATGTAAAGAGTTCAAGAATATATCTTTTTCTACTTCGTAATCTACTTTAATTTATAAACAATGCATGTACACTAATATAATTACTTGGAGGGAAAATTTAGCAATAAAAACCTTTTTGAAAATATCTATATATACCTTATCCACTAAACTTACTTACTAGCTAAGCTGGTGTTAAGCCATTGATATGTTCATGATCTGAGTTTGAACAACGGAGATAAGTCCTTCTAACTTATCTTCCACCAATTCCAAAATAGAAATATCATGGAGTCTGCGGTTAGAATAATGTCACGGAAGATTGAAAATCATTTTCAACAACTTATTTTGTGCTATCTGGAGTTTTTTAATATGACATTTTGCACTATTACTCCAGGCTGGAGCTGCATAAAACATAACCGCATGAAAAATAGATTTCAGAATGATTTTTTTAATTCTAATATTTAATATTGATTTTCTATTTATAAAAGGATACAACAGACGAATTCAAATAGTAATCTTATTTGTGTCATATGATATGTGTTCTTGATTTTGGAATCTGTTGTCACTCCTAATTATTTTACTTATTGTTCCCATTGCATTGAGGAATTGTTCAGTACAATATTTTCTTGAGGAAGAAAACAAGGTTTTCTTATCTGCTAAAATATATTGCTTGTGTTTTTTCGTTGTTTAACATAGTTTCCCATTTATTGAAATATGCAGATATTTCTGCTGTAGCTCTTTGTACGTGGGTACTAATGTCCACCGCAACCATTCCAGAATAGAAGATTGCCGTATCATCTACGAAAGTAGACATTGTGCAATAATCCAGTTGGTATATATCACATGTATATAAGTTGTATAATATTGGGGAGAGGCAAGAGGACAACCCGCAGTTATGTTATAACATATAGAAGTATGAGAATTTTAATCAAATTTAAGGTAAAGTTTAAACGAATCATTTTAAAAATAAGTCCATCGTGCCACACTGAATGATTGTCATCATATATAAACACATTCACGACAACATACAAACAATTTCCTACAAAGAGAATATCGCCGCTGTAAACGAAAGTGTGATAGAAGTTTCAAATTTATTTATTCGTCGTCATTCTGTCCATCCACTAAGTGGACTACACTCGTTTCAGATCCAACTGGTGAAGGAATCAAAGCCACGAGACGCAAGTCGTTATTTCCACGGTTGGCTCCTAGAAACTTTTTCGATGTTTTATTGGCAAATGTGTTCGGCGATAAGGATCATTTTTGGCTTGACGCGTTTGCTAATAAATAAAATTACCGCACATGGAGTGAAACCAACATATCCTACAGGCTCCATTACATTTACAAAAATGCACTGCTTGGTGCACTTAATGCGCTGGTGTTGTCAAACATAAAGCTGGAGCTTACGTTACAGTCATAGGATATTGTTAACGCAGCATGATCAATGATTTTTCGTTTGAAAATATGGATGATATTGATCGGGCGAGATGTGCCTTCAACAGGATGACGCTACATGACCGCAGCCATCGACTAATTGATATTAAAATTTGGCGATAAGTTGATTTCGAGAAGTGGACCCGTCAATAGATCCCCAAGGCTGTGTGATTTGATATCTCTCGAATATTTCCTGCACGTGGACGTAATAAGCCAGTGATATGCTGATAAGCTAACAACAATTGATGCTCTGGAAGGCACCAATGCACGAAAAAGTGGCCCAAAGTTGAACGTCCAGAACTCGCTTCATCAAGTATAGCCGCGCTGGTCATATGCCCGAAAATATTTTCGAATATTAGTGCCGTGTATTGATCTTTCAAATAATTTTTTTTTTGGATTAAAATTAAAATTTTTGTGTAATTTTTTCAAATATTAAGTTCCATCGGGCTTAAAAAAACACCCTTTTCATTATTTACTCTATACAATTGCCACAATAATTCAGTCAGATAAAACAAAAGCTTTAACTCACTTACACAAAAGCACACACTTCTCAATACATGACGACACATACTCACGCAAATATACAAAAACTAAAACATCTTTATAAATTCATTTATATAAAAAAGATATTGAAAAAAAATACAAAAAAACAAGCGCAAAGAAAACAATTTCTGCACAGTGTTTATAAAAGCCATATACATACACATTGCCTCCTTTGTTGCAACGCAGTCATATCTCAAAAAACATGATTTTTGAGTTAAGAATGCAAAATTATTCATCACATCGTTCTTCATCTTTTGTGAAAAATTCATATAAATATCTTCTTTACTCACCTCTTGAAAGGAGAATGCTCTTTTTCTTTTCCCAATGATCTGTGAGTAAATTAAAAACTTTAAACTCGCTTTCTGAAGAACGTGTTTTTTTAGATATTACTAAGCTGCAATAAAGGATTGATATGTTTATATATAGTTCATTTTCCCGAAAAATGTTATATCTCAAAAACGCAATTTTTATGTATACATATATGTACAGTGCACTCGGGGTATAGTGAACACTCTGTAATATGAACTACCCGATATAGTGAACTGGCTATTTTTTACATTAGTTACTCTAAATAGTGAACTCCACAAACCTCTATAAAGTGAACACAGTTTTTTGCACAATGATTGACAACAAAAAAGCTAAGTTTTTTCAATACAATTATTTCTCTTGTATATACTCATTGTCTTTGCATTCTTTTCTTGTTTCAATACACATTTAATGAGATGAGTTTAAAATTCGATCTTTGCACGTGTTTATATGTAAATTGATTGATTGATAAAAAAAAAGAAGTTTTCTTTCCATTAAAGGAAACAAGAAATTCTAAAAGATTAAAGGAAACAAGAAATTCTAAAAGAACTAGAAAATGGAGTAGAAGCTACTCCAGATGTAGCAAAATCCACAACAAGTGGCATAAAAAAAACAAAAACAAAGTGGAAGCCGGAGTTCCATGCTTAAGTAAAAGTGCCCTTAACAGAAAGACATTTCGAAAAGCAGAATATCCGCTTCTCGAAAAAAAGACTTCAATTGGTTTTTAAAACAGCGATCTAAACACTTACTACTAAGCGGTGAAATGATTATTCAAAAAGCCAAAAAACTGCACGAACTATTGATATTCCCGATAAGACATACGTTTCTAGCGGGGGAAATTCTGCTCCAGGAAGAAAAATTCAAAAAGCCAGAATAACATTTTTGGCATGCACGAATGCCTCTGGCCTCCATAAATTAAAACCTCTAATTATTGGACACGCTAAGAAACCTAGATCTTTTAAATCAATTGAAATTCCTGTAAACTACCAAAGTTCAAAAAAATGCTTGGATGCCCTCTGCAATATTTAAAGAATGGTTTCATAAGTCAATTGTCAACTAGGTTTGGGGTTTAATTTTCTTTAAAAAAAAACTAAGCTTTTATGTTTTAAATTTAGGTCAAGGCATATTTAAAAGGAAAAGGCCTACCAATAAAAGCAATGCTGCTCCTTGATAACGCGCCTTGTCATCCTCCAAAATATTTTTATTACTGAATAAAAAAATCATTATTTTTTTACATTATATGAATAAAATTTTTTATTTTTCTTAAACTGTATATAGTGAAATTCTTGATATAGTGAACAGGCCTGTGCATTAATTAGTTCACTATATCCCGAGTGCACTGTATATTGAAAAGATTAATTTGGATCAAGTTCAAACCCGAGTTTACCTATTTTATTTATTCTAATTTTTATTATTTCATTTATGTTAGAAATTTTTTTTGATAAATTCATTATTTTTATTAAGAGAGTACTAAATATAGAACAATTTTATTATTTATCAGACTGACAGAACGTATCAGTACTGATTTCGAGGTCGCTACACGTCAGCGTTCTTTGTTAAATTTTACAACTTTTGACGGTGGATACTAGTGACTAGGAATATCAACTATTTAACGGTATTATTTAACAAATTAGATTACGAAAAGTACAAACTTATTCATTTTTACATGTTACATCAATTTTGGTTAGTACGAAATCCCATCTCTGATGAATAACTCTCTCTCGTTTATTCAGCGCCATTGGCTGCTCAGAATATATAAATTAAGAACTATTCATCATATCGTTAATCGCGTTGTGCGAGAAATGCATAAAAATATCTTAAAAAAACATTTTTTTAATTTTTCTATTTTTCGAAAAAAAAAATAATTTTGGTTAGGACGTGGCTTGTCCCAATGCGTGAAATAAACTATAATACTTGAGAAAATGTTTTTGATTTATTAAAAACATTTCATCCTCTACAGAAATTTTAAATTTTCAAAATTCAGTTCATTTTATCGAAAATTCCACTGTTAAGAAAATTGACCACTGGTTATCATAAGGGAGCATAAAATATATAAACTCAATAAATTTTTAGTAGCACAAGTATATCCAATAGACTGAAATATAGACTTTTCTTTAAAGGAATATTAAAATTTTTGTATGTAACAGAAATGTTATTTTCGATTAAATTATTAAATGTTTGTGTTTTTATAAAAACAATAGAATTATCAGCTTTGATTAAATGCAAGAGAAGGGATCATGTAATGATAAATGTTTTATTTAATATAGGCAATTATGTATGGAATATAATATCCGATAAATGTTCGCCTTTGTTAGCCTCACAAATGCGAGCCCTTTTGAGCACTTTTTTTATTACATTCTCATACATTTCACGCGGTATTTCATCAATTTCATCACGAATTTTTTGTCTGAGTTGCTCAAGCGGTTTGTTTGCATAAACCTTACTTTTCTCATATCCCCACAAAAAGAAATCCGGAGCAGTTAAATCAGGCGACCGTGGAGGCCAATCACCATTTCTTGAAATAACTTGTTGTGGAAAGAGGTCTCGCAGTAATTACATTGTAATTCTGGCTGTATGCGATCTGGCACGGTCTTTTTGATATCACATGTTAATCAAGCCCAAAGCATGCAGTTGTGGCGTTAAAAAGTTTTCAATCATATCACGATATCGTTCCCCATTCACAGTTACCGTTACGCCGTTTTCATTTTCAAAGAAATAAGGTCCAATGATTCCTGCTGACCAAATTGCACACCAGACTGTCACTTTGAATGGATGCAAAAGGTGACTGATGAACAATTTGAGGGGTTTCCATTGTCCAGAACCGACTTTTCTTGCAGGCACGGTGTTTCTCCCAAAAATTTCACGTAACTTTTTCATCGTCACAGTAATTGATGATTGATTTTGATAAAGTGTTTTAACGATTAAAACACGTTGGTTTATCGGATGTTTTTCCATTATAAATTTCCCGCGCGTCTACTTCACGGCTGCCAAATATGAACTGTCAAGACTAATGTTTATCAAAACGACAACAAGACAAAGTAGTATACTTTTCCGGTGGACACCCTGTAAATTTTGTCCATTTGGTCAACAAATGTGGTCATGATTCCATTTGGAATATATACCCTCACTGTTTCCATACTTACAGCGCTATGCTGTGATTACAACAGAACTCTGTTAATCCGGATGGTTTGTGTCTAGGGTTATAAATTTCGAAATTTATCTTCACATACAAATTTACAGAACTTCTCTAGGTTATTTGTAGAAACAACCCAGTTCTGTGATGTATTCAAAAAACGTGTAACACCTGGCTTATACTCTACAATGATGTTAGAATATTATTAAGGATAAAAAACTATTTATAATGTAACCAAGAAGCTTATTTAATTATTATTATACAATTTTTCAAAGTCCTTTAATCATTGATTTAATATCCTCAAAATTTTTTCAATAGAAATTGTGGATTGCTCTTATGCTCTTCTTGTTCTGCCCACTGTGCGACGATTTGATATTTTGTTATTATTCCTGCTGTTATTATGATCGCATTGTTGTTGTCTGTATTTATTCATGATTCCGAGAGTTGTAGCAATAGTTATTTCTCTGCCGTGTCATTTCTTTGTTTTGTATCTTTCATTCTACGATTTTCAGTCATCTTCATCTTTTAGTTCATTCATGTTCTTTATACAGACAAGACAAATAGTTACAATTGTTTGTTAAAATCTGTTGTTTCAATGCTTTTTTTTTGTTTTGTTTCTAAAGTTTCCTTTCCTTCGGTCTGCCTCTATCCATCTGGTGGTTTTAGCTACGTTCAAATCAAATTCTACCGATGAACAAACGGTATGAATATACTTTATGGCAAATAATTCTTGAATTGTTCAATAGGGTGTTGCATCATCATTGGGGTTTTGCTTAACTGCTTGTGGTGGAGTAGTAAAATTTCGAATCAAAGAAATTCTTTTCCAAATAATTCTTTTTTTTATTTCAATTTTTTTTGCAAAATCCTTTTTATGTCTTTTTTTCTGTTGCATGTATTTTAAAAAATGTATCTATTGCTCGTATCATTGTTTTTTTTATAGCTGCTAATGTTGTTTTTGATTTAGTATGCATAGTTTATGTAAAGTTTTTTTCTCTTTTATGTGAAAACTCAATAAAGAATTATTTATTGAAATGAGAAAAACAAAAGAAATGAAAAATATTAACAATTTTGATTGGAAATCAAAATCAAGGAAAAAGTGGAAAAATTGCTGAAGACGTGAGGAAAGAAAACATGTTTTTTTCTACTTTAATTTGTAATAATATGCTATTTTCCAAACAAAATATTATTGTAAACAAAATATTATAAGTAGATAAAAGTTCCCGTTTATAAGAAAGCGAGAGAGAGGTACATCCAGTTGGAATGAATCTCATTTCATCAAACAAATAATAATTCAACAAATTTGGAATGTTTAAAAAGAATTAATTGAATACAATAAATATAAATTAAGACGTGGCAATGAAACTGTAATTAATTCTGCTGCTTGTTATGGGAATTGATAAAATTTTATATACTAGCAACGTTTTTAAAAATTTTTTCATTGCAAATAAAATTTTTATATATACGTATTTTTAAGTAAATAAATAAGAACTAAATCACATGTTGCAAAAACCAACTATAATCATATTAAAAATACTAGAGAGCTTAACTAAGAGACATTAGTTGTGTTCGAGTACTTTAATTACGTAATTACTGAGTAAACTGAAGATTTTACTCTCAAAAAAAGCTGTAGCACAAAAAAGTACACGAACCGAAAAATTTTAAAAATTCGTAAACAATAAACAAATAAACAAATTATCTTCTAGAATCGTTTCAATGTTTTTATTCTCATTTTATTTGATTTTCCTAATTTGTGTCTAATTAAATTAATTCAGAAATATGTGATTATTTGTTTTTGCTATTGACTACCTTAACAGCAAGTGCAGTACTAAGTAACCATATACTTAACACTTTCACAGCTCCAACGAAATAACAAAATAACAACGAAAATGGCTGTAAATGGTTTTTACAACATTTATTTCGTTTTAAAACGAATGGATAGTTTAAAAATAAGTGTGTACTTATTATTTTATATTAGTTTACTTCAGACTTTCCTTTTTTTAAGTAATTTTTTCACAAATTGTATACTTTTTGTTTTCTTACTTTTGTTTGTTTACCTTTGAATCATATGTTTTTTTGGTTTTACTATATTTTACTACAAGAAATTTTTGTAACTTGAGTAAACGAACGCAATTTCGTAAAATACAGTAAATTTCAGTAAAAATTTGTAAAACCTTTTGGGTATTCGAACACATTTATTGTATATATATATAAATAGTAATATTATTAACTAGTGTTTATATAGTGTAAATATCTTATTTGCTTGTCAATAAACAAATTTCAAAAATAAAAATTAAATATTAATATGTTCTTATTTATTTCCAATAAGCTAATTGGGCCTATTATTTTTATGTAAATAAAAAACTTTTTTACATCTTCTTCCCAACGTTTCGTCAATTTTTTGAATTTAATAGGCCCAATTAGCTTATTGGAAATAAATAAGAACATTTAAATAACCTGGCCAAAAAATAAACAAATCATAAAATATTAATAGTTTTATTTAAAAAAAATGTTATTGATTATTGAGGGTTATAATTAGTTCCTATGCGCATTTCACTGTTGCTAAAGCAGATCACCAGGAAACTTTACTCAAATATTTCTTAGAACATATTATATTAATCTTTCATTAAAACAAATTAAAAGTTTAAATATGTAATATCAAAGTTACAAGAACTCAATAATCAACCAATTGTTTTTGTTTTCTTACTATTATTTCAATTTGATTTTAATAAAACTGTTGATATTTTACTACATACTTATGTAAAATATTAATTTTGGGAAATAGTGCAATTAAAAACTTAAAATACTAAAATAATATTTTCTAATTTGCAATAATTTACACAACATATTGAAATAAGTTTGAAAACTTGCAAATCTTAGGCAAAAATTTTATACGTTCATCTCCGAAAATTAAAAAAAAATAAGTCTTTATAGATATTTTAAAAGAGTAGGCTCTAAAATGGTTTACTTTTTTTAATCGGCTAATCGGCTAATCAACCCAATCAAATCAAGAATGTTTTACTATATTATTCAATATTGAAGCCTTCAAAATATGTTTATAAAAAAAAGTTAAGGATACTGAAGTATTAACTTCGGAAATTGCATAGACTTTCAGAACCATTTTCGCTTATGTGGATATAAAAATAATTGTGACACCGATATTGCAAATTTCGCTTAAAAAATTTGATTTAAAAATATTTTTGAAAAATTTAGTTCTCAGAAACGGCAAGGACCTTTAATTTTACTTGGCTCAACGATTCAAACGGTGCATATATAAACAAAAATTTTGACCGCTTAAAATAATAAATAAATATTTTAAGAACTTCTGAATAGATTATAAAACTTGTAATCCAAATACATTTATTGGAACGTTGCCTTAGAATTGCCGAACTTGTGTGCGCATGAAGAATTTAGGAGAACAAAAAAAAATACACTTTTATATTCCTTGTAATGTCACTTGGATATCCTGCAACAAACTGCAAACAAACAGAAAGTCATGCTATTTTCGGAGGCAGCAACCCTCCCTCATTCGCGTTCTCGTGATCTCTTATTCTTTTCATCAGGTTTCTATCAGTTTTTAGAAATATCATCAGTATATAAAGGAGTTTATTAATGAAATGTTTCCTGAAAAATTCTAAATAAGAAAATATTTTTTGTCAAAAAAATATTAGTCATCCATCATTGTTTAAATTTTGCCAAAAGCATACAAAAAAATCTTTTATATTTAAACTTTTCTTTTACACACAAAACATTGTCTGGCAAAAGAAAAACAAATTAACTTAATACACGCGCTAATACATCTTAACTAAAACTAAACTTTAGCCGATTTTACGCACAATATACTTATACTGTCAATGTTAAATTATGCGGAATGCAACTTGCAGCAAAACAAAAATCAACAAACTAAGAAGCAAAAAGTCTTGCCGGAAAATATGCACATTCAACCCAAAAAAAAATACAATTTCCTTTCGTAGAGTATCCTTTCTTTTTTGTCTAAACAATTTCATGGAACGTGTATAAAAATATAAACTCGTACACATGCATACACTAAGCAAACTTAAGAAAAAATGAAGCAACTTTTAATTAATTTCTCGCACAAGCTTAACTTATGCATCTAATTACACCTGTAAAAAGAACAAGAAGAACAAAAACTAAAAACTACTTAAAATATCGTAAAATATCAAGAATGCCATCTTAAGGCTGCTGCTTTCAGCTGTTGAATTGGTAGCAGGAGCATAAGGCACTCAATAGGCCACTAGCGGATGAACTCAAAAGGCCTTAAAATTTCTTCCCTTCTTGAATTTTCACTTGACTTGCAATAGAGGTCTTCTAGAAGGCCCAGCCACTGCCTTCAAAAACATCCGATTCACATACCAACTTGCCTTCTTTTGAGCCCAAGTATTTTTAGTTTCTTTTGTCGTTTGGCGAGCAAGAGCTAAATAATAAAAAATGAAAATAACAAATCAAAAAATAAAAAACATGAGTTCATTAATTTATGTTTGAAGATTCAAAGCGATCCACTATCGTGCCCACTTTCCTTGGGCAAAATTTAAAAAACTATTAATTTTTATATATATGTCCGCCGGGAACGTATACTACTCTGTTTAGTCGCCATTTTGGTAAACATTAGTCCTGACAGTTCATATTTGGCAGCCGTGAAGTAGACACGTGGCAAATTTATTATAGAAAAATATTCAATAAACCAACGTGTTTTAATCGTTAAAACATTTTATCAAAATCAATCATCGATTACTGTGACGATGAGAAAGTTATATGAAATTTTTGGGAAAAACAACGTGCCAACAAAACGCACTATTTATCGTGTAGTGAATGATTTCGAAGAAAGAGGGTCTGTAGATGATAGGCCCAAGTATGGACCACAACGTACTGCAAGATCGGCTGAAAACATTACTGCTGCTCAAGAAAGTGTTCAAAACAATCCATCAACCCCAATTCGACGCCGTACTCAGGAGCTTGTTCTTCAAAGAACAACTTTGGCCAAAATTTTGCACAAGGATTTGCATTTGTTTCTATATAAGATTCAGTTGAAATAAGAGCTTCTTCCACAAGACCATTTACGCCGCCGTACATATGCCAATAGGATGTTACAGCTCGCCCATGACAACCCCGATTTTCATTAAAAAATCATAATGAGTGACGAGGCACATTTTAATTTGAATGGATATGTGAATAAACAGAATAGTCGGTTCTGGGCAACGGAAAACCCTCAAATTATTCATCAGTCACATTGCATCCATTAAAAGTTAAAGTCTGGTGTGCAAATTGGTCAGGAGGAATCACTGGACCTTACTTCTTTGAAAATTAAAACGGCGAAACGGTAATTCTGAATGGGGAGCGATATCGTGATATGATTGAAAACTTTTTAACGCCAAAACTGCATGCTTTGGGCTTGATTAACATGTGGTATCAACATGACGGTGCCACATCGCATACAGCCAGGATTACAATGGAATTACTGTGAGACCTCTTTCAACGGTCACCTGATTGGACTGCTCCGGACTTATTTTTTGTGGGGACATCTGAAAAGCAAGGTTTATGCAAACAATCCAGAAACGATTGAGCAACTCAAACTAAATATTCGTGATGAAATTAGTGAAATACCACATGAAATGTGTGAGAATGTAATAAAAAATCTGCTCAAAAGAGCTCGCATTTGTGAGGCTAACAGAGGCAGACATTTATCTGATATTGTATTCCATACATAATTGCTGACATTAAATAAAACATTTATCAATCCAAGATCCATTCTCTTGCATTTAATCAAAAATTATAAACAAGCAAAGTAGTATGTATACCTTGCCAGCGGACACCCAGTATTTGAATGCATTTCCTAACGTTTGAATGAAAACATTAACCCTTAGTTGCATTTTTTTAATTAATACAACTATTTGTGATGCAACAAATACATTTTGTATTTAGTAGCCAATTTTTGAGGTTCAATTAAAAATTTTTATCTCCAAATTTTTCTTGTAATTCTTTATAATCTATATCATCATCCTTTTGGTCAATCTTGTCTTGAGGGAAAGTGGCATTTGTAGGATTCTCGCAGATTAACAACGTGCGTTTAAACGCCAATATGATATCAGCAGTTGTCGATGTGTCTCTATTAAAAACGTCTGATGGATTATCAACACGGCTTGTTTTTCGGGCATGATACAATCGATCAAATTCATATATTTTATTCCTCGATTCTGCCGACATTGTTGATGTGTGTATGTAAAGTTCAGTTTTATTTTCGGTACCTCTTAATTTCTCTGCAGCTTCCTTTCTCTTACAGAATACCACCTAATTTGACTTTTGGCCCAGAAAAGTAGGCTGGCACATCATAGTGCAATCGGTTGAAATTTTAACAGATAAAAAATTAAACATGGAAAATTATATTAGTGTTGCTAAATAAACAAAAGATCTTTCAGAAGCCTTTAATTCGAAACTCTTTTAGCGGATCTTCATTTAAATACCTTTTATTGGGGTAAGGACTCCTTTCTTGCACATTCTCCTACAGAAAAGTCCTTCGGTGCTTATGACAAAACTTCTTTGGAAAGCCCTCTTAAAATAATATCTTGCTCAGGCCTTTTAGAAGCTGCAAGTATGGAAGGCCTAAGCGGCAATGAAAATAAGGTATGACTATAGAATGGGACAAGGAGTTCTTGCGCCTGCTAAATAAGGCCCTCTAGAAGGCCTGTCTGTTCCTGCATTTTACCGTTGCCTACGCAATATAAGTGTTTGATGTACGAGCTTCTGTGAAGATCTTATCCTGCATTTTTTTGATAAGCGTTATTTCTGTTAACTATTTTAAGGTGCGCGATCCTGGAATCGTTATTCCGATGCCGCTATATCGACCTCATGTCAGCAGTAGGTAAAAACTGTTACAATTTGTCACCAGCTGCCGCTTGAGGTGCCGGTACAACCCATTATCTGCAAGATGCACTAAAGCAAAGATAACACGGCCCAAAGGACTTAATGAAGCAAAAAGTTTCTAAAACTTGTTGAAGCCAATTTTTTTTCTGGAAATTTTTCCGAGTACATTTCCGCTACTTTTTCTCTTTATATCACTACAAGTCAGCTTTGAAATTTTCAAAAGCGCCATGCCAAACAAAAATTTACAAACGCTCCAAATTTAAGTGCAATTGTACCCGCAGGATCAACACTAACAGACACAGGTGTAAAATTGTTGAAATTTCATCAACTTAAGAAGCAAAAGAAAAGCATATTTTTTTTTTGCACAAAACAAACAGTACGAGAGAGTATAATCAACATATAATATGAAACGTGAAAGGAGTGCACAATTTTATGATTTTGCTAGAAACAAAAACAAAAACATAAAATAAAATGCGTTATACCGGAAATAGATTTCCATGTGGTTGTGAATATGCATCTCCATAGATATGTGTGTGAGTGTGTGCGTGTGTGTACGCAAGTTAATGTCAAAACATATTTAAGATAATGAAATTGTAGTTCGTGCTGCAATATTAGCAGCAACATGTAGTTAAGAATTTTTAAGGGAAATTTCCCAGCTAAATTGAAATATTAAAACTTTTGCTGAAAGAAAAAAACTGTTAAGCTTTCGGAAAAAGCTAATACACTTCTTAAATATTTAACATTTTAATTTATTTTTTTATTTTTCTGTTTTTATAATCCAGTTTCATTTTAACAATATTTTTTTTTATTTTTGGAGTCTGCAAAAATGTTTGGTATTCCATACTGTGTTCATAAATTACATTTAATCCAACCACTTACAATTTCTACGACAAAACTATTTTTGCTACTTAAAGTCTTTTGGGATAAAAGACAAAGGAAACGAAACGAAAGGAACAAAATTTATCTGTTGATTACATTTGCCGAAAATGAACAAGAACTCGTAATTCTATTATATATTTTTGTGCTTAAACTAATTCAATTTTCAGACAAAACTTTGCAAAGCTCCATAAGCCTGTAACAAATACCAATTGCCTTTCATTTTATACACTAACTAATTTTTTAATCTTTGTGTGTATTAGTGTGAATCCTGTTTGTTCCTGTTTTTCTTTATGCTGTAATTAAGAACCAATAAAATAATATGACAATTGTTAAGGTAGTTTGTACTTTTGCATATGTTATATTTTATATTGTCATAGACATCAACCAGATAGATGTATGAATAATGAACAAAGAGGCCTTCTAGAAGGCCTTATTTATCTCATGGCTTCTTCTTTGCAGAAGAAAAATGCCGCCTTCTCAAGGGATAACACTTTTTTCATTTTGCCAAAACCTTTAAGAAGTTATACATATTTTATAACCACAATGGAACAAAAAATAAGCTCAATTTTAACCATAAACAAAAACTGTCAGGAGCCTGTTTTGCTATCATTTTATATAATATGGCATTTACAACAAACTAAAATCTAGTACAATATAGGAAAAACAATATCACACAAAATTTTTTTCTAAAATTTAAGTGAATTCAATGTATAAAAATATATTTTCGATCGGGCCATCTAAATTAACAGTAAAGTAATGATATGAATACCTAAAAATTGTTAATTTCTAGTATGAAATTAGAAGGTCCGAAGTAGGTAGTGTAGGGCTTGATAGTAATTTGTGCATTAATGATCATCGAAATACATTTATTTTACTTATAATCTGATCTAATATTCCTTAAAAAGAGATATAAAATAAGTTAGATAAATTTCAAAAAATGTTGGTTAATTGTACTGTTTGTGGGACTTGCTCATATGAAAAAATAAAAATTAATTTTCTTAGTTGTACAAATATGTAATAAGCAGAGAGCACTTGAGTTGAGGTAGAGGATCAAACACGCAAAATTTTTTGCAAGTTATTTGTGCAACATATTTAGAAAAAAACGTGATGGCTTTTAAAATGTTACTTATTTTTTAGAATGGAATACGAATAATAAGGAAATGTGGCGTCTGAGTGCATTTCCTCCAGAAAAAAACTTGCAAAACTTTTTCTTTTCAAAATTAGCGACATTGAATTTAGACAAATTGATCAAAAGTGGCCTTGCCAAGTACAGCATTACGAAAATATAACAGATTTAACCAGCTGGGCATTTAAAATGGAATGGATGCATCTTTATTGGTAATAGGTCAGTCTTTGCATCCAGCTACTTACCTTTAAATGAAGATTCAATACATAAGTATCTTTAGTCAGACAAAGCGAATTCCAGATGAAAACAAATACACTTTTTATGATCTCTTACGCAGAAACTGAATTCTGAATCATCCGATGAGATAGCTGAGATAGATGAGATAGCCAATAGCTAAAATAAAACAATAAATCATTTTGATAAATAATGTTTCAAGCCACCTGCACAAATCTTTATACATCAGCCAAACTGTTATAACTTTTAAAATTTGTGATTTAAAGTGTCCATCGGGCTGCACGACCGAGGAGGATACATGTAAGTAACATTTTCGCCAGAAAAGAAAACAACATTAATCACTCATTTTTAAAAGCATTTTCATTGCAAATTGCCCTTTCAAGCTTGCGCTTCCAAATGCGGGGGAAGCACCAAAGACAAATATTAAGAATCAAGATCATGCATATCAAGTTGTGAGAAAGTGTACCCATCGGCGTGCCAAACGACAAAATATTTTTAAGTTCTTCGGATGTTCTGGAGCTATCAACTCTTAGAAACACCTCTTCGTAGCGATTTTTGTTCAAGCCACAGTTACCATATGATTTCAAAAGGAACCTCACGAATAACCAATTAAGAAAAAAGCTTTCTTATGGTACGTACCAGATAGGAGTTCAGCACCAAAGAAACCGAATATTTTGCCAGTATAACTTCGAAAAGTCGGGGATCACCAAAATAATGTCATGTCGCGAAGGCAACCAAAAATAACTATTAAATCTAGTAGAATGGCCAAGCAGGCCTTCAAGAAGGCCTGGAATGTAAAAGTCTTTTGAATTTTACCACTGGACATTTTCACACATACTTACATGCACATGCAAATAAAATTCATGCACAAGCAAGCACTTGTAGAAAACATTGAAATATTTTTATGTAAATGGACACCTATTTCTAGGCATTTGCTATGAAATGTATATACAGTTTTCATGCAACAAACAACAACAGAAACAACAACAACTTTGTGGCCTAAAGATTGTTCGAAAATAACTGGAAATAACTGTTTTTTTATTCATAGAAAGAATGAGTTAAATGAATAACTCGAGATAAAAAATATATCTATTGTGCAAAAGCAATCAACACATACAATATAAAGACAGACATAAATAACAACAGAATATGAGTAAAACAATGAAAACAATTTTAAGAATCTAGATTTAAGGTACATACAAAAGGCACAACTACAAAAACACTAAGGTCCTGTATATGTGGTGTTTTTTGGAGGCGTAGAAGAACAATACCACGTGCAACAGGACGCAATGCAATTAATTTACTGAAAGAAATATTTGGTGAATGTTTAATTTTCCGAAATGAAATTATTATGTTAGTTTTGTTGTTAACACGCATAAATATAATTATATAATTACTAGTGTGTACAGCGGTCGACTCAATCGAATGCATTCTAGAAATTATTATTAAACATTTACATAAATACATGCGATAAAATACAAAAACGAAAATCATTCTAAATAAATAACTTAGAACTTTGTCTCCTTTCTATGCAAAAGCAAATTGTGCAAACACACATGTACACTTTGTTTATTTTCAAATTGAAGCTGATACATGCATATGTAAGAGGTGTGCCTGTGTTAGTAGCAACTTATAGCTCCCTAAATATGGAACCAATTTACATAAAATTAAAAACATATAAGTCTTTCCAAAATCGGTTCAGTATTTCGGCCGTAAAAGGGATCTAAAAACACTTATTTGCCTATTAATAATATATAGAAGATACTCGTATGTATCTGTGTCCAGTGATTTAAAGGATTTTTTTTATTTTCCGTGCAAATATGTTAATTCGGAGAGAACTTGGCAGATTACCCAGCATGTAATGGCCGAAATACATTTCGATTTATTTGGAAAAGTGTATTAAACTTCTTGGTCAAATGCCTAAAATCATATACAGTCATTAATGCCATAAAATTATATATGAAAGAAAGCCAATTCCTCAGATATTAAAAACATTTTTTATCTCTCAAATCAAATCACTCTGCTTACAAAAGAAAAAAATAAACCCGTATTAAAAGATTTTGCTGTAATGTCGTATCACTTCAATACTTGCCTAAATATTTAAGACCGCATCACCATGCAGTCACAGGATAGATCCTTTTTTCCTGCAGAACAAAGAAATCAAAACAAGTTCGTGTCTGTCTAATAATTATAAATCGCGATCAAAACTGAACAAATACCATCACAGTTGCTCAAAAATAGCAGAGTTATTGTGACCAAGGGAACCGCAAATATACAATTGCATAATTTTTCTAGTACAACATACGTCAGTGGAGATAAAATATTTATCCGTTTCGGTTATTTTTATTAATTTTGCCACCGTTTGGTTAATGCATATTTTTGCATATTTTAGCCTTTACAACATTTTTTGTCATACTTCAGTCCGAAGAGCATATTTGCAGCAATTTTCGAATTTATAGAGCATCGACATTTTTTTTTAAAGATAATTACGGATTAAAAAGTCTCATTCTAATATTCTAAAAATTACTTTTTTTACTATTTTGAATATCTACCACTTCAAACTATAGAAACTAAAATCCAGAAATTGCTATACAGGGTGGCGCAAAGTTACCGATGATTTTTTATAACTTATTTATGTAAAATTTGTTTGTTTCTTTTGTTTAAGATTTGTGTAAAGACTACTTGAGAAATTTAAATGGTACAGTACACAATAGAACAACGAACAAAAATCATAGAATTTTGTTTTTATTTATATTTTATTTCCCTTTCGCGCCGTGCTTATCGTCGACATTTTAATTTGCGGAGTGGATTCTTAGTGTCAACAATCAATCAGCTGGTTGTAAGGAGTTTTCCAGGTATATAAAGAGTACGTAGGGTGCTCACCGCTGCTAATATTTTTCATTTACGCGAGACTGTGGATGAAAATCAAAAAACATCAACCAGAAGGTGTTCCGCACATGTACGATTTCTTTACTATTGCATTTTATATTTCCCAAACTTTCTTTTTAAAAATCTTAAACAGAAGAAAACAAGAAATTTTAAAGCAAACAACTATAAACCATTTACGCAGTTAACCTTAATTTTGCGCCATGTTGTAGTTTTGTAGGATTGACAAATCGTGAATCCCGGGATCTCTTAAAAAATCTCTGTATAACCTGACATTTAATTTATTTTGTTTTAGCAAAACTATTTTGAGTTGTGGTATACGATTGTTTTCGAGTGTATTAATAGCGAATTCCGCTACCTAAATCCAAAATTTTTTGGATCTGCTGTAAAATTTTACTAATAAGCAGAAGAAAAAATCGCATGAAAATTTTGAAACCAAAAAGACCAGCAAAAGTTCTCTTTGGTTCTATTTACAGGATAAGGAAGGAACTATAGAAAGTAGTGCTTTACGAATTTTTAATCTCAAAAAGAGAAACAAGAGAACTTTCTCAGTTCGAGTGTATTTTTTTAATTTTTTTTTGCCTTACAACTCTGCCATTCATAAGTCGATTTGACTTTTTTTCTATCTGAAAGGATACACTTTGAGATTGTTGACGTTGTTTACATTTTTGTTCTTTTGAATTTAATATCCGTCTGCACATCTGTACATTTCTGTTCCTGATTCTGTTTCGGGTTTTTTGTTTGTTTTTGTAGTTGGATTTGAATCATGTTTTCATATAAATGGCTTAAAATTGCCGAAGGGGCTTGAGTTCATATAATTCTTTTTTTAAGACATAATTATTAAATTTTCTTTTTTCAAATACAGTATATTAATGCAGAGTATTTTTTATTTAATTATAAAAAATTATATCTCGCATGTGGTGACGATTACTACTAGATGGTTCTAGGCTTATTAATATAGAATTTCTCTTTTAAATAACCCCAAAGGAAACAGTCTGAAACGATTAAGTGCGGTGAACGCGGAGGCGAATTAAGACTGCTTGTACGTTAAATAATTCGTTCACCTAAGATGTCGCGTAAAAGTGTCATTGTGTCCTTCTTAGTCTGCGCTGTGGCTTCATCCTGTTGGAAACATACTTGAGGATGGTTTTCCACGGCTGGTCTTAGAAATTTTTCCAGCATTGTCTGATATCGAACGCGAGTGGAAACGGTTTCACCGCATTCATTTTCAAACAAAATACGGGCAAATTATCCTTTCCGAAAAAACACCACACCAAACAAATACAAATACATCTAAGTGGGTGTAATTGTTGCTGTTGAATACTCTTGGATTTTCCGTAGCCCATATCCTGCATTTGTGCTTATTAACGAACCCATTCAATTAAATTATGAAAGCTGATTTGAGAAATAAAGTTCAACGACTTGGGCACATTCTTTAATTGCGTACTGTTTCAAGTGCTCTTTACGAAATAATAAAAAGAAATAAAAACAAAACAGAAATTATAATAAAAAAATTATAAGAAATTCAAACCCCTTCGGTAATTTTGGGTCATCCTGTACATATGTATTTAAGGGGTGATTTTTAAGAGCTTTCAGATTTGATTTAAAAAAAACACATAAAATTTAGAGAAATGTATGAAATCTTTATTTGAGTCGATATAACGATCTATTTAATTCAATGTTTAAAAATGATTTTATGTAAATTTTTATGGCGGCTACGGCTCAAAAGGTTCATACGCAAGGTCCAATTTTGGCATACTCTCTCCAATATATCGGCCGGTATCTCACGAGCAAATTCTTCAATATTGGCTTCCAGTGCGTGAGCCATTGTGGGCTTGTTCATATAGCATAAGCCTTAACATAGGCCCACAAAAAATATTATAAAGGCGTTAAATCTCACGATCTAACCGGTTAATTGCCCAGCGCCAAAGGTAAAACAAATTGTTAACCGTACTTGTCTCTCAATTGGGCCATTGTTTCGCGTGCTGTGTGGCATGTGGTACCGTTTTGTTGAAACCATATATATGTCAGCCGATTCCAGCTCTTGCTTTTTGGCCAAAAATGTAATCACCCCATCGGCACCGAATCGATAATTCACGGTCATTAAGTTCTCTGGTTTTTATTTTACATAATATTTCCAAGCCCAAGAAATCCCAAAATGCCGATAAGTCTCAGGCTCCTGAAATATTGTGAGATCCCGAAAAATCTCGGAATATTGAGATTTAATTCTTGGGATCTACGAAAGTAAGTTTCGTTTGCATTTTCTAAGCCAAAGCAGTTTTTAAATTACATCAGCTCCTCATTCATCTTCCAACCGTCTTTCATTTTGAAAAGCAGAATCACAGTCGAAATCTGGGTCGAGTTCCGAATCATCACTGGAAAAATCCGCATTATCCTCGCTATCTGAACACGCAATTGAGTTATCGTACGTGGTAAGTTCCTCCTGTGTTCGAAAATCACGAACTCTATGCACCATATTCAAAAAATTAACTATAAAAACAACAAAAACAAGCCACCATACAAACACATATTAAAATTCCTAATTTTGAAATGCCAAAGCCTGGTGGTTCTTCAAAGATCCAACCAAAGAATACGAAAAAAACACTTAAAAAGTTACATTTATTCCAAATACTTACAGCGGCTTTTAACCCGCTAGTTTCGAATTCAAATTTTTTTCTAGGTTCTGCGAAAGCCAAAAACGACCGTTGCCAGACATTAACCATACTTTTGAAATGTTAAAAAGACTTTTGATTTTTAATTTTTATTTATATAATTATAAATAAGGTCCAGGAAAATAAAGTTACACATTTATTTAAAATTTTGTATGCTAATCAGCAAAGCATTTAATGCATAAGCCAATATCACATTTTTAAAAGCCGTACGACCAATTGTTTTTCACAACTTTCCAGCGGAACATCTCTTGTTTGCTTTAACCATTACAAAGTGATCGTAAGGTATTTCTATTGAAACATCCGCATAGCGTCTTTTACGTAGAGTAGCTCTGCTCCGGTTTTTACTTTTGCGAAAACGCTTCCAATAGTAGATATGTCATCTAAATTCTAATAGGCTCATATTGCCTTTTCCAACTCTGTGAAGCAGCATCAGAAATTTTGTTGGACCTTGTCTACAAAATGAAGATAACCGAATATTTTATGAAAACGATCGCGATGCATACTTTCAAACAGAAGATCATTTCGAAAATCATCATCAACAGACCACATATCCCTAGATCTAGCTGGTGAATTGTATCCTGTTATTAGCATCGAAAATTTTTTCAAACTGTTTATGTGGTGCCAGTTAAGATAATCTTCGTAATTACATTCAGGAAATTTTGGTTTCGATGGAACGATAACATTGTTTTCCTCGGTGTGTTTATTTTTTGCAGAATAGTTGTAAGGGTGTATGGTGCCGTAAAAAAGCTTAGCAGAAGAATTTTCACTAGAGTTATTTAAAACATCTTCAAAAGAATGCACTATTTCTTCGTTATTATTCCCATTTTCATCAATATCTGCATCAAGTCACAAGCGGTGTTCAGTCTTAACAGTATTTGACACTTTCATTTCATCTGAACAGGACAAACATTATTTTGAATGCCAGCCACAACAGTTCCTTTAAATAGTCTAAAGCTTCAGTTAAGGTCAATTGAATAAAATTATATATATTCCTTATGTACAAGACAAAATACCAGGTAGTACCTACCGTTACCATATAGCAACGCGTGTAAAAAGATAGAAATTTATAGGTATAACATAATTATACTTAAACTGATTTGTTATTGAACAAAAGTAAATAATCACTTCTTTATAATATAATCACAAAAGTTTTTTTTTCAAAAGCACAACAGAGTAAAAATATAGGTACTTACTTTTTCATAAAATTCATACAATACAAAGATTATAGAAATATTTTTGTATGGCCTGTTTTTATAATCCACGTGAAGTTTCAGACGAGCGAGCGGTAATGAGTTCTTTTAAACTACTCGTCCAGCTTACGTTTTATTCGTTTTGATTTTCATTTGAAACGTGCTTATAATATATGTGTATACATACACACATGCATAGGTAAAAAAACAAAATTGAAATTGTATTTCAAAACTTATAGGTAAATTACTATGTAAATAAAATCTATTAAAAACGAATTAACAAAATTTGTATTAATTTATTTATACCGTTTTATTTTCTTAAAAGAATATAACATTTGTTTTACTTTTAATCAAAAATATTGCTATTCAAAGTTTTTTTTAGACAAAAACTTTCTCTCATAAATGATGATACAATAATTTCTAATAAACTCCAAAAAAATATTTTACTTTTTTATAGAAAAGAAAACGCCATTAATTTAAAGCTAAGTTTAGACGATATGTTGAATCAACATATTTATGCTGAAAAATTTGTTACAAGCGCTTGCATATCGTGTAAACGCAAAATCTTTTCAGCATACGTGTGCTTAGCAACATTTGCTAATGCTTTGTTAGCAATACCAACAAACGTATGTTGGTAATTTTAGCATATTGTGTAAACAGCATATTATTACTGCTTAATAAGTTTCCTGCATATGCTGACAGATATGCTACTTGTTAAAAACGGTATGCAAGCTTTTCAGCATATGTCAAATTCGTATGCATATGCGCCTCATGCCTAAGCCCAATCATTGGGAAAATTGAAATTTAATATCATTTAAAAGTCGATGAAAAAATAAAAAAACGCAAAATTCCGCCAAAAGTTGCAAAATTTAGAATAACTTGTAAAATCTTCTAAAACGAGGTACATATGCAAGGAATGTGAAAAACTCGCAAATAACTACAAAAATGGCGAAAATTCGCAATAACTTCTAATTATTGGGAAGATTAAAGTGTTTAATATCATTTAATAGTCGATGAAACAATAGAAAATAGAAAAAGTTACACACATTGCAAAAAACACGAATTCCCGCAAAATTTTGCAATATTTTTAAAAAGCCATCAATGGTATGATTTGTTTTGGTGTCTCATATGTGTGTGGTACTGTTTTTGGGCCATATGGTCCAGGTTTGCACTGCATCGGACTATCCCAAAAACTACTCCATGTCATTAAAAATGGACCACGCACAAGTAATTTGTTAGGCACGAGTACTATCATGAAAGCACGAACAATTGTCGTATAGCAATAAGCGCTTGTTTGAAAATGGCATAGTCCACGACTGCATTACTTACATAGGACCATGTTGTAACTAGTCCGTTTCAGCTATAATGGACTACGTGGTCCAATATTATCTGCAGGGGAGTTATCAAGTGTAATAATATTCAAAATGTTTGGCGTATATATGTAAGATGTTTGTATTGTAATATTTTTATAAAACAAAACTAATTTTGGCCGCACGACTAGTTTTTTTTTTCAATTGTATGCTTTTGACATTAACAACATTTGTAAATGTGTTATAAAAATCACAAAATATATACCTAAACATCATTTTTACGTTTATAAAAACGATAAACGAATTTTTAAGCTCATTTCAACAAAAATTTTGAGTAACTTGTTTTCTATAAACAGGCCATTAGTTACAATTTCGGATAATTTAGCACAAAAACTATTTTACAAAATACACAATTACGCACAAATGCTTTCTGTCAGTGTTGTCAGTTACTTCTGAGAATGCACGTACTAACAATAAGTAGATTAAAGTTGCGATTAGAGCATATGATAGCGGTAAAAAGCAAAAACAATTTAAAAATCACAGCGTAAAGTTAAACAAAAAAATGTTAAACAAAGTTCTGATTTTTTGGTTGGTTCCTAGCGGAACCAGTAGGCTATTAAGATTTCAGGCGGTGTTTTCTTTTAAATTATGCCCATATTGCATTACTAGACATTGAAAGAACATTTTCAAATTATAAACGTTTATGTAGATGTAATATTTGAAAATCGGAGTCAATATATTGTTTTTTTGTGCAATAACAATTACCAATAAAAAGTTTGTCTTATTTTATACAAAATAACCGAGATCTCCTTAGAAATTGAAATATAATTCTTGTTGCTTAATTCAGATCTTCTGTTTCTTGTTCTGTTTACATATTTTACTTTTATCTTAAGTGCAAATGTTATTAAACTATTGAATAAAAATTAATATTTTCAAAAAAGTCTATTCCCACTTTTTACTGCATATTAAATTCGCATAAAACGATTTCTGTAGCATAATTTCGGTTTCCCTGATTATCACTTGCATACATCTTCGAAAACTTATCAAATTGCTATGCTGCAGCATCATGCTCTTGTTGAATCCTTTAAATTAAATTGCCAAAGAAAAATGTTGACGAGTGCAAACTGTTAATGCCTGGAATAGTTAACTTAAGGTGTAAAATGGAAAACAAACATCTTTTACACCTCAATATCCAAATAACAATGAAAGTACCCAAAACAATAGTACAATAGTTGCTGCTGCCAAGTATAAGAACAGTTAAATTATTTCTGAAGAGTAGGCAAGACGCCAAATAAATACCCTACTAAACAAAAATTATGAAACTTATCAACAACATACTTTTCTACACAAACTGTATACCGTCTGCAGTATAAGTAACTTATTCTGTGAGTACTGTAGTAGTAGAGCGGGCATTTATCATACATATGTATAAGTAAGTTAAATTAAAAAAAATACCAGTTCAATACTCGCAACTAACATGTCATTTTAATAGTGTTTTGTGTATTCAGTGGCTTCAAAATGTTGGCACTTTTAAATTGTTATTTGTAAGCCAAGATGGTAAGTATTGTCGTGTAAAAATAATGAGTTAAAATTACAAGGTATAAATATTTATAAAAAGTATGTACTTTATATGATTGTTGGCATTTTAACTCATTACTTAGTCATCAAAGATTTTGTTGCGAATGTCAAAAAATAAATTAAAAAAATTTTTTTTTAGATATACTCGCAAGAATTTTTGCATGATCATGACAATCATACTGCCGAACTTAAGTAAAAGGCCGTAAAGTAGAAAAAGTAAAATCAAAGAAAACTGAAATTTAACTTTTGGAACTTTGAGCAATTTGGTATCTTAGTTAATATTAAAATCTTCCCTTTGAAAGAATTTATTGGCATCAAAATTAGCAAATGTAATAAATGAATTTTACTGTCTTCTTGCTAACTACGGCAGTTACAAACACAAAGTAATTTTGTTTAAATATGTAGAACATTCTTTTTAACGCGAAAAACAAACTATTGAAATAACTCCCAAATGAAATTACACCCATATGAAATAACTCCCAAATTGAATAACTCCCAAATGAAATAAACCCCAATGAAAGAACTGCCAATTTAAATAATTTTCAATTTTCAAAAATGCAGTAAAGCTTAAATAAACATAACTAGTTTTGGCCATGCCTTAGGAGGGAATATCCTTGCGCACGGCCAAAGACCGGCACTGTAGAAAAAAAATTACGTGAGTGAAGTCAAATGTGGTCACGTGTCAAAAATCTTAGAAAATGCAATTTTGAGAAAAACTAAATTACTCCCGAAAAAATACAACTCCCAATCGAAATTAAATAATTCCCAATACAAATGAGAAATCCCCAATCAAATTTTTAAATAGCTGCCAACCATATTTTCTTGGAAATTATTTCATTTGAAAAAATATGCAATAAATCCCAATTCTGTGTGAAAAGGAATTGGAAGTTTAACATTTGTTTTTTTTTAGTGGGGAGTTATTTTATTTAGAAGATATTTCATAGTACGTAACACTTTTTAGTAAGTTCTGGCTTTTTGAAAAATTTTCCTAAACTCTTAGACGTTGCTTTTTAATCTAATAAAAACTGCACGCAAATCGGGAAAGATTTATTTTTACTGTTAACAGAAAAAAAACTTGGGTAGTGAAAAGAAATAAAATTATAATTTTAATAAACTATTAGAGAGAATCCATACATGTGGCAATTTTTTAAGATAGCTTCCTTGAGATTGTATAAAAAATAATAATCTAGTAGCAGTAGTACACACGATTTATCCTACTTTGGTCTCTACTGACGCAGTCTCTTTTCAAAACATACTCAACTAATCTTCCTCTACAGAATTTTTATTAAAATTAGACGCTCTTTTTGGACGATTCAGATTTATTTATTTTATTTTATTTCCACCATTGGGATCTGAGACAATATCAGCCAAATTTCCCAGTGGTGATCAAATTTCATGTTTGGCCAGGGTATAGCGTTTTTCTTGGCATATCTTCGTGGGGTATCAAAGAAAAGCTTTGGCCCTCTAACAATACGTGGAAAACAAATTGTTCTATTGTTCCTTCGACTGCAAACAAAAACACTGTTGTGTTTTGCTCACTTTTAAAACTCTCTGACTTTTTTTTACAAAATTATATTTTTTCAGAAAAAATCGTTTATTTCTGATTTTTTAGTTCGAAACATTTCGTTTCATATTTTAAACTTTGTTACTCATTCCTAATAATATGTTTTCTCAAGACAGTTATTGACCAGTGGGTGGGTAGGATATTGTAGTATAATATATAATATTTTGCGGCAGAATAGCACTTTTTCCTTGACCAAACAATCGTTCTTGCTTCAAATGAATGTGTAATGTGATCGTATTAAGCTTTTTTACATAATTGATGGGAATCACACCGCATGCATTCGAGAAAAACTGTTTCCATGATTTCGTTGGTGTACATTCCCGCTATGGCCTCGTTAATGCATGTTTACATAGAGAAGTCCACAGATTTTACTGTTCGTTGGTCAACGTTCGTTGTAGTCAACTCCGTCGGATTGAGTTTGTACATCTTCAAACATTCCTTTGAATGTTTGCATGGTTGCATGGTTTTGAAGACGCTTTTTTGACGCAGTATTTGCAGTAACGTTAAAACAACGATATTTTGCAAAAGCCTATCGTTCATATAGAAATATACTGCCCGTCATCATTACCATACGTTCTCGATGATATTTATTTAGGTCGGGCGAGTATGGCGGCCATTCAAGGACGTCAACTTTTTGGGTTCGAGTCCATGATTTCACGGGTCAAGTTGTGAGTATTGGAGCATTATCGTGCTTAAAATGCCACTTTGGACTTACAAATAACGCTGTTACAGTTCTCCGCATCCATAGGCGATCCTAAAAACTGAACGAACCACCCGCCCGGCTGTGCTGGCTGCTCTTTACGTAGATCATGAAAATATTAATTGTACACATCGGGCTCTTATAAGTTAAATTTATCTCCTTCTGAAAATGCAACGTAATCCCACCGAATGCAGGGAACTACAACACAGTTTTGAAAATGGCTTTTCCCCACGTTCAAAACTTATTTGGAAATCTTAATTTGCATTTTGAGCACCATAATGCTCCAATCCACACAGACCGATTCGGGAAATCGTGGATTCAGAGCCAAAAAGTTGAAGTCCTTAAATATTTACCATACTTGCCCGACCTAAATATTATCAAGAACGTCTGGGGATGGTTGGCTAGGAAAGTGTGCGAATCCGAAAACTAGTACAACACAAAGGCATCAAATACGCTTGATCCACTATTTCGTTGAATTATATTGGCATATTTACAATTCAATTGCCAATCGAATGTTCGAAGTGATTTCAAGCAGAGGTGGGGCACCACGCATTACTAATTAGCCTTGAAACTATTTAAAATAAAGTGTGTAACTACAAAAATTATATAGTTTCACGAAATATTAATTAAATTCTGTTGACCAATGAGTTTTTTTTATAAATTTATTTTTAAAAATACTTATAAAAAAATAAATAAACTAATTAAAATATTATCTTGAATACTACAGCAGTCATTGATGTTTTATTTTGAAGAGAATCGATAAAATTCTACTCGATAAAAATTTCAAGGCTATAGCTTAAATCGTTCAGATAATATTTAAGATTAACAGTCAGTGAAAGCGTGAGCTCTAACCTTATGACGCGCAGTGTATGTTTGAAAAGCTATAACAACATTTTCAATAGCAATCATTGTATGTTTTATATATATTACAATCTCAATAAAGCAATAAAGTTCCATTACATATTATGCAAAAATAGTATAATGTTCATAAACATAAAATGTTTAGTTTTTTCGTGTAGCAAAAAACAACAAAATATATGGGATCATAAGTTTTTAAATTCAGCGTCCAAATCTTACATGCATACATGCATATACATATAGACACACTATACTCGTATGGCTATTTTCGGCTGGTTATCTAAGCATGCCACTTCTTAAGTATAGGCCAATTAGGATGAAGAACAAATAATCAGCACCATAGAAGAATTCGTAAAACATTCCTATTCATTCAACACTGACTAGCAACACTCGAAGGTATAATGAAGCTTACGAGGCACAAATGTGTACATGCATGGAATTGCATTAAGCTAGTGTTTTGTTCTATCTTTCCCTTTGCCAGGGCTTGCAGCAGCAGCTACAACAACAACAACGAGGGGGCAATAGGTAAGCATAACAAATACCAACGAGCAAACAAATGAGGCAACTAACTTTTAACTTTTCTAAATAACACTCACGCTACACATAACATACTTGGCAACCCAAGAGATCAAAATATGCCACAGACTCAATGGCAATGCCACATAACCACACCAACAAGTTTGGAAACAAAAGAAGAACATCTCGAATATTTTGAGTGCTGCTCACTGTAAAAATAAAAATTAAAATTAAAAAAAAGAAAACGCAATGAATACCAACCAAACACATCAACTTGATACGAGTATTCAGCCCACATCATACAGTCACAGCAGGCAGTCAGTTTGTCAGTCACTGAAGTAAACAACCAAAATAACAATTTTCAAGGATTAAACAGTTTCTATTGCACTCGATAAGGAAGTTACGAGCCCGCGTAACCATTGTACTCGAACCTGTTGTTCGGTGGCTGGTAACTACAGCAACTTCCAGCACAAAAGTTCTAATGATCCCACCAAGATGTAAAATGGGTAATAACGGAATGAAACGCAAATACAAACAATAACGCCAAACAATGCTATTGTACTTGTTGTTACAAAGGCCACGTTAGAGAGTGAATTGATACGAAGACATCAAATGATTGTTGACAGTTGAAGTATTTGGAAGCGATACACTTGCAAACTAATGTGGCTGCGTAAATACTATTGAAGCAGAAATTGGATTCGGAAGTTTATTTATGTGTTTGCCTGTGTGTGCGTATGTGTGTGTGAGTTTGTGTGCGAGTGTGTGTGTATTTGTTTGCATTCCACTACATTACCCCGGTCAAGTGTGGCAGATACCAACTGAAGATTTTGTATTTGCAAAATGTAAATATGACAGTGTATTTATAATAGAGCTTTTGAATTTTGGTTAACAAAAAACTGGATTAATAAAACTGAAAAACTTATTAAGGAATTGTTTTAGCTGGACATTTTTCAATGACTGTTTCTATACATCGTATATGTATTTCGATTCACAATGAAAAAAGTGTTTCCTTGCAAATCGAAATACATAGTAATCCCCACCAGGTATTAATCCAAAATACTTTTACTTAATATTGATTGCCGTATGTATAAAAAATTAATTTGGGCTTGAAATCTATTTTAAGGAAAATTGGAATGAAAAATTTCTCTTAAAATACATTTCAAATACAAATTATTTTTTATGAATACAAGCCTGAGTATTTAGGATTAGTATTAAAATCCGATTTTAATTGTATACACATTTTTCTATATACATATAGGTTGATATTTTGTTGTCCACATGTTCATACATTCATATGTATGTATATATCTTATGCATATGTATATCGGCATCTAAACTGCAAACGGACGCAACTACACTTTTATTTATTTTAAAGAAGAAATTAAAAACGTTATAAAATCAATAACCCTTTTAATTTTTTTTTTCTTTTTTTGTAATATAGAGACTTATTTATTTCTGAACAAGACAACTCAACACTTATTTTTTATAAGAGTGTATGTAGTTGCACTTTTTTGAATTAAAAAGTACATGCACTTGTATTTATTGAATTTTATTTTATAGGGGCCGTTTTTCATCGTAGGAGTCTAAAATTTTCCGTGAAAATGTAGACAAGATAATCAATAAAAAACTCTATTTCGAATATAAATGTGTAGTTGGTCTGTCTGCATTTCAGGTGACGATATGAAGTTAATTTTTATCCTTTACCTTTAATTTTGATATTATTTTATAGTATTTAGACGACCAGTTAACTGTTTTTGTTTTAATAAGCAAATTAAAATCAAATATTTTGTTCAATAACACAGTGTGACAAAAAAATTCCTGGAAAGTGATATCGTTTTTCTTGTAGGTGCTCAAGATCAAGAATCTGTATTTGAAATTTCCGGGACACCCCCAAAATCTGGAGTTACGGGTAAAAACCCGGGCTTTCATACTTCTATGTACTTAAAGGTCTGGAATTTAGTTGAATATTAACCGATTTTAAATTTTCGAATTTCGAATAAAATGATGTATATGTTGTTCATGTTATTCTCAATAACATGTTAGTAATTTAACCACAAAGGCATTTTCCATTCATTTTTTTGCTATTTTTCATATTCGGACCTGTTTTTTTGCAGTATTTTGTAAGAGAGCCCTATTTTTTATACACATAATATGGAAGTATATTTTGTACGAAAAAAGAAATGCTACTTTGGTTTTTAAAATCCGTTAAAAATTAATTGATTTATTAAACTTTTTATAAAAACAAAATATTTGCAAAAATCCCTACATTCAGTTTTTTGTGTTCTCTTAATACGATATTTGTTTGGTTTTGTTTCTTTTTATTTTAAACAAAAACGATGTAATAATCATAAAACATATATATAATCATTGGTACATTAGTATTCGCCAAACTTTTTATATTCCCGAACCCCATTTGTTATTTATACAAAACTTTATATTCCTTTAAATTAGTATTAAAATGGATTTTCCTAAAGATATCATAGTTAATAGTTAGCATTGTAAAGGAAAAAAGCGGGAATTCCTGAATTTTAAAAACCGCAACCGGGTTTTTCAAAGTTTAAAATATTTGAACTAATCGAAAACCGGTTTCTTTAAAAATTTCGAATAATCGATCAGCCTCGTTGTAGAGATGACCGTTTGTGAGCTGCGTCGTGTCTAAAAATGCTATGTTTTTGTAGGTTTTTGTTTATTTTTATAGTTCTTGCAAGACAACATTCACAAAATCAACATATGAAAAGTTTATCCAAGCCGCGTCTAATGATGAAATCAACTCACCTATTCGTGTCACCAGGAATGCGATATTCCACAAAAATTTAACGGATAAACGACCCAATTATTATGTGTAAAGATTGAAAAGTATATTGTCATCTCCTAAAATCATAGCATGGTTAATTTGTTTACGTTTCTGAGAACATATTTGGTCTAAAGTTGGCCGTCTATCGTTTATCTTAGCAAGCCATCCGAAGAATTGTGGATAGCCTTAGTAAATTTGCGCAGCACAGATGACTTAGTAAATTTGAGAATGTGTGCGTCACGCAGACAATAGATTTTGACATAAACCTTGTACGTTTCTTCCAACAAAATGCGTGTGTTTTTTTTGTTGTAATTTGTTGTAGAATCGCCATTACCTGTGATAATTGTACCATGACTTCATGCTACATACTCTTTAATTGATGCAATAACAACAGCACATCGAAGGAGTTTGCATAGTGAAGAGTATATCCCCTCTATTAGCAGTACAATATTTCTGCTAAATCTTGAAGAAAGAGCAGGTCAATCCACATCCTGACAACTCCTACAGACAGTCGTCACAAGTGCAAATTACAGATTTATTGCAATGATATATGTGCCATGTTAAACTCGACATCAAGCAGGTGAACTCATTAAACAAATTTGCCTGTTCGGTCCCAATCTAGTTCTGCTAAATTAACGTTCAACAAAATCTCAAAAGGACGACAACCATAGTTCGTCCGGAAGAATGTAGGATTCTGTGAACACCCGATAGAGAGATTTCAGTATAAATTCTTATATAATCCTCGTACATTCTAATTATGTTTTCCCTTTTTGTAACACGGAAACTAAGTATACGTGAACTCTGAAGATAGAATGTTGCAGCCTTCGAAAATAATTTTATTATGATCTACCATGTAGGTTAAAACCAATTAACTTTTTCTTTTTCCTTGAAAATTGTCTCAATATCCCGTATTCCTTAATAAAAGTTAGGAACATTATCCTGATAATTATGAAATTATTATGCAAGCGCAATTTGTTACCAATTATTTAATAAATATATTTGCTATTTCATTACACATTTTAACGCATGTTGTCACCGTAACAAAATTTAAAATTAATATAAAAATATGAAAAATTTGCATAATTTACAAATAAATTATTTAATATTCTAGAGTAATAATTTACTCGTAATACAAACCATAATTATTATTATTTTTTTTTGATACAGTTGTAATTACAACTGTATCATATAATAAAATTATGTACTTAGTTTAATAAACAGTAATACGAGTAGAAACAACAGCAACAACAGCAACAAATACAAAATCAATTAAACAATTTTCTATTGCCACGCACAATCATAATTGAGTGAATGGACGAAAGCATCCAAATACACATCAACGAAATTCAGAAAAAAACTAAATACATACTGAAAAAAGGTCTTAATAAACATAAATATTATTATTTGTCGTATAAACTAATTTTGAAATGTGCTAATTAAATTTTCGAAATGCGATTACAGTGCATATATGCGAAACAGCATTAAGGCGTTGCTCATTTTCCATCACACAATTTTAATTAATTAAACAATTTTAAATTAAGTTCGTCTTTTAGATTGAAACCAAATCGAAAATGGCTTATATGGAAATGTATTTATTCATGATCACTTCCGGTTTTTTATGCGAAGTTTAGAAAAAAATTAGAGGCTTTCGAACATAAATTCTTAAGAATATTTTGATTTGCGTTTTATTTTACTCAAATATATTTTACTACAGTTTAGCCATTCTTTTTTAGAGAAGTTCGTGGCAACCAAATTAATATGAGCGGTGATTTTTTAAGAGCTTTTTGATTTGAATTAAAAAAACACATACAATTTAGAGAAATATATGAGATCTTTATTTGAGTCGACGGAACGATCTATATAATTATATGTTTAAAGATTTTTCATATAAATGTTGACCGTGGCTACGCTTCAAATGCTTCAGACGCTGGGTCCGATTGTGGCTAACTCTCTCCAAAATATCCGCCAGTATCTCAGTAATGAATTCTTCAATATTGGCTTCCAGTGCGTCAACCGTTGCGGGCTTGTCCATATTCGTTAAATAGGCGTTAAATCTCACGATCTAGTCGGCCAATTGACCGGCCCCAAACGTGAAATAACTGTTTACCGAACTCGCCTCTCAATTGGGCCATTTTTCGCGTTCTGTGTGGCATATGGCACCATATTGTTTAAATCACATGTCCGCCAAGTCCAGCTGGGCAAAAAAAAACATTCCTAACCATCGCATCATCCGCGCCAAATCGATAATTAATGGTCATCAACAACAATGGCAGATACAGCTGCAATATTTTCCTCTGTCTTCATTGTACGCATGCGTGTTTCTGGCTTAATGTCCAATAATGTAAATTTGGCACGAAATTTAATAACAAGATTTCGAATACCCGCCTTAGAAGGTGGCCCAAACTGATTATAAAATAAAAGAAGTGCATGATGCACTTTCTTAACCGATCATGAATTTTAATGATAAAATTCAATAATCTGCAAGCGGTGTTCGTTTGTAAGTCGACTCATGGTTAAATTTTAGACCAAGCTTAACATGTTTAACGGTAACATATTACATGAAAATAGTTGAGCTGCCAAAAACAGTGTTGCCAAAATCAGTGTTGCCAAAAAGAAAGTTGCTAAAAAATCTCCATTTATATTTCTAATTAAAATACTTTAAAGAATTTGAAATAAAAATTATTAAAACGAAAGTAATAATAGTCCTCCCTAATGAAATTATTAAAACCAAACGCTTGCACGCACACTAACGCAAACACTTGCACGTACACCAACACAAACACTTGCACGCACAAATCCCCACACACATTTAGTTACTTAGAAAAGCATGGTGGCCGGGAAACGGATAACATGGTCTTGCCAACGTTTACTTATGTTAAATATTTGAATTTATACATGAAATTTTGTTTGTTTTTTTACCTAAAATTCTTACCCATACAAACACACTCTTGCACCCAAACAAATATAATAACACCTGAATATTTTAGTTGCATTATCAAACCATATCAACATTTCAACATGTTTGTCTGCGATACATACATACAAACACATTTATTTGATTTCCATTTCAAAAATTCATATTCATATTGGCGTGTGTGCACTCCCTCCTTACTGCTTTGGTGGATGCTTGAGTCATGTGTTGATAATTGAAGTTACGGAAACCACAAAAATAGCTAATTTCAAGTTTTGTTTAATTTTAATCTTAATAACAAAAACAACAAAATTAATTCCATTCAAAAAATAATAATAAAAATCGAAATAAAATTGATCCCTTGAGGGCGTAAAAAATATTGGTTTGGATTCAGAATTTTTAATTTTTGTCAAGTAATGTTACAAAGTTTTTCATGAAAAAAATATTATTTAGTTCAAACGCCAAAAAACTCTGTGTTTCAATTTCTATAAGTAAATTATAGAAAATTATTAATGACACAGTACAGCAGTACAACATTTTTCAGCTCATTGATTTAGAACCCGATTCTGAAAATTGCACATGAAAGTAACTGCAAAAATAAGAACTTCTGCATCATTCGTTTTGTGAAGTTGGCTGCATTAATAATTACATTTTAAAACCAGATGAACATTGAATATTTCAATATGGAATATAACAAGTATACGTACGGCACACAGTGGCTGAAAATCGTTTTTCATTGGCCAAAATTCTGTAACTTTTGAACCGATCAAAATATTGAAGTAATGTTTATTTTATTGGATAGATATTTAGTTCAGCTTGACTCAGTTTAAATTACATTAAAATTGATTGAGGACTTTTTAAGGAATTCTAGGTCAAAGTTGAACTTTTGAATTTTTTTTACTTTTAGAGTGAAATATGGGTTTATTATTTTTTTATTTATTAAAAAATTGAATATTTGGAAATTAATAATAATTATAAATATTTTTTGTAATAATGGAATTTTTTTAATGTTACACTTAAAAAAAATTTTACACTGAAAAAAATAGTAAAATCAACTGGAGATTTTGCTATTACAGAAAAATTGAAAATTTTTTGCTGACAAATTTGCAAATTTGTTTACACTCAAAGAATAGTTACACTTAAAAAAACACGTTAATAATATTATCTAAAAATATTACTATTACTACAGAAATATTTATTATTTTTTGCTGTCAAATTTGATAATTTTAAAAACATTTTAAAAATAAAAACTGCAATAAATTTTAATAGCATTTGCAACAATGGTAGGTTCTGTTTATTATTATTTTTTACTAATATTATGTTTTTCGTACTTAAATAACAATGAAAGGCAATTATAATTATTATTCATTTGACTCAAATATTGATTGCAAATATTCCATATTTTGTTCTGTGCTATTTCTGTTCTTTAGTAGTTTTTTGGCTTCTTCATCTAAATCCCGATGTTCCACTTTCCATTGATTTCGAATACTGGAGATGAACGGATCTGACGTTGCCAATAATATATTAAATAGATCTTCATTTGTTGAATTTCTTGAAATTTTTCTAGTATTGTGCTCTCTATAAAATCTGTAATCCTTGTTCCTTTTTTCCTGAGCCTCCTCTGATAGATCTCCAAGTGGCACCAAATGATATTTAATGACATCTTCTCCATGATAAAGGATTTTGTGAACTGTTGCAGACATATTTCTCCATGGGTAGTTGGTTGTATATATTTTTGCAGTTTCCTTTGCATAATCTCCAAATTTTCTAGAGTCAATTTCTTCATTGCACGCAAGTACTTCTAGGATTATTTTAAATCTGAAAATGAGGTTTAAATCCACTCCTGTTATTTCAGATGCTGTTTCTGGATCTGAAAAGAATCTTCTTGCGGTATTGCCATCATTTGTATTGCCTGACCCTTGTTTTGGCTGATCTATAATCAATCCAAATTTGCGATATTCATCTTGAATAATGTTTCTTTTTTGAACTTCTTAACTCTTTGTTGGTTTTTTTGTTTCTTATTGATCCTGAAGACCCGAAATCCAAATCATAACTGATTTTTAGTATGTGTTCCATAAGTAGTATTCTTGCATGTAGTGGTGATAATCCAAATTCATATGCATCGGTATCCACTTTTGTTAATTGGTTCTGTGATCGTAATTGATGTAGGAAAGATTCTTTGCGTCTGTTATGTTTTATCCGTACACTTAGAGGATTAACTTATTACTGAGTAATCCCTTATCGAATCCGTAGTTTTATACATTTTTAGATACATGTTATTCACACATTGATCTTTAATTTCATAGCAGGTAGTGCTTAAATTGCACAAAACTGCACATGTTGTCCAGACCTTAATATCAGGTAAAACTAATTAGTATCTCGCCAATATTTGTTGTTGTTGTTGGGTTGTTTTTTTATTTTTAGTGGTTTAATGTCCCGATTATTGTTATAAAATTGCTTATGACTTTGGTTGACCCTAACATTTGATAACAGGTAAATTTAGAAACAGATCATATGTTTACTGTAGAATTTTGTGATAATTTGTGATAATTTTATGACTTATTTTTTGCTGATCAAAACAAAGCCATTAAACCCTTTCGCAGGTATTATATTTAATTTTTTTAGTTTTACGTAGTCTAAAGTAAAAACATAAACTTTTAGGCAAAAAAGTGAAAATTATATACAAAATTGTATACGAGTACTTTGGAGTAATTTCATTAAAATGAAAAAAGTGTTCTACACACGGCTCGTCACGGGTGCAAAAGTATATATAGCGGTAAAGAGGACACTTTCACCTTTCTCCGGGTGGTATACATTTCTTGTTCCCTTTTGTTCCCTAGAAGTTCTATTCTACTAAAGTTTAAATTTGAGAAAAATATAGTAGTTTCATAAATATTCCGTAACGCCCTTAATATTAAACGCTAGAGCTCTGACCACTTACAAAAACTAAAGACTATAATCCTACCAACATTATAAAAAAGACCGCAGGCCATTATCGATGATAGCTTGCGAGTAGTAATCATTTATTTTTGATAAAAAACAACAGAAAAACACCTTTTTCTGAAATTACAAAAAACCGTTGAGTTTGACAGCATGCCACGCTCACAATTATCAATAGTTTAACCTAATTTTTTGGCTACCTTAATCTGGATATATTAGCTGCAAAAGGGCGTAAAAATTTTAAAAATCGGTGACAAAAAAAAATTTGACTTTTGGCCAATGAAAAACGATTTTCAGCCACAGTGCGGCATACCGAGATATAACCGTGTTAAAATATAGAAAGATTGACCGATAAAATTCGTATGGCATTTAAATTATTAATGCAGCCAACTTGACAAAACGAATAATGAAGAAGTTCTTATTTTTGGGGCTTCTTTCACGTGCAATTCTTAGAATTGAGTTCCATAATCATGTGTTGTACTGTGTAGTAGTTTGAAGTAAATATAAAATAAATTGCAAACAAATAAATCCTTATATTAATAGATATTCTAGTTGCTGTGCGTGCACCCAGCAACAAAAAATTTTTTGATTTCATATTAAAAACTTTATTGTAAGAAAATTCTATCTCAGATAATAAAAGTTTCCTTCCAACGAATGGAATTTAATTTGAGAAACATGGCTTTATCAACAAAAGGGGAACTTTATCTTAAATTGAGAAAAAAGTTTATTATCAAACGTTGTTTTCATGTCGTCACATTTTCAAATGTGATTGTAAAAAACTGTGGTGCATAAGTGAATTTATTTCAATTGTAGATTCTATTTCTAAAGGCCCCGAGCGTTGCTGTACACGTACCGTACCGAGCTGTTAGCACATTGGTCCACTTATAGAACATTTAAAAACGTACGTTTGTTTTATATTGTTCGTTTTATTGCCAGGAAAAAGGAACAGCTGTTTACAACACAGTGATGGGTATTAAAAATTTTTAATTCGTGACTTGTGCAGAAAAAGTACCTAAGCTATTCAAATGATATCCGAACATTATTTTGTGTATGTATGTATATAAAAATTATTTATTATTTCACATTTATATTATAAAATTATAATATAAAATATAAATAACAAATTAGTGTTTATATGTGCATACAAAAAAATTTATACTATTTAAATTATTTTGTGAGTATATACGTACATATCACATTATAACAAAATTTTCACTAGATATAAAACACTTAAGAAAAAGCAAACTATTGTGATAACATATATTGTCTTTTTCAGCATAGTATCATTAATTCCGACTTTATTAATGATACTACCTAGAAAAAATAGTTTTTATGATCACAATAGTTTGCTTTTTATTAAACTTTTTGTCTCTCCTGAAAAATTTCTAAAAAAATAGATAGGCGGTTGTGCATTTTATATGACGATATGTATTTACATATATATGCAAGTATACATTATTTTAAGTTGTTTTGTCAAAAGTACACAAATATTATTATCCAAAAGTACTAAAAAATAAGAGAGGAAATACCACCTTAACTTGTGCCAAAGAAACAGCCCATCACTGGCTTATAAATGTCACGTCACAACGTTAGCAATTTCTATTTTATACAGATTGGTACGTTGCAAATACGGTACATTTAAATTCGGTAAGCTTTTGTACTGCTTTTCCCATAACATAGACGAACAGCTGATACAGTACGGTACGGGTGCGCTCCGCTAATTCTGCCTTAATACGTTTGAACTGTAAATTTTAATTTAATTACAATCAACTCAATTCCGGTATTTTTAATAATCGTTGTTAAAAAAATCTTTGTGATTGGAGTTAAATATTATAAATTTTGTTTTTAATAATATAAAAGAGTCCTTAATAAAAGGCAGCTAAAAAAATCAAACCAAACTCAGAAATAAACTCGAATTCGTTTAAAATTGTCAAAATATTAACTGAATTACTTAATTATTTAGTTACAAGAAGGCAAAACCCCTTAAATATAATTTTTTTTAATTAGCTGCCAGCTGTCTTAGGTACGGTTTCAGGTTTCGGCTTATTGATGTGCTCTGTTGAAAATCCAGTGACAACATTTTTAATTTCGAAAAATAACAAATAAATTTAATGAAAATTTTATAGGAAGATACAAAAAAAAACAATTTACTGCTAGAACGCAATTGAATTAAAAAGAAACAAATTCAATTAAAGTCAAGGGGAAATTTACCACAACCTCAATGTTAGATCTTGGCAGTTACTTCGAGAAAGAGCTTAACTTTAGCACACATGTCACATTGCGGTAATGGGCAAAAGAATTTAATGATCCCTATATAATAAAAAATCTATTCACATCTTTAGTAAGGCCCATTCTTGAATATTGCTCTGTAATTTGGTATCCCCAGTACAATACATATATGTATATTAAAATGCATGCATTAGATCAAAAATAATTCCTATTATTTTGCCTTCGTTGTCTGCAGTGAAATCCAGCTGTGAACCTGCCGCCCTATCGATTTGCACTTATAAACCCTGTCTACACTGAAGAGCCGAAGGATTGTATCCAACATAGTATTTTTCGTAAACTTGTTTAAAGGGAAAGTTGACTCTATTTGTCTTCTCAGCGAAATAAACATGAACAATCCAAACAGGCAACTTAGATCATATAATCCCTTCGTCTACGGTTTCATAGAACAAATTTTATGAATTTCGTCATATTCCCCAAAGTTTGTTCAGATATTAAAAAATTTTATGATCCCATTGATTTATCGGCCAACGTTAATATTTCTAAGAGATAATTATATATACAAATTGTTTATAACGATTGTAATTTATGTGTTCTATTTGTAATGCACAGCTGTAGTAATATTAGGTGCAAATAAATAAATAAAAAACATCTACAGTTAGTGCTTAATTTGTATCTTTATCCTTTATAAAGTAACCCAGACTGGGTTCAAGGCTCCAGATAAATATATGATAATTAACTTTTATATTTATAATAGACACCCCTCCATCTGCTCCTATATTATATTGCTGAAAATGCGGGTAACTCCGGGGTGTGCCATTTAATGTAAAACATTTCTAATATCGTTTCACAAATGATGGAGAAATCAGTGAAGACACAAAGAAGCATACAGGCGAATATATAACCTCTTCCCTTTACAATTATTCTAAGTATTTTTCTTAAACTGATATTTCTTGTTGGTGGTTCTAATCCAAAGTGATTATTGTTTGGCTACATTTAGTAACAAGGGATAAATTAACATCAATTTATTTCAAATTACACTGCAGAAAAGAAACAACGTTGTTTTTCGTGAGCCGCTACACTCCCATCATGATTGTTCATGTGTGTTTCCATGTATCCGCCACTGCTCACTTGGCTCGGTTGAATGTGATTTAAAATTTTTTATTTATACAAATAATGACCCGAAAAAGAATACGAGACTGAAATTTCTTTATTTGGCACTTTAAGGAATTGTTTTTGTTGGGTAACAGTGAGAAAAATGTCTGCACTTGTCAAAGCCTGTCACCATTCTGTCATTTATGTTTATGGGTAAAAAAATGGTACCTTCAAAATTACTGACACAAAAACATTAAAACATTCATAGATGCAGAAGCACACATACTTAAAAGTATACCAATCGGTAAATGACAAACCTTAAATAGATACAATTGTTCGCCGAATTCAATAAAAGCAGATGCATCAAATCGTAAATGTGTGGGGGTATTTGAACACCTTTGTGTCCGGGAAATAAGCGTGTGTGCATTCATGCGTATGTGTGAGGGATTTATAATTTAATCCTGTTGCTGTGAAACAATTTCAGTCGATATTTTTTATTTTAAATAAGTGTACGCTTCAATAAAAATCTTTTTTTTTTGCATATTTTGTAGTAGTTGGAGTTGTGCTGGTTGTAATCTTCTATGGGTTTATAGTTTTTATTAAAAGTGCCCATATGTGGATGTTGGTATTTTATGTAATAACTTCTTTATTCATTCATTTAGCCATTATTGTTTCAGATAGTGTTTCTTTTTTTTGAAAATGATTTCGATTTATTGAAACGATTATTAAACAAAAAATTGTAGATTTATGTGACACATGCAAAATTTCACATGGTGATGCAATTGTGTCTTTTTAAATAGAATTTTATTTTTAAATAATTTCGATACAAAATAATAAACTCGTATGTAATTTTTACCAGTTTCGAAACCATTTTTAACAACAGTATTGCTATTTAGTGAATTTTTCTTAAATTTTTTTTAATAAAATATCCTAATTTAATTTATCAACATATGTATGTACATTAGGGTGGTTACAAGGTATATGGTAAATTTTTTTTTAGGCTATCTTTCGGGGCACCAATCTAAAATGTGCCAACAAGCTAGAAAATGTGATTGGCAAAGTTTCAGCCCATTATGATAATGTTAACACGTGACTCATTGAGGTTAAAAAAGTTAAAAGAGTGTAAACTTTCTACTCATACGTTTTAGTACCACTTATAATGGAGTAGAGTAAATTTACCACAAACGCTTGAACTGACCAAAGTTTGACAATTAATACCCACCACTGTGTTGGTTTATTTTTTTCCGTTAAAGTACAGACAAATAATTATGATTAGGGGATTTCCATTTTTTTGGTGTAACAAGTCATACATCAAAGTTCATTCAGTCTGTACGTGTCTCTCAATACGAGCTTTTATATATATGCTCTTTTTTTATATTATCATGTCCACATTATCAATGAGCATGAGATCAAGGCAGAAAGATCAAATTTTTTTAATTGGTCACACGTCTCATCAAATAACTGGCAGCAAATTACCATCCAATTGCCAAGTCTTGCGTAATTTATTTTATAATATGCGCCAGGTTAAATTAAATAAAAGAGATGCTGCTAGGCTTACAATAAAGGAAGTTCTCGTGTTTTGGGAAAAAGCAAAGATACCAACCAAAGCTACACAGAAGCACTGGGCCATGACCCACAAAATTTAGTTGTTAGTAAATCGGCCATAAGACTCCGCAGACAACAATATCGCCAACAAAGAAGTAATCTCATCAAGAGTAGATTCAGAAATTCTGATCTGGAGGGTGCTGTTGTGCACTGGGATGGAAAGTTGCTTCCGGATATACTGAGTAAGAGAAATGTAGAGAGGTTAGCCATTTTAATTACTTGTGGCAATGAAGAACAGTTGATAGGTGTTCCAGTCCTTGAAAATAGTACGGGGATTACTCAGGCAAAAGCTGTATTATCAGCAGTTGAGCAGTGGGGAGCAGCCGAAAAAATTCAGGCAATGTGTTTTGATACCACGGCAGTAAACACTGGTCGCCATAAGGGAACCTGCGTTGTGCTAGAGCAATTGTTGGAAAAAAACTTCTTTATTTAGCTTGTCGTCACCATATTTTGGAAGTTATTTTAAAGGAAGTTTTTAACTGCAAAATGGGTACATCCACTGCACCTCAACCAGATATTTTTCGAAGATTCCAGAGTGGATGGTCAAAGATAGACAAAAAGAAATACAGAACAGGAATAGAAGATGAATATTTTAGAGACAAAATAAGTTATTTATACCAAATTTCAAATTTCCTTTTTGAACAATTAAAAAATTGCCAGCCCAGAGATGATTATAAAGAATTCATCCACCTTTGTCTCATATGCTTAGGACGTCTTCCACCGGAAAAAACTACTTTCAGAGTACCTGGAGCTATTCACCACGCAAGATGGATGGCAATAGCCATTTATTGTCTAAAAATATATATTTTCGAGGATCAATTTTCGTTATCTGTTTTAGAGAGTAAGGGTATTAAAGATATATGTTTATTTATAATCAATATATATATAAAAGCATGGTTTACTGCCCCAAACCCCACCCTGGCCCCCAACCAAGACCTACAATTAGTAAAATCCTTAGTTCAATACAGAAGTATTGATAAAGAAATTGCAGACAAGTCATTGCCTAAAATAATTAACCATCTCTGGTATCTTAATTCGGAGCAAATTGCTTTTTCATTTTTCGATGATACTTTGGAAAAAAATATCAAAACAAGAATGGTTAAACAATTAAAGTCCAACGTAGAAAGCGATGAAGTAAATTTTGAAGACAGGGATGTAAAAGCAACATTTAGTTTCCAAGAAATTGATAATTTATTGGATAAAGAAATTGATTATTTTGTTTCTTCTCGGACTTTAAATTTTTTCAAGAGATTTGAAATTAATACCGATTTTTTAAATACTGATCCCGATATATGGTGTGAAAATCAACATTATTTAAGAGCAAAAAAAATTGTGAAAGGTCTAAGAGTAGTAAATGACACAGCTGAGAGAGGGGTAAAATTAATCCAAGACTACAATTCATCCTTGACAAAAGACGAAGAACAACGCCAGTGTCTTTTACAAGTTGTATCTGAATGTAGGCATCTTTTTCCAGACTCTTCAAAAGCTACAATGTCCAAGCCATTACCACCTTAATTTGTGATTTTAAATAATAATAATGTAACGAATAAAAACTTTAAATGAACTCACATAATTGTTATGATATAGATATAATTTAGTAACAAAAATAAAAAAAAATATTTTCATTTATTTACTTATTTTATTGTTTATTGTTTTCGAATACAAGACATTAAATCTTATAATTACAATATAGGATAAAAATCCGTTTAATGTATTTGAATACTATTTTACAATATGTAGTTAAATTCGATGTATTCGATTATTGGGATATCTACTACGATATAATCTGATAAATGTTAAATAGTGTGAAAAATAACAGTTTTGGTAAAAATATTATCAGGATCAAAATTAATAAGAATAAAATTTCCTATGAAATAAGACTCGAGTCAGGTTCATAGAACAAATGGTCTGGACTGTAAGGGCAAAAAACTATGATTTTTAGTGAAAAACCGCTGTTTGTCCCAACTTTAACCTCAATGAGTCACGTGTTAACATTATTAGAATGGGCTGAAACCTTGTCAATCGCGTTTTCTATCCTATTGGCACATATTAGGGGGGTGCCCCGATGGAAAATCCAAAATTGATTTCTTCTAACCACCCTAATGTACATACATACATATATCTGTATGTATTTGCACTTCAGTATGGACATGTAAGTGAGTGCCGTTTTCATTAGTGTGGTGTGTATCACTGACACATAAGTACATGTTATCCTGTTGTTAACACAAACTAACCAAAAATAAGACCAACGCAACACACCAATACAATATTATCACAACAGCAACAACCACAAATAACTCGTATTGTCAGTTGAAACAAAGCCAACAACAAAAACAAGATGAAAAACAACAGCAACAACCACATTTACATACAACTCACTTTTTATCTGTATAAATCTTTTGGACAAAAATCGATCATATTATTTTGTATTCCGTACCCTCAACTTTATCTCTATTTATAGTTGCTGTTGTTGTTGTTGCCCTTGTTTAACTTTAGACTTACAACAAACTGTCAACATGATGCATGTTGGATTGTGTTTGCTTTTGTTTGTCTGTTTGTTTGTTCAGTTCGGTTTTTTTTTCTCAACTACTGCAATGAAACGTGATGTTGCATTTTACACCGTACAATAGATTATTAGATTTTATTCCATTCTTTACTTTTTTTGTTCTACTCAATTCTATGCCAGTTACAACTCAAACTGGAATGGGCTTAGAAATAACCACAAGCAGCCAATAACCACAAAAAAACGTTTTCAATATCTTTTAAGCGATTTGATTGTGGCAAGGTAGAGAGTGAAAGTATTCATTCTTTAAAGAGAAAATACCATGAAGGACAATATTGTAAAATGGTTTGCCCACTCAACTGAAACTGTGTTCTGGCGATAGCTAACAGTACCACTACTTGCAATGAACCTTGCAAGTACGAGTACTTGTCACGGTTGACGTGTCCATTATACAGGGTTGCATAAAATATTATTAATATTAGATTTTTCGATAAAAAATACAATTTTATTTTAAACATTTTTATTAAAATAAAAATATGTATAACAATTCATGAGAAAAACGTAAATAAAGGTAACAAAAGCATAACAAAAATATTAAGATTAAAAATAATAAAAATAAGGCATTCATAGTAAAAAGCAAAAGTCTATATCGATGTGTTTAATTTCTTTAATTTTGAGCTTGAGTCATCTAAATCGATTACCATTTTTACGGTTGGATTTGTCAATCTGTCTGATTTTTGTATAAAATTATGTAAAGTTTGTTGGATCCTACATATTTGCACTAGACTTTAACATATTTTCCATAAATTGTTGGCAAAATTTCTGGTGTAATGGTCATGATTTCATTTCGATTGTTGAGTTTAGTTGGGGATTATTCATGTATTGTTGTCATACACCTTTTCTTTTAATTATACCATCAGGAAACCGTTAAGTCCACTAAACTTAGAGGCCAATTAAAACCACTTGTGCGTAAAATAATGCGTTTGAATGGCGTAGTCAAGCCGTTGCTGGTAGTCTGTGGGCTTCAATTCCTGCAAAAGTTGAACTTTATATGGGAACAAGTCCAATGTATGATAACCAAAGTAATGTAGAACGTCTCCTTTTTAATATTGTGCGACTATCTTGTACGCTTTCCAAATGGTCCTGACACTAACAAAAGTTCTTAAAAAGCCTTCTTGACGAAAAGTTTCAAGCAAACGGTTTATTGTTGACGCTGTGTGTGCAATCCTCAGATTAAAATGTTGATTTGAAAAATAAAATTCAATTATTTTGATACGTTGTTCGTTTGTGTAGTTATGCATATTAAATTTCCCAACTCTTCCTTCCAAAATGCTGAAAAGAAACAATAAAAAAATAATAAATAAAAATAAAAAATGTATAAAGAATTCAAACCATATAGCTCATTCTGCGCCATCCTGTATTAGAGCCAGATATTATTCAATTATATCGTTGTAGTTAAATCCTTTTAACAACAAGGTAACAAGTATTCTATGAGACCATGAAATCTCGACTTCTTGAAATTCAGTGAGTATACATGAAGAGCGGCTACAGAAGCACATTACCACTTTCTTAGTTTCCTTTTCGATCTTATTCAATATTCAGTGATTCACTGAGTAGCTCCACACTTTAGCAATTTCCAACTGTCGAGTGATAGTTAGTTATATTCATATCACTAGTGTCATTACTCAGTCCTTAGTATATATATATAAAACATTTATTTTCTAATAATAGTCATGACTGGACATTTACACACAAGCATGCGCTCCGATCTCAACTTCCTCCAGGTACTGTCCTCCAGGTGCTTCTTTAGCACCAGTCAAGCTTGAGTACAAGTAGTTGTCTCCTGCCACCTTGACATGTTCATCTGGTTCAATCACTAGAAGATTTTACTTAAGATTAATGATTACACTCTTAGTGTGATTCCTGCTGATTCGTTCGCTTATGTCTTCATTCCTTAATCAAGTATCTTTGAAGTCATTCTATCAGACTGTATGGTCTACTCATTTCACAACGGAGCCTTCTTTCAAGGTCGTGATTTCGCTCATTTGACATCCCCTCGAGAGCCTTACCATCCTTAATTTAGTCGTTCATCGCTTTAACACCTCACATTTACGCTTTATGCTTAACGACGCAAAATTATCGTTAAAGCGGCCACTCTGGACTGTAGTCAAACAAGAGATTAATTTTCATATGTATATGCTCGTTGTACATATTTTTGTATTGTCTACATTAGAAAGGGATATTTGGGTCTGTTCCTTTGCCAACTCAGCTTCTTAAGATTTCGCAGAATCCGTATGAACTCTAAATCATCGTCGCACGATCTGTTTTCAATCGGCTTTTATCACTGTTACCTCTTTGCTAGCCGTCAGTGAAGGATGTCCAGAGCTGTTGCGATTTAACCTATTTGCTGACACCTCTACTTCGGGTATCGTAGCCTTGCTCATCATTCTGTAAATATGATTTGACATCCCTTCGCCAGCCATCCTATATTGAAATCCTATATTCCTACAACGGTTCTTCTTTTATCTTAGCTCCTCACGTTACCGCTCAACCCGCAACAAATGCGAATCGTCATTATCGCCGTTTGTCGGTAGCCAAACCTGAATAGAATTAATTACGAGATTGACCTCTCCGCCCTGTTGGAAGGCGTTCTTGGACAACTCTTTTGTTTTTCCTCTAGTCAAATATGATTCTTGCGCCATAAAATCGTTCGTCTAGGCACCTAATGTCACCGCGTGATCTAGTTCGACTTCCAGTAATTGTCAAAGATTAACCTCTTCGCCCCTTGCAAGTCGTCCCTGTTCGTTCCCTTTTGCTCATATTAAGCATTTATAGTCCTTAATTTTTTAGGAGCCTCCTTTAACTGCAGCCACGAGGATCTACCAACCACTTCTGACTATATATTTAGTCACTTAATTCACTGTACGTTACTCTAAAAAGAAGAAAAAAATATACGAATCTGTAGCAGGAGCCAATTTTCAAGTTATTGGAGAAGTTGTATGTGTGTAGGAATACTAGTAATAATAGTTTTGTAGTGATTTGTATAAACAAGGCTTTAGTTTACATAATTACAACCAGCATAGCAAGGCAAATTCACAATCAAAATTGAGTTTTGTTTGTTTTTGTTTGTTGCATTTTTCTTTTCTTTTTGAAAGAATTTGAATTTTTTTCGCCTCAAACATTATAAATACATGATATAAATTAAATAAGTATATGAGTTAAAAAAAACAACATGTAATAAAACGAAAGTAATTTTTTTATTAGTAAATTTTAAAATGCATAAATATTTTCAATGTGCAAACTCATTCTTGACATACTGTATGTAGGAATACGAGTAACAATGATTCTCGTATTCTTTTTTCATTAATGATCTGTATAAAAATGGTTTTAATTTACATATGTACAATGACTCAACCAGTACACCAAGGCGGATTCATATCGGGTAGTCGCATTCGAATTCGCGTTAAAAATTTTAACAGATGTGTCAAAAACGTTTGAGAAATTTATAATAAAAAAAATGTGGGGAATAAGTAATAGATAAATGTTCCAAAATTAAATTAAAATAAACCTAGGTTTTGATCTTGGACTCAGTGCATTTTTTGCATCAGTATTTTCTTGTTTGGTTTTAACAAATATACTTAGTCAGTGTTGGAATTCGATGTGGTATGCTTTGCTTGTATTTTGACCTCTTTGCATCGTTTTATAAATTGCTCTGCATTTGGCAATAACAGCGATATCGTAATGCTAGACGGTAGGAATTGCTCGTCACATATGCGGACCGTTGCTGCGAGCTTTTTCCGCATATTTCGCTTCACTTCGAACTAGTTTCAAAATCTTTTGGCACACTGGAAAAGGCCTTTTTCCTATCATATACGACTTAAATGACCTTACACACTATCGCACAGGTCTTGAAACTTGAATTGGATTTTGTGTGAAAGAAGTCTGACGAGATTTGTTGCGACTGTCAAAAAATATAACGTACCATTTCATTTTGTTTTCACACTTTCAGATCTCAAGTAGGATGAAAAATATGAGTAGAAAATAAGCGACGGCTGAGCAGTTCCATGTAGCCGACAAATGTGCCGGCCTTTTAAAATGTTTAGCAGTTAAAATACATATCGTCATATGAATTCATAAAAGCCATAAGTTACATTGAAAAGCTTTTAGAGGCCAAGCAAAACCCTCTCTAATATGGAAAGTTAAGCAAGATTTTTCAAAATTTTTTTCAGTTTTAGTTTATTTCTGATTAAGGAATTTGTACAATTTTAAAAAGTAAAATTTTCGAGTTCATGCATTTTGATATGGTGCATCGTAATCAGTCAAGAAGTTGATTTGAATTTTCTATGACTTAAGGCTTTTTTGAAATCATATGACGATATATACTATATATATTAAAGTACAACATTAAAGAGCGAAACAATCGACTGTTGAATTTGCTTTTATGAAAATTCCACCCTGATCAATTGAAAAATCTTATCGTTTAGAAAAATTTCTAAAAATGCAAAGTCTTATGGTATGTCAAATTTATTATCGTATTTTTACAGTTTTTGACAAGACTTAGTACAAAGTATTATAGTGTGAAAGGCTTTTAAGGCATAAGCAGCATTTTATGTTTTTCACTTATTAGTTTCAGTTCTTTTTACCGCGCACAAGAGTTAAGTAATTATTTCACAAATTAGCACTTTTATTACTCTTTTTATCTTTAAATTTTAAATTAAAGTTTTAACTATTCTTTTTAGTTTTCTTATTCAAATATAATTTGAAATTAAAACTACAACGATTGTTTTTAGTTTTTATTATTTTATTTGATATTTTTATAAACAAACAAAATAGAGTAAACAAATTTTGACAGCCGAAATAAAAGCGAATTAAGTCACCTGATCTTTCGATGTCAAATTTCTTAAACATCGGAAATGGATATGAGCACTGACGAAAGGGTGTTGCGACCATCGAAAGCAACGTTGTTATGTTCGACCGTCTTGGCTATAACTAACTACCTTTCACATTTGCTTTTGTATCATAAGCAGAAGTTTTAATTCCTTTAATTTTCTGTTCAGTTAGTGTCCTTCCTTCATTTCTATTTATTTATTTATGTAACGATGTTGTTCCGTGTTTAAGCTTGATTGGCTTTGCATTGTTGTGCAACAATTTTTTTTTTTGCTGTCGTCTACTTTTATTCAGGTGTAAATTCAATCATCACTTTTGGTGTTTGAAATCTTTTATAAAAACTGATATAACAAATTGTTAGTGTCAGCAGAAACAAAAGTGACAATAACTGAGACAAACGTTGGTAACTTATGAAAACCATGACAGAAGCTTAAAATTATTTTCTTTTTTTTTCAACACTATAAATATTTATGTTGTGTTATTTAAAAATATTGTTGTTTATTCAACAAGAAATACTCGTACTGCATTATTTTCTTGTAGTTAACAAACTTGATTGGTATTTGAACGAAACTTGTATGGTTCATTTGAAACTTGATAAAGTTGGAGTCAGCAGACAATTACTCAATTGAAAATAATTAAAATTCTTGTATCAAATTTATACAATTTCACGACTGCACTTACTGCAGCCAATCTGCATTTTTTTATCTCCTGGTGGCCCCAATTAAAAGAAAGAAAATCATGGTAATTTTACATTCGATTCGATAATTGCCACTCTGAAAGTTTGATAGGTCTCCTTTTCTTTTTATTGTAACTTACCATGATAAGGATGTCCCAGATTTCTGCCAACACTTAAAAGATAAATTAAGCCACTCGTACTTACATAAAGCCAAAGCGGTGTCAAAAGTAGAATAAGTACGGATTTTCTTTAACCAAGTACAAGAGCTTTAAACTATACGTGATGGAGGTGGATTGATGTTCATTTTTCCCAACAAATCCCTTTCAATCGTGCACCCAAACCCTAAGCCCTCCAGTTTGTGTCTTAAAATCAATACGTACAGAGATTCGGGTTTTTTTTAACTAAATACTTGTTTTTATTATATTTTTTATTAAAGTTGTACTCACGTATCGAACCCACGACACTGCTAATAAATTCATCGCTCGTTTGTCAACCAACTCAGCCACAATAACAATAGCAAACTTATAGACACATCAAATTACTTCGATGGAAATGAGAGATGGATGATGAGTGAGAGGAAATACGCTTTTTGAAGTTGATTTTAGTTAGATTTAGGATTGTCTGAAGAAATTCCAGGATTGATTTGCTTATGTGATCCCGTTTCATCTCATTTTGAGTTCAATTTAGTGTTGTTCGTACTGAAATTTTTAAATACTAAAAGCAAGTAAAAAGAAACATTTTTCCAGATTTTTTTGTTTTGTGCGTACAATATTATTAGACATGTATCAATAGAAATGGGCATCTAGTAATTAAGGCCATATTTGTGGCGTAAAGTTCAATAAAAACATCCGAGCTATTATACGAATACTTTGCCCGCTATCCTGAACGAAGGGTAGTTTTCAAAGTGATCTAATGTCTTCATATGACTCATCGGATCCTTGTGCGAGTACACATTATATATACTTATATATTCTCAGCGCATAATTGTTACTTCGTATTTAAATATAGGGCATACATATAAGACTTGGGGCAGGAACTTTTGCTGGCCTTTTAAAAAGCGTTCTATAATAAACATGTTAAGAAATTTATTATTCCAGCCTTTCTCTCCAAGGAAGCAATAGAAAATTGTTTCTCATGCCACAAACATAGATTTAGTAGATATCATTATAAGTTGAATTGTTATTTATTTATATCCTCTTCTTGTATACACTTACTTACAGCAAAATGTAAGTACATATATTTAACATTATATCCAGAATTACTTATTTCAATATGATAATTTTGTGAAAGCATAACAAAAATAAGAATAATATCAACTACGGCGCCAGAAATGCATAACTAAACATACACTTACTCGATTTACTCGATTTAAATTTGTGTGTGTATACAAAACAACTAAAGATAACTTTGGCAATGAAATCATGTCCTTTAAAAAACCTCACACATGCAGACTATGACTACGTTATCCTGTCATAAGCATACGAGTTCTCTTACATGAAGTCAAATACCTTGAATATATATAGAAATTTATCTATGATTGTATATATGAGGGTTTCATATTAGATTTGGTTAATTTGCTAAATAGCTTTGCATTATATTGTACAATAAAACTTGATACTACCCTCGTTTTCACAATATGCATATAATAAAAAAAACCAGAAACCTTAATATTTGCTTGACTATCCAGCAATTCGACCAATATAAACAAGCTTGATTATCCAACATAAACGACCAGCTGATACCCTAATATCCTTCCAACTTACTGTCAAAACATCCTTAACGAGACAAGGTTCCTGTATTTACTCTGTTGTACAAGATTGGCATAAGACGGCCAGTAAGAGAGGAGTGGCAGAAAGGAAATGATTATATAAACAGAAGGGTGGACAACGTTGAAACATTTCACTTCCTTAGAGTAGCTTGTAATAGTACATTGTAAGTGTACTTTGCAATACATTCATAAATGTACACATACGAGTACATAACCACACATGCATATTCAAATTAATACTACGCCAACTATTCTATATCTATTGGATTGTCAATTTAAAGTTGGTAGGAAATAAAACTAAAAGGATACATGAAGTATAGACTCGTATGAAAATCAAATAGGAATTTAACAACTACGAAAGAGGAATCAGAAGAAAGATAATAAAAATACGCAAAAGTCTCTTTGAATTATAAATACAAATGAACTTACATGAGAATGAATGAATGAAGTGCCGTCTTAGAAATCACTATGGAAAATCGGCGGACGCTATACTACAGGGAAAGCGTAATTTTTTTATTTCATTTATTTTGTTTATTATATTTATTTTGTTTTTATTTTATTTAATTTATTTATTTATTTAATTTATTTGTTAATGTTAGTTGTTTTATTTTTTTTATATATTTTGTTTATTTCAATAATATTATTTGTTTTATTGCTTTTATTTAGTTTGTTCATTTATTTATTCTTTTTGGTTTATTGTTTTTATTTATTTTTATTTCAGTTTATTAATTTTATTTATTTTATTGTTTTTATTTATTTGATTTATTTAACCTATTAATTTTTTTATTTGATTTGTTTTATTTGTTTTATTTATTGTATTCCTTTTGTTTATTTTATTAATTTTATTGTTTTTATTTATTTGGTTTATTTCATTTATTTTATTGCTTTTATTTGTTTGGTTTATTTTATTAATATTATTTATTTAATTTATTTTATTATTTTGTTATATTATTTATTTCATTTATTTTATTTATTTTATTTATATTATTTATTTTATTAGTTTATTTATTTCATTTATTTTATTTATTTTATTTGTTTTATTTATTTTATTTATTTCATTTATTTTATTTATTTTATTTATTTTATATTTATTTATATTTATTTATTTTTATTTATTTTATTTATTTTATTTGTTTGGTTTATTTTATTAATATTAATTATTTTATTGATTTTATTTTTTTTCTTATTTTATTTATTTTATTTATTTTATTATTTTATTTATTTCATTTATTTTACTTATTTTATTCAATTAATTTATTTTATTTATTTTTATTTATTTTATTTATTATTTTACTTTATTTATTTTATTATTTTATTCATTTCATTTATTTTCTTCATTTAATTTCTCTTATTTATTTGATTTACTTTATTTATGTTATTTATTTTATTTAATTTATTTATTTTTTTATTTAATTTATTTTATTTATTTCATTTAATTTATTTAATTTATCTATCTTATTTATTTTATATATTTTATTTATTTTAATTATTTTATTTATTTTATTTGTTTTATTAATTTCATTTATTTTATCTTAATTTATTTATTTTATTTATTTTATTTATTTGAATTATTTTATTTACTTTATTTACTTCATTTATTTTATTAATTTTACTTATTTTATCTTTTTTATTTATATATTTTATTTATTTTATTTATTTAATTTAGCTTATTTATTCTATTTAGTTTATTTTATTGTTTTTATTTATTTTGTTTATGTTTTATTTATTTTGTTTATTTTATTTATTTTATTTGTGTTATTGTGGTATTCATTTTATTATTTTATAAATTTGATTTATTTTTTCTTATTCTGTTAATTTTATGTTTTTTATTGTTTTATTTGTTTATTTTATTTATTTATTTATTTTATTTATTTATTTATTTATTTATTTATTTATTTATTTATTTATTTTATATATTGCATTTTCTTATTTATTTTATTTTATATGATTTTATATTGTTTTATTTTATTCGAAGCCTTCTCGAGTTGAAAATATAGATATATCAATATTGTTACCCATCGATATATAAATAATTTTGTATACCGTGTTGAAAAATATGGATTCGCCTCTTTAAATTATAGATCATTGGCCTTTGTTGTTGAATTAAATTAATAAAGTCAGAAAAATAAACTACTTTTATATAGTAATTCGTGTATGAAATATTTTTAAAAGTCCTCAACATCCTGTCCTCGCAGGATACTAAGCTAAACAATCATATGCACATAATAGTATCAGATATAGAAAAACAAGTCTATTGGAATGCTAGAAAGAATTTTGTATTTTGCCAATTGTGTGTGAAAAACACAGTCAAATAATTGAATTATTATTTGATTGTTACTTTGGGATTAAATAACAAAAAAGGAATAGCAAAACACAACAACAATATACCACACTCAAGTTTATGACGAAATACAACAACAATGACCTCAATGATTCTGCCCAATAATAAATAAAGTATCTTTAAGCCTTTACATGGCTTATTTTAACTTTTTTATTATTATGCTTGAAAAAGAAGGAGTTTGTTTACATGAAAATGAAAATGACTGAAGACCCAAAAATTAACAGAAGGGAAAACAAACAAAAAAAATTAAAACAAAAACAAAAACTGATAAAAATGCAAATTATATCAATAGTTGTCCAAATGGCAATAAATTTACCCAAGAAACAGACGATAAAGATGCACAAATGGCCATAAGTCAATGAACAGTGGGATAAAATACAGATCATGGCGTAATGCCAACATCTAAGAGACCTTGGGAACTTTTAATAATATATTTGACTAATACACTATACCTCCTTTCTTCGCAAGAACTTTTAAGCTCTGACTGGTACTCGAATTTCTCATGTGTACACGAACCAGGGCCAAAGACTAAGTGCAATATCAAACCTGGGTTTTCGAATAAACATCGGCAGTAGTACTACGATTCGGGTCTACTGTCTTTTAAGTATGTATATCACGCCAGGCATAGTTTAAGGAAGGCGGATATTCTTAATTAAGATGGTGAGCCATTACATAGTACTCACGACTGCTAAGACTTAGGATCTTCTTAGTCAAAGTATACAAAGAGCAGAATGATTTTTTATGATGACAACATTGCCTACCTTTCTCGGTGATGCAATAATTTAAAATAACTTATGTTCAGAAGGATCAATGGCCTAGACTATCTTACGAAGTGGAAAACGTCTGGCCTCGTATCGATTGAGTCGTGGCAACATAACTTCTATATTTCGCAAGAGTGCGGCAACATTGTTTCGCATCAAACGGCATGGGTAATAGAAGATTTCAAACTCAAAGCAAAACGCTAGGCCTTTGCAATAACAGCCGAACTGAAGACTGTAAACAAATGTAAATGTTTATGCAGCTTTCCAAGCGTTTAACTTATACACAAACTCCTGATTGGTTAATTGACATGGCTTTCTACTACAGCAATCAAGTAGAATCGAGCCTCAATCGGCAATAACCGAATCTGATGTGAGGAATCAGTGAACGGTACTAGAGCCATGCCAGTAGTACAAGGTAAACTGCACTTTTATAATTCATCAATCAGGGAACTCAACGCGAATGGTTCCCTTGCTGACTTTCCCTTTCACACGGCTTCCACACGACTATGACTGTATCGCTGCCTTACTAGTATTCCATATTGCACAAATAATAAATATAGTTTCTCATTATTATCCTTACATCCTGCTGTTTTCACTAAATATTTTCTACTCTTTACGACTTTTGTTTAAAAATAAAAAAGAATTGCATACTTTAGAAGGCGGGTGTGGGGATAAGCCACGATGAAATAATTAAAATTGTTTTTATAATATTTTACAAAGTAAATATTAATTATCTCAAAAGGTAACAACTTTTTTGAACAGAACAATGCACCTCTGCAGTTGTAATAATCAAATAAACTTCATTGTTGCAACTTAATTGGCTTTTGAATAAGACAAAAGTATAACACTTTAAAGGCACACACTTAATCTATAGTAAGTTACTAATAATGTGCTAATAATTTATTAAATTATCTTGAAGTGTATGCGTATATGTGTGCTACATATTACTGCATAAATGACCCCTTTGACTTTACAGTTAAACGAGTTCAACAAATGTCAAAAGTGTTCGAGACAAGAACAGCCGAAAAATCAACAAAAATTCTGTACTCATGCTCTTTAAAGCCGAAAGTCAGAAAAAAAATATGTACAGCAGTAAAAAACTTTAAATGCCATGTCTGACGCAATGTCTAGTCGAAATCTCCTGCCGTGGGGTTATTTAAATAGACATATTTATTTTTTTTAATTATTTTTCGCACTCCCCATTCCCAGTCCAAATACTAAGTGTTCCATTTACGAATTCCGACATTGCTAGAGTGTAATGTAGAAATAAAATTAAACTCTCTGACTTGTTCCCACTCTCACTGTCTGTTGGTATATAATATGAATGTGCCATGTATCTCGTTATTATTGTTACATTTGTTGTAAAAATTAAAGAGAACTTTGTCGTTTTACTTTTTATCTTGAACTTCATTTGTAACAAATCTCTGCAACTATTTACATGTTTGTCTCTATATCTCACTCTCCCTGAAATTTCTATTACTCTTCCTTATTTTACAGTTGGTTCGTTTTATTTCGGCTTGGGACTTTTTTTCCTAATACGTATTTATTGTTTGACTTGCCTTTTAAAGAAATAAGCGCCTAAAACTATGCCCTTCTTCTGTCGCTCCACGTCTTAGTGCTTTTATGCAAACTTGTTTTTATTTCTTTTTGAATGGGTTTCTTTTTAGTTATATTTCTTTTGATTTCAGAAAAAATAATCGTAAACACTTGAGAGTATGTGTATAAAGAGAGAGAAGAGTCAGTCAATGGATGGGGAAGAAAGGTGCTGTAAGCAAGGAGCTTTACACATATGTGGATACCATTTGGGTGGTTAGTAGCTTCTGGTTGGCGGTAATGGTTTTATTTGTATGCATGTTTGTACATACATTCTTTTATACGCATTTGTGTGTGATTGTAGTTTTCATTTTACTCTTTTAGCTTTGATGTCTTTCTTTTCGTTTTTGTTGTTGTTGCTGTTTTTTAATAACACTTCCTTATGCGTCTGTTTGCCTAAACTCATACAAAGTGTTGACTACTGCTACCAGTCCCACTGCTACTTGCCACTACTCGTACAACAACAACAGCAATAATAACAACAACAACAACTAAAACATCATCAACTACTAAAAAAAATTCTTTGATGTTCATTGTGTAAAGTACAGTTTGAAGGTTTTAAAGTATATGTATGTATGTATGTATGCATGTATGTAAGTATGCGAGAGTATGAGTGAGGGAGTGTGGAAATATTTTCTATGTGCGTTTATTGTTTTTCTGTAAATACAGTAACACACTTCCACATTCAGAAAAGGCGTGTGCGACCTTGACCTTATTGCTTTATGTTTTTGTTGCTGCTGCTCTCCTTTTTCTCTTTTAAAATGAATGGAATCTTGCATGTACGTACGTACATTCATATACATAAATAGTAAATGTGCATGTAGTATGTTTGTATTGCTTCTACAATATTCTTCTTCTGCTCTAATGCTCTACAAAATTTACATTTACTGTTATATACACACATACATATACCAACATATGCACATACATATGTATATAATAATGTAAGTATTTAACGTTCAGATTATTTCACAGTTATTATGTTCTTCTCATGCATTTTAATTCTCTATCAATAATAACTGTGTGTGTTTGTGCGTTTACATGTGCGCTTGCAAAATGTAGTTTTACAGTTTTACTATTAAATTAATCAATATTACAATGTTAGCAACTAAACACTTGAGTTAACAGACGCACGCACTGCACAAACCCACACGCATTCATGGACATGTGTATGCATATTTAATGTAAATTAACATACATATAAAGCTTTTGATGTTAAACAATACTTACTTTGTAACGTATCCGCACACCCAAATGTGCAGTGTAGGCATATGATGTGTAAAAAAAAGAGAAATAGTTGTATCCGAGGGTATACTAAAAAGTCCTTAAAAATTATAAAAGTACATACATACATATATTCATACTTACAAAAGTTAAAACGTGTGGGTGCCATCAAAGTTGTAGTAGAAAGTGCTGCTCGGGCTATCCAGGTTGAAGAGGTGGAGAGATGGAGCAAGAGAGTATTGTGTAGTTTTAACTTTAGACGCAAAGAACGTTTTTAACACGAAAAACTGGGAACATATTGTTGATGCCTTAGCTAGATTAGACATCCCAGGTTATCTGCTGGTAATTATGCAGGACTATTTCCAGAATAGAGAGTAACTTTATGATACTGATAAGGGTACTAGGGGACGCAAGATCATTGTTGGGTTACCTCAAGGATCAGTACTTGGTCCACTGTTGTGGAACGTCATGTACGATGGAGTTTAGAGGTTAAATCTACCTGAGATGATAAAGATAGTTGGATTTGCAAACGACATAGCCTTAGCATGTGTGTCAGATGAGCTACTGGAGGCGGAAACTATTGCAAACGCCGGTATTCAGATCGTATCATCTTGGTCGAGATCAATGGGTTTTGCTCTAGCAGACCATAAAACAGAAGCAGTTCTGATTAGCAGTCATAAAACTAGGGAAACCATTAGACTTTGTATTGCCACTTGTAGCATAGAATCCAAGGAGTGTCTAAAATACGTTGGAGTCATGATTGACAGTTGGCTGTCTTTTCATGAGCATTTGCAGTATATTGGCTCCAAAGCATCAAAAACATGCTTAGCGCTGTCCCGGATCATGCCGAGTACAAGAGGTCCTGAATATCTGCAGAAGAAATTGCTCACTAGTGTAGTAAGAAGCATTATGCTACATGCATCCCCTATATGGCCAGACGCACTGAGATATTTTACATATGTGCGTCTGATATCCCCTGTGAATAGGCTGACTCCCCCGCGAGTATGTAGCGCATTCCGAACTGTATCGGACGAGGCCACTTTTGTTATTGCCGGCATGATACCCATCCAGCTAGAGGCCGTATCGGACGGTACGGATGGTGTGACTGATTTGTGCCTACGGCAGTGGCAAGAACGATGGAGATAAGAGAAGATGGATTTACTTACTGATACCTGACATCAAGACATGGTTAGCAAGAAGACATGGTAACTTGAACTTCAACATTACACAATTTTTGAAACTGGTTCTGTTGGAACTTCGTAGGTTAGAATATATTCACAGAAGGATCAATGTAGTTTAGATCGGGTCCAAGACCTATCTCCTACCCTTTGCATCAGTTCCACGGGGAACGTTTGAGTCAGTGTAAGAGTGTGCCTTAGCGTGTTGAAGTCTCGTACTCCTGCAAACACCATCACTGTCAGTGTCTTTCTATGATTTCGTCCCATGAATTAAAAAGAAAAAAACATAAGTTAACACCAGAAATATTTACACCCTGTAAAAACAAAAACTTCTCACAAAAGCAAAAGTGTCAACTAATCACTTTTTGCTTTACTTCATGGAATTCAATAAAAATAGTTCACACAACTGGCAAATGCCAGTAAATTGCAATAAACAGGTATAACAAAAACAAGAAGACTTCCGTCCGGCACATGCAGCCAAAATTCTGAAGAATTATTGTGCAAATTTATTTTTACCACACGTGCAGCAAAAATTCATTTCTGGAGAATTGGATCACGCCGTTGTTGAAGCTAGCAGCAATAATGGATCACGCCACCATTAAGCAGCAGCGAATAAATAGTATTTAAGGAAATATTTATTTATAGACTTTATTAGATCAGTTAATAAAACGTTTTCAGTTACCTCAGAAACGTCATCTTATTCTTCATCGTAGTTGAGGTCATTCGTAATACATATTTTTATCACAAAATAATCGTGAAAACACAGGATTTGCATACTCCTTTGTTTAGGTTCTTGTGGCATATTATAAAAAGCTAGTATTGGATAGGAAATTGCCTGATTTCAGGAATAATAATAACGTATTTAATGATTTTATACGTCGTTCATGAATCGTTCAAATGTTCGATTATTCGAAAAAAAAATATTCCAATAATTTTTATTCGAAATTGCAAAATGTTTGTTCGTTCCAACAAAAATAAAAAAAATTTTCAAATTATTCGAAAATTTTTAATCGAACGACTATCCTATTGACAAGTTAACGAATAACACTATTTTTTTAAAGAATATGCTTCATTTAATTTTTTTTTAGAGTTTCTCTTGTTTTTTTCTGCGGTCACCTGCCAAATTCGTATTTAGTTGCCATGAAATTTAATAGTGATAATAAGTTTTTTATGTAGCGTGTTCTACATTTGATACGTACAAAATGTTTAAGGTAAAAGAAGTCAAAAAGAAGCAAATATCTTTCGAAAATTAGTTGAAAATAATAGAAGGCCATGAAAGTGGAAAATCTCTATATGAAATTTTTAGCAAATATGGATTATGTAAATAAACCATTTGTATTATAAGAGAACAGAAAGCGCAGCTTTTAGCTGCAGCTACAGAATAGCAACTGGAGAATTTACGAGTGGTTTTTATGCCAAAGAAAATTTCATATTCCAGCAGGGTGTAACCAGTAAAACCTAAGGCTCTAAGACTTTTCTCATGAAAAGTTTTATAAAGGCGACTTTTTTGCTAGTGATGGCTGGCTCACCAAATTCTAAAAAGGGTTTTTGTACAAGGCGAATTCATAACAGGTAGACTTGCCTCAATTCGATTTGAAAAATACCTGCTTTCTTTGTCAAAATCAGTTGCAAAGCAAACGTCAAATACTATACAAATCAAATATAAACAAATTGACAAACAAACATATCAAAATGCAAGGAGATGCAAGGGCAAAAAATATTCACCTGAGCTGTCAAGATCACCTGTTATGAAAACCGTTTTCGTTTTGGTATAAAGAATCTGGCGAACGAAAAGCTATCGTCTTCAAAGGAACTTGTAGCTTCATCCATCAATTAATTAGCTGATGTAATTGAGGAGCACGGCCTTACATGCCAATCAGTTTTTAATGCAGATGAGTCCGCACTTTATTGGAAAATGTTGCAGCAAAAAACGTATGAACAACAGAGCAAAAATTCTGCAGATGGAAAAAAAACTCTCAAAGGACAGAATAACGTTTTCGGCGAATGCTGAAGAAACAAAGAATGTGGAGTGTTTTGTGATAGGAAACGCCCAACAACCAAATTTTTTTCGTAGCAAACGCTTAGAACAGCAACTGTCGCCATATTTTCGAGTTAGTTCGAAGGATTCAAATCAAAAGTATTTACAACTTTACAACTATTTTGTTGTGGATCGTAACAATTTAATGGTACAACTATAACTTTTAAATCATAAAACCAGCAATAAATGGTTGTGTTTGCATCACAATCATAATTTTACTGCCGCAAACATATCACAACTTTGTATTTTCTCTTCGTATGTATGTAGATGAGTCAAAGAAAAACCATTTTCAAGTCCTGCTTGAAACTTATTGCTCATAATAAGATAACAGTGTTTCATAAAAATTAGTTTCCCAAAAACAAAATAGTAACAGCTCAACAACAATGTACCAGTTTAATTTCTTTCAAGTTTACGCCATTATGCAAAATTCATTTGCACAGGCTTAGGACGCCCAAACCCAGCAAATACCGCGCGTAAAGTGGTAACACTGATCTGCAAAATTATTATTATTCTTTTTGTCCCTCGAGATTAGCAATTTTATCGAAAATCAAGGAAGCCACGCGACCTATGTAGTCATCACTTGTATACGATGTGTCCGCAGTGACTAAATGATAGTTTAAAAAAATCCATATTTGAGTTTCCTTAAATTCCGACTATTATTAATTTTTAATTTAATCTAGTTTTGAAGACAAATTTAATAAATTGTAATGAAAAATAAATTATAGGAAATTATTTTTGTTTTTAGTTTGCATAAACCCCAAGAATTCTGGGAGGAACTGTTCCAGTCATTCAAGTGATTAGTCCCTTTTTCCGAAATTGTTAATTCGCTCCTAACTTTGATCGATATTAGTTTCGCGTTATTCAAAATTCTAAACTTCAACTTTTCAAAGAAATTTCCAAATACACATCGTTTTTATAAGAAAACTACTTAAAAATACATAAAAACAATGATTCGCATATTCAACGTATTCACAAACGTGGGGCATAAAATGTTCTTCTTCTAAGTTTTTGTTTTTTTCTAGCACGCATCGCCTCAGGACAATTTCAACTTCTTTTTTCAACTGATGTAATTAGAATGTTGTTGGAGGAGGCACAGAAACATACAAGAAATAGAGAGACAGATACACGCTAGAAGTTTTTTTATTTACAAGCAGAATCCTTTAGGAGCTTAGTAAAAAAATAATACGCAATTTTTTTTTATTTTGTATTACGTCGTTACAGAGAAGCCAATTAGTTTTATATTATTTTACCAAAGCAATTTAATTTTAACGTTGCACACTGGTTTGAAATAATAAAAAGTTTAAAGTTACTTAGTCGAAGAAGAAATTCACAAGCTCCAAAAAAAAGCCTTACACATGAAGTTGTCAACTATGACGTCCGATTGAACTAATCCGTGCCGAAATATAGTTTCGCCAATTACAAGATTTGTATAGCATAGGGTAGCATGCAAATTTATTATATGTACTTTTTTCATATCACACCACCGTACATCGCCAATGAGCTTAAAATAAATAAAATAAACTGACAATAGATTTTAATACGTACACAATACCACACATGACTTTGGAACTTAGTTCTGAGAATTGCACGTGAAAGTAGCCCCAAAAATAAGAACTTCTAAGTCATTCGTTTTGTCATATTATAAGTTTTGATATAACTTTAACAATTTTTGTTTTTGTATATTGTTGTTCTTATTGGAGTTCAACAATGAATATTATATTCTTATTTCTTATTTTATAAAATTTACTTATTATCCTTGGATAGATTGTAAATAAAACGAAACAAAAACAAAATAAATAAATAAAAAAAATTCGTTTTGACAAGTTGGCTGCATTAAGAATTTAAAGGCCATACGAATTTTTTTCTTCAAGGTTGATTTTTATTAATTTTTCTATATTTTAACACGGTTATATCTCGGTATACCGCACAGAGGAGTGTTTTGGAGTATTTGAGCCAAAAAGCTGACCAAAATTATGAAACGTGTTTTTTGAATTGAAAGATTTGATGTAAAAAATCTAGTGGCAGATTTCTGGTTCTTTTATATTACAGATTTATAATATTAATTTTATATTATATTGAAATGAAAATTTCTCAAATCTGAGATTACCCATTTCTTCTTAATTTAAGAAATTATTTTTAGATAAATTCATTATTTATTAGGAGAGTACTTTTTATTTGAAACAATTTATTCATCAGACTAGCAGAACGGATCAGTATTGATTTCGAGGTCGCTGCACCACCTCATCAGCGTTCTTTGTGCGATTTTACCACTTTTGACGATAGATACTACTGCCTAGGAATATCAACTGTTTAACCGTATTATTTAACGAATTATAATGCGAAAAGTGCAACTTATTCATTTCGTACAAGCATAGTTGGGCAAAGTACATGGTTTGCTGTATTTAAAATACAAAATAGTTGCTGGTCATGTGTTTAAAATACAAAATACTTCCATTTATTGTACGCATTTCAAATACAAAATACTTCCATGTCATGTACTATATGTATTTAAAATACAAAATACATTCAAACCAAAAAAAAAATACATTAGATAAAAGTAATCTACAAACAATTGTTTCCTTTCATAAATATCAGATTTTTGAATGTAGCATCAGACAAACTGTTTCTTGTTGCAGAATAAATAAAACCTGCTAAAGAAAATAATCTTTCTACAGGTCCTGATGAGCACAAACTTGTATTAAATTCTATGAATACTCCTTTTATATTTGGATAGCTGTCATGAGTGATAATGTCTTTGCTCTTGTCACTGAGGAAACTGACAAATTCCAACTCCGAATTTGATGTCCTAGATTCACCATCATCCCTATCTACGAAATCCACAAAATCATCGTCTTCTTTACTGGTGCTTCTACTCCAGGTGTCATTTTAAGTTTTTTGTAATTTTCCTCCAGAGTATAAATTGCAAGATTTTGGATTCTTTGCCTTTCTGTCGTAATGTTTTCTGGCAGGCAACGCATCTTATAACCAGTATGATAAAAGGAAGCCAAAATAGCTCTATTTATTTACGGTGGTAGTTTAAAAAACTGATCGAATCGAAGGTAATCTAAAGCAGTAGCAATAGGTTTCAAAACTATAATGAATTCCTCTAAATATTCCAGTTCTATAGCCACGAAAGTGTTCTCCTTACGTAACTTTCCAATTAATTCATTTAATTTGGATTTAATTTTCTGAAGTTGTGCTATAGAATCATACAGAAGGTTACTGCCATTTATTGTATGTATTTGAAATACAAAATACTTGCACGTCATGTATTTAAAATACAAATACAAAATACGCATTTGTATTTTAAATACGTATTTCAAATACTGCCCAGCCCTGTTTACAAGTTAAATCAATTTCGGTTAACACGAAATTCCATCTCTGATGATTAATTATTCCGAATATTCCATACTCTCCCGCTTTTTCCAGAGTCATTGGCTCTGAGATCAAGCAGTATCCCATTTTTGTTTACTTTATTTTTGTCTGGTTTATTACGGTGGAGTTTATTACGGGTGCCTTCGTTTTTAATAATTAATATTTATACGTAATTGTTGAACTGTTTAAGGTATATATTGAAATGAAAATGAAACTCCATGTTTACATTGTCACAGGTGGTTGAATACTCAGAAAGTGAACTACAACACAAAAACGTATAAATATTAATTTCATATTATTTAATATTTAACACACGAAAAAGATATAGTAATTAAAAACGTCGAAATCATTATGATATGTCCCCCACCCCATCTCTTCGAGATTTTAAAATTTCGCACAATTTTCTAACTAAAAACTGTAATTTCTCGTCAATGACTCCAGCATAAGATTCCTTTATTATTTGGAATAACTATAATCTTGTGTTAACTTTTTCCACGGTTCTGATAAAAATTGTATGCAATAACCCATCTATGGACATGTATTTTTATACTCCTGTTCTTATGCGTAACTTAGTGAGTAGCCTTGGTAGATGGGTGACCCATGTATTTTTTTATATCTAATTTTTGTGATTAATGCTTTTAAGGTAGGATCACACGATTGCCGCAAATATACCAATCAGACCGAATTTTTATTGTGCTGAATTGATGCACGACAATAAAATTTTCCCAATCAAATATACTGCAGTCACATGACTATCTGATTTTATAAAAATTTGATTGCCGCAGATTGGCGACGAATAAATTTCTGCCAATAATTGCCGCAACCCAGTCAAATGATTGATCTAACTTGCGGCAACAAACAGCTGTTATGGTAGTTTTTGTTTGTTTTGATTTATGTGCAAATTTTTTTCCTTTAGCATATTTATGTAATTCCGCATCTTAGCTTTTATTAATTGGCCTCTAAATTATTATTAATCGCTGACTGCTTATTATAGTAAAATAAATACAATCTACGAGATGTATTTTACACTTAATAAATTTATCTAAAAAAATGAAAAAATTAAATTAGAAAATGTTTTTTTTTCATTTAAGGTTTTTTCGGATTTAAGGGTTAACGCTTCAAAAAAGTTTAAGTTTAACGCACACAGTAAAAATTAAACTAATTAAATAAATTGCAGCGTATTGGCTACTTTCATGATCTAATAATGCAGGTCTGTTTAGTAAGTACTACAACAATAAAACAATAAAAAAAACAAAAGGCATTTTGTTTTTCTTTAAAATCGCAGGGAAGTCAAAAACAGTTGAAGAAAATTGTATTTTATGTTAGTGATGAAAAATTAAATTTTTTTTCGGTACAAGAAAATATTTTAAATAATATTTTTTTTACCACCACAGTACTAAATTAAAATCTTTGTAATTTTTTCTTTATTAACTAAAAACATTTAATGAATTGTATGTATTTGTTCTTGCGTTTATTTTATGTTATCGAAACAAATACAATGGTTTTATCTGATACCAAACTTTATTCTTAAGCCCTTTTTACACCAAGCCAATGGTTTGAGATTAAAGTTCGAAATCAAATTGACGTTCAGTTGAGAGTAAATGTTTGGTGTCGAGTCGGACATTTGAGAGTAAAATGCCGATCTTAATGTTAAACTACATTCATCTTCTTCAAAAGAGTGCGAATATTTAAAAAAAGTGTATTTTCCTAAATTGTAGTGTTTCTCAAACTAAAAATACATTTCAAGTAAAACTTTGTTGTTTGTGCGCTAATAAGTTTACAATATTTCAAAACGTTGTTCATGCGTAAAGCGACTAATTTTGGTCCCTATTTTTGTGATACTGACCGATAGTAAATATTTCGAACAGAAAAAAGCTATAAATACTAAAGTAATATATCAATCAAAAAGAGACTTGTATTTTAATTATGAAAAATAAACTATTATAGAATAATTTAATTTCATTTACATATTTAAGAACCAACACATTTCTCAAGTTAAAAAAAACCCAAACTTTTATGCAAAATCCTATTTTTCAGAAGTTACGTTGAAATGATTCTCAAATGATATAACACCCAAAGAAATATAGTTGGGAGTTATCACATTTTCATATCTGTTATGGGGAGTTATTTACTTTTTTGAGGCTTTTTAAATTGGAGAAATATTGGAATTGGCAGTTAATTAATTTTTGCTTGGGACTTATATAATTTCATCGAGACTTATTTAATTTCCTTGGAAGTTATTTTAGTTGTCCTAAAATTGCGGTTCATACAATTCTTTTGTTCTTATTTGATTTCAAATAAATTTAAGTTTATGGAACACAAAACAATTAGCACACAGGAAAAATTAAACTAATTAAAAAAATTGCGGCGTATTGGCTACTTTGATTGCCGCATGAGAACACAGTAAATATTGGTACATTTTTAACATTTTCTTTGGTGCCAAGGCGAATTCATAACAGGTGGTCTCGACAGCTCAGCTGATTATTTTATGCTCCTTGCATCACCATGCATTTCGATCTGTTTTGTTTATCAAAATTTGTTTATGTTTGAATTATATATAGTGTTTGACGTTGATTTTGACAAAGAAAGCAGGTATTTCTCAAAGCGAATTGAGGCGAGTCAACTTGTTATGAATTTGCCTTGCATTGGTGCATGCATGGTAGAATAATACAGACAGTAGCAAAGCGTTAGCGGACTTTTTTTGGGTTCGCAGCTGTCGAAATTTGTTGATGTACTAAAAAAGCACACTTTAACATTTGTTTCAAATGCATATAAGAAAAGAAAAATAAACAAAATTCTTTATAGAGCAGAAAATGCAACCAAACACACATGTAAATATTCAACTTTTTGCCATTTTTTTGTGCTTTTTGAACCAAAAAACAATAAAAAGTGTTGTTGCAGCTACAACACTACTGTATTATTCTACCATGGGTGCCTATCAATCGTTCACACGATTGCCGCACCAGAGTCGCGGAAAATTAGCACAATATTGTTCTCGATTGCCGTAGGGGACAATAAATTGTGAAATCACAGGATTGACATATAAATTTGACCGTTAATTGGGGCATTAAGGCAATCGTTTGATCCGACTTTTTAAATTTACTTTAGTTAGGTATGTACAAATATTTTTTCTAACAAATAATGTTTTATAAAGCGCAGATAAATAAAAACTATTTTATGTGGCTGCGGTAGAGCTGCAAAACTATAACATTTGGTATGACAAAAAATTGTCTCGTCTAGACGCTATGTTAGGGCTGGTGAACTGCAATAGCTTAGGAAATTAATAAATACCGTAACTTTTACCTTTTTTATAATATAAAACATGATTTTCTAAATGATAAAAAAAATATTGTAGCTAACAAGCCGTTAATTAATGACAATATAAATATTTCTTATGCTTTTTATTTATTTTTATTGTTATTTTTCGTTTTATTATTGTTATGTGCAATATAACTTAAGTTTATAAAAAACTCGACTTTTTTACTTTAAGGAATATAAAATAATTATAAATTTTATTTACATGCATTTTTTGCTATAGACAATATTCCAAGAATTCGAGATTATCGATAGTATCGATGGCATCGCCAAAAACTATCGAAACTATCGAATCGCGCGACTATTAATAGTTTTGCAATTACCAATAATGAAACATTTTGCAAATTCATATTTATAGACAGGTATTGCAAAGTGTTAAAAGTGACGTGAATAACATTTTAAATCAATAATTCAACAGACACAAAAGATTATGACGTCAAAAAAGTATTTGAAAAAGTGCCTGATAAGCAAAAAAAATTAAATTTGAAAATTTAAAAAAAATTGTAAACTTGCGCAAACTCTTTTTTGTGTCTAAGATTAGAGATTCTATATTTTATTGAGGTATAAAATATATTTTATAGATTTGCTACCGTCACTTTTAAAAACCATTTTCAAATTTATATTAATCGAGATTGCCTCGATATCTTTTTTCAAAGATTTAAAAACTTTTGTTTGTTGAGGGTTTTTAGCTAGTCTATATACATGCATTTCATTGGTGCTTAAGTCTACTGATGATTTGGCTTAAGCACCAATGAAATGCATGTATGTATATAGACTAGCTAAAAACCCTCAACAAACAAAAGTTTTTAAATCTTTGAAAAACCATTTTCTTTTGTTTTTGTAAAAAAAATTTTATAAATTTAATTTTTTTTAATTTCATATAAAACCCAAATTTAACTGATTTAACCTTAATATCGCAAATGTCCAATTTTAGAGTAATCGAATATTAAAACGGATAGTAATTAATCTTTTAACCGATTCACGGTTAGACGATTAGATACCCTAATGAATACAGCAAAAAAATTAATTGCAATATAATCGCTTAATCGATTAATTGTGAAAATCTGAATGATTTATTCGTTAGACGAAAATAGACAATTTTGAATTAATCGATTAGTGGTTAATCGATTGTATAGCCTAGCATGAATATATGCATTTAATGAAAAGGTATCGTCAGACTGGGCAAAAGTTTTGTAAAACTAGTTTCACTTAATGCAAATCGTCATCTTAAATGCAAACGGGCGTAACTATACATTTATTTCTTTTTAAGGAGAAGCGAAAAACGTTACAAATTAGAGAGATACTCGGTTAAGCTTTGTCCGCTTGTTCGATTAAAGTTTTTTCATTATTTAATCGAATAATGAAAATAGTGATTAACGAACAATTCGAACAATTGATATCAATTAATCGAGTAAAATTAATTCCTTAGTAAATACGACCTTTTTAATAGAAAACGGATTAAATCCCTTAAAACTAAGTTACATGTTATTACCTTCTGTATTTATTATCATTATACATTAAACATCGTTAGTCATCGTTATCAAATATGACTCAAAATATCCTTCGCATTTATAAATGTGTAAATCATGCACTATTAGATTACGGGCTATCTGTTTTTACAGCCAAGGAAATATTGATACTTTCAGCAATGTGTAATACTTTGCGACCGCTAGATGTGGTCGTTAAATAGAGATTAGAAAATATTCAGCAACATTAATTGTATCGGAAGAAATAATAAAGTTCTTAATCAACAATTTAAATTTTCAAGATTTACTTGCTTGCCTTAAGGACAGAATAAGTTAAAGTAAGACTGAAGTGATTTAAAGTAATTAGTACACTTATTCCTTATTCACAAACGATTAATAAAGTTAATGAGTGCATTAAAACCGGTTTTACCATATAAAAATCCAACATTAAACCTACTATAACTTTATTAATCGTTACTGAATAAGGCTATCACTCTTTCCGCCCAATTATAAATATTCGCAAGGAACTTGTTTCATCAGGAAAGGGTTTTCTCGAGAAAAAAAACGTCCAATTAATTCAAACTCCCTTCTGTTTTGTGAGGGAATTTGTTTTAGGGAAAACCCAAACTTAAATATATTTAGAATAACTACTTTTTAGCTTTTTATTTTTTTCTCCCTTTTACACGGTTTTTAAAAACGTACTAAAAAGTAAAATGAGGGAATTTTTATTCATATTAGGAGAAAAGGAAAAAGGGAAAAATTTCATGAAGAATTTCTGTTTATAATTGGGCTTAAAGTATTATTTGCAATCCTTTTAATTTTTTTATAATAAAGAGAGTTATTTATATTTGAGCAAGACAAGGCAAGAATTATTAAATAATATTTATTTGTTTTACAACAGCGTAGATACGCCTTTTTGCATTCAAAAATAAGTGTGTTCGAGTATCCAAAAGTTTTTGAAAATTTTTACTGCATTTTACTTAATTGCGTTCGTTTACTCAATTAAATGAGAACACAAATTGAGAGCGTAAAGTGACAGTTCATGGCTGAGAGCATACAAATTTTTACTCTAGAAATTTCTTGTAGTAAAATTTAGTAAAACAGAAAAACATATGATTCAAAAGATAAACAAACAAAAGTAAAAAATTATTTAAAAAAAGAAAAACTGAAACAAAATAATAAAATATAATAAGTGAACAACTTTAATTTGTAAACTATTCATTCGTTAAACATGTACATACATACGAGTATATGCCTTTGAAAAGGAAATAAATTTTGTAGAAACTATTTACAGCCATTTGGTTGTTATTTTGTTATTTCGTTGGAGCTGTGAAAATGCTAAGTATATGGTTACTTAGTACAGCACTTGCTTTTTAGGTAGTCAATAGCAAAAACAAATAATCACATACTTTTTAATAAATTTAATCAAACACACATTAGGATAATCAAATAAAATGAAAATAAACACATGGAAACGATTATAGAAAATAATTTGTTTATATTTCCTTAAAATATTCATGTTATAATAAATATTGCATCGAGTACCAACCAGAAAAAGAGTTGAGTAGTCCAAAGTGTAAATATATTTCAACACTATATTGATTTGCAGTTTTAAAATTTTTTCCGTTCGCGTGCTTTTTTGGGCCAGTTTTTTTTTTTAAAGTAAATTTTTCAGTTTACTCAGTAATTACTAATTTACTGCATTTTACTGTAAAAGTACTCGAACGCAGCTAATATATGCACTTGTACTTACTCCAGTTAAAATTTCTTTAATAAAAGGGTGGTTTTTGATCGTAGGAGTCTAAAATTATTCGTGAACTTGTAGTTTAAAAACCAAAAAATACATGTCGTTGGCTTAATATAGAAAGGGCATATCTCGATTTTTTTACCAAGCGCCGTTTTTCTGACATTAAAATTCCAAAGCAAGAAAAGCTTAAAAACGCAATTTAAAAAAAATCAAGATACGTCCTTTCTATATTAAGCCAACGATATGTATATTTTGAATATTTTTGTAGTTACGTCCGTTTGCATTTAAGGAAACAAAGTATTCATTTTACAGTGGACAGATATGACCACTTCATGTCAGTTATTCCTAAGAAGTGAGAGAATATCGATAATTCTAGTTAATACTATTTTGTTGAAAAAATGTGACCTCTGAAACGGAAAGTTGCTGGAAAGTTCCCAGTTAATTTTTAATTTTTACAGACGTCAATAAAAAACATCTTAGAACATAAATGAATGAACAACATATTACGATTTTATTTAAAATACGTACGAAAAACTTATTTAAGCGTTTTTATGGGCTGCCAAAAATTTACGACAAGCTTCCAAACTATGACGACTCAAGTAATTTTCCTGGCTAAAAGCTTTAGTGCACTGAGGGCATTGATAGCTCCAACTATGATGGCCTTTGGTGCGCTGATGTGCTCGCAAATTGGACCTGTAATAAAACATGTACATACATTTATAGATGTTTTGATATTCAACGGCATTTAATTGACCTATCAGCGAATTTCTTTTGACACGTTTGCGTGGGACAAACAAAAGGCTTCTCGCCAGTATGCAGGCGCATGTGACCATGCAACACCCAGGGTCGATCGAACTTTTTGTGACACTGTTCACATTCGTAGCTTTTTTCCAAATGTTTTCCACGTCTTCGTTTTGTTAGTTCCGGCACAACAAACTCAAAATCGGGAGTTTCCTTAGCGGCCGTGGTGGTAAAATTCGAAGAAACCTCTGGCAGAACTGCGGTGGAGGTCGCAGTTAAAATAACAGGTTGAGGTGCTGCCATGAAATATTCCGTATTAGTAGTGTCAGTGGAATTAGTAGTTTTCTCCACAATTGCATTATTCAAAGGAGTGATTAGTTCACTGCTCTCTTCAGCAGTATTAGCTGCTTCTTGTTTAGCATTTGAATTTAGTGGCTCTGCTTTTATGGCAATTTCCTCTTCTGCAGTTTTCCAATACACATGACTAAATGTACCTTTAGAATTTTCTTCTGTATGACGCTCCATTAAGGTTTCATCCAAAATCATTTCCAATTCTAATCTATTCATCATGGGTATTTGATCACTGTCATACCTGCAGAAAGTTCATAGGATTTAGTTCTCAAACTCTATCTCTGTCTCTTCTTCATTTTCTCTCTCTCCCTCTCTATTATTATTGCAAACTTACCAATCTGAGGATCTTAAAAGTTTCTTTTCTTTATTTTTGGTCTTATTCTTCTTTCTCTCAGCTACCGGTTTTGGTGCTGCAATATAGTAAGTGCGCTTTAAACGTGGCAACTTGGTAATTTTGGGAAAGATTGCTATGCGACGAAAAACATCTATTAAAATTAACAACAAAAACATTTCCATATGGCTGAGCGAAAAAAAAGAAAAAACATTAAAATTTTCACTCACCATCCAAGGCTTCATTAACTCGTATTTTTGCATAATTATAACGCTGGGAAAATATACTGCGTACCATTGTTGTTCTCTTTTCAGGTTTTTTATTTCAAACACACTCAAACTATTTTTTCTGCTTTCTATTAAAATTCAAACACAACTATTCTTTGCCTTTCATTAAACCATGTGTCTTTCTAGTGCAGGTTTTTTATTTCGAAATATTTTAAATTATTCAAAATAAAGAAAAAAAACTAATTACAATAAAATCTCATAGCCTACTGTTTCTATTTTTTGCAGTTTTTAAAATTTTCTTTAAATAACGCCAAATTAAACTGAATTGAATATAATTTATAGGCCAACAGAGTCTTAAATGTATAGTAATAGTCATGTTTTGTATATGCTTCCCCACAAAAAGTGAGGAAAGGGTATATTTATATGAGTTTATCATATCTACAATAATCATCTGCGAATCCATTATCTATCTTCTATATACATATATAATAATAGGCAAACATGTTTTGTTATATGCCTTTTACCCTCATATTATACATCCGATTTTGGCTTATATCATCTTGATGATATTTATTCACAAATGTGCACAATCTATATTTTGTTAAAATCGGTTCAGTATTTTGGGAGCTATAAGAGTTTAAAGTTGCTACTACATGCTACATGCACACTTATTGCGCATACATATGTATCAGCTTTAAGTTGAAAAATAAACAAAGTGTGCATCTGTGTGTGTGTCCAATTCGATTTTGGTAAGAAAGGAGAGTTTACTTTGACAAAGTCTTTTCAATTTTCTTTTAAACTTTGTTACCCTTCTACACAAGCAAAGTTTACTCTGAAAAATGTTTTGTTTGTTTGTTGGATGAACGTGCAAACCAAACACACACATTCAACTAAATACAAGTATGTATGTGTAAACGACGAACGAAGCAGAAAGCAACTTTGCGAGTACAACCAAGTGTGTACACTAATCCCTTTCTTCTTTCCCTTATCACCCTCAAACACAAACTTTGCAAAGTAAACTTTGACCGTGTAAAAGCAGTCTTACAGACCAACCTAAATCAACGCGTTAAGCGCTTTCTATCTGTCAAAAATGTTTATGCTCATACAAAGTGTATGAAGCAAACCCAAATAGCGAGGCGTCAACGCTTTGCAATTGGAAAATTAACATTACTGTTTAGAGCTGTGTAGCTCATGAACGAACGAATCACCCAACTGAACGACGTGATCCGGTCATTTTATTGAAAGCTTTTGGTTCAATAGCGTACCGTTCGATGAGATGAGTTAAAAACTTGTTTTCGTTCGTTTATTTGTCTTTTTTATATCAAATTTACTTTTGTTCATGGATCTTTTTTATGTTGTATTCTTTTGTTTCATTTGAGTTTTGATGTATTGAGATGAGTTATTTTGAAAATTAAGTATACATACATATGATTTTAGGATCAACCCATAAAAAGTATTAAGCTAAAATAAAATGTCTAATATTTTAGTCAGAAGAACAAGAAATTGTTTCTAAAATTTAATTAAATATTTTTTTTTTATTAATAAATCAATTTTTTTAAATTCTTTAATTTAATTACATTTATCAAAACCAATTTTCTTAAGAAAAGAATAAATTAAAAAAATAGAATTGTTGCCGTCAGCGTTTCCAGTTTGATTTTATACCTTACCCGCAATTTTTGGTTTTTCATTCTTCGAATTCCCCAAAAATACCTAATTTCTAATCCCTAAAAATCCTTACGGATCTGTTATAAGAGTTTTCCAATTTAGAAATTAACAAATAACAGAAAGCTTTATCAAATTCAATATTTCGCAGTCACAATGGATAGATTCTTCTTGAATATTTAACACTTATTTGTTAGTTTTATTTAACAATATAAAACTTTTTTTCTTAACAAAATTTGCAAAATATTGAAGATAATCAAGCATCCCATATAACCTTAGAAATTAAATAATATTTAATTAAATTCATTTGTGTCATATTATTCAAATTAATTTGTACTTTAAGCTCCAAAGCAATTTTGTTGTACATGTTTCTCGTATTAAAAAGTGTTAGCACAGCAAACATAATTATATTTAAAGTGTGTGTTTATTCTAAGAAGAGCTTCTAATAACTCATACTGCATTCTGTTGCGAATTTTGGTTTTTGTTGCGTTCATTATAGAAATGACTCGTTCAACACAAGTGTTAAGGAGAAAAATATGATTTGTTAATACATAAATTTGAATACAAAACTAAATAAGATTTATAATAATATATTATCCCCAAAAATCCCCAGCGAAAAAAGTATTCTTTTTCCAAAAAATCCCCTGGGTATTTTTCCGAAATTTGTATCCCCAATCACAAAAAAATACCCTATTTGGGGACAAATTCCCAAAACTGAGAACGCTGGTTGCCGTAATGTCGTTTAATTGAACGATTGAACGAACGGGTTAATTTTTAGTAATTGAACGAAAATGTCCGATCACTGAAGTGAACGATTTGGCACAGCTCTATTACTATTTATGAAGCAGGGCTGACGCTCTTATTTAATTAAGTCAGTTCAGCGTTAAAGGTAGGAAAACCCTACGCTTGATGCGCTTATTTAGGTTGGCCTCTTAGTTTTTAAACAAAAGAGAGACAATGAGTTTTATTGTTTATTCAAATTGTTTTTGTATTTTATCGTATACAATAATGTACATAAATAATTATGGCATTATTTACAAGCGATTAACAAAGTTTAATGTGTGCATTAAAACCGGGTTTCCCATATAAAAATCCAACATTATACCTACTACAACTTTATTAATCGTTTGTGAATAAGGCCATTAATATTCAAATACTAGAATATGGTCGATTGCGTCGGCCATAGGAAATACTAGTGCATATATTAATCGCCTTTTCAATTGTTTGACTAGTCAATTAATCGAAATAGAGATTTTTAAATTCTATTCAATAACTTAAACAATCGAGAAAAGATATTATTTCGCTTGAGTTATTCGAGTAATTTTCACTGCTTAAGATTACCCCAGTTAATTGAAAATGTAAAATAAACGAAGATTCTTTAGTTTTTTCCTCCTCAGTCCTAAATTCGTCTTCCCAAGCTTTATTTTCCTGATTTGGTGATTAGAAAAAATTTTCAAAACTGTCCTTGCCAAGTACAGGATTATGGATTTAGCCATCTGCTCATTTGGAATGGAATGAATAAAATTTTATTAGTTATGGAACCAACTGCTTTCGTTTTTATGGAGATTCACTACACATATGTTTTTAGTCCGACGAAAAGAATTGCATATGAAAATTTGATTGAAATAAATGAATATTTTATTATCTGCCGCACAGAAACCCATATGCTGTCTGAAGCAGTTGGTGCAGAACACTCAATATGTGCTTTTGACAGATAGCTCAAAAATAACTAATTATTTCGCCTGCACAAATGATCATACACGGGTAAAACTTTTTACGTATAGAAAAATTCATATTCAGATTGATCAAAATTGTGGTTTCAATGTTACAACAAATGTCATCAATAAGACAAAAACTAACATCCATATAAAAAGACAAATTTCATCAAAGAACATCATCAGAATTTAGCTCAATGTCACATTTTGCATATTATTATTTATTTATTTAATTGCTTCAGTCTATGGACAAAAAACAGGTAAAATGTTTACAAAAGAGGATTAATTGTTTTATTTGTGAATTTGGTTTTGAAACGCATTTGTAAAAAGTAGAAAAAATGGCTTTGCATTGATGTCCTTTCGTCATTATCACTATGGCAATATTATAATATTAAGGACCATTATTACAACTTCCTTTTATTTAAAGGTAGGATTTTGTCTGCCCGATAAATAACTTTGCAGTATTACAATTTCCAAGTGTTTGATTTGCTGTAGCTGCTTTGGATTTGTACTTGATCTTTCATATTGGTTGTGAATGTTTTACTCGAGTTTTTTTTTAGTCGTGTCATCCAGTTGCTTGATTGATGCAACTATTGACCCGACTGGTGGTTGTTCGATCAGCTGCTGTATTAATGATGCAACGAGAAGTCGCTTGTTGTCGTATCGCTCTCTTATCATGTCCCATGCTGTCTCATAATTTTCTGCAGTCGCTGAAAGGTGACTTCTGAAACTTTCAACTTCACCTGCTACATTCGTCTTTAGGTACCACATTTTTTGGATCGCAGAGATCCGCTGCTTGCCCACCAGTTGTACAAATATGTCATAGAAGGTCCTCCATATGAGATTGTCGACGTTGAACTTTGGAATTGATATTTTAAGCAACGGTACTCCAATAGAGTGATCATATGCATTCGGTGGTTCTGAAGCCACTTGTGAGGCTTTCTTAAAATTCTCAAATATCTTCGCTTCTAATGTGGTTTTTGCAGTCGTATTGTATCCTTCTCGAACAGGATCATGAGTGGTTTTCCGTATGCTAAAATGTAGATTCTGCGTTTGGTCCCACAATTTTTCCTTGAGCTTCATATTCTCTGCTGACGGATCCATTGTGAGCAATCGCTTTAGAGACTCCATCATGACGCTTTGTCTCCTTATTAAAGAGGTGATTGTAGATGTCGTACGCCCTACCTCAGCAGTGGGTTTGATTATTGTAGAGAGTTTGTCGGCGATTGATTGTTGAACTGCCTCCGCTGTTGATGATTTCATAAGAGCTGTTTCAAAAGTGTGTTTGTATTTTTCGACAAAATATGAGATGTTTTTGTAGCAATCTTTCATGAAATAGTCGTGGTCTAATGGAACTGGCTCAAGGCATCATATTTTGTTGTCCATGCGCTGTCTAACGGCAAGTTGTAATAATGTCCCTAATAATAATAATAATAATATTGATAATTATTAATCAAATATAAAGGCCTCGTCTAAAAACACAGACAGTACAGCGCAATGCACAGACAAAACATGTAAGCGAAGGAGAATATGACACCACGTCTGCATATTGACGACATTGAGTCATAAATTATAGCAAAAATATAAAAAATGTTTACTAGACTTGTGCCGTCTTAGTTCCTTATAGTGATCGATCATTTCAATTCAATCCTTAAAGTTGAACTATGTCGTTCAGTTAGTTCAATCAAGATTGCATAATCTTTGCCGAGCCATATGAAAACTTGGTAACCTTAAATGCTCCGGTGATTTTTGATGGTAAGGCAAAGTTTGTTTACATTTCATTGTTTATAACTAATTAATATCTGAATTCAATAAAAATAACAGTGTGTTTGTGTAGATTAATTAACAACCCTTGATTTTTCGGCCTTGTATTTCTCAGATATGAAAACAATCTCAAGTCTACAGACATGTCTTCACCACAAGAGCACTTCATACGAAATGATAAAGAATAATGAAGTTGAATTATATTCTAAAAGTTATTTCCACGGCCAAGGGTGTAATTTAGCCTTGGGTAGATGAGTGATTGAATACTAGTTTAATATTATAAGCTATCTGTCGATTTGCGGTAAAATCCAGTGAGTTTTAGGAATGATTGTTGGTAGAAAGGAAAGGAACTACTATTAGCAATTTTACTAACGTTAATCAAACACACGAAGAAGGAACATTTCGATTAAAATAAAATATTAATTAAATAATGTAAAAGAGCATGAACTTATAAAAAGTACTTCAAATGTTCCCTTAAGTTTGTACATGATCTTAAATGAATGCTTTGATAATGGCATAAATCGTTCATTTGGTTCACATTAAAGTTCTTATAGTATGACACCAAACCAACGAATCGCGGCCATCTAAACCCGTTTAGCCCACGCAAAGCCAAACATTTATATTTTCAATTCTCCAATCAAATCGTAGTTCTGCATATTTCGGATAATCGCAGAACGATTAATCTACCTATTTGATTTTAAATGCATGCAACAAAAAGCTACTTGTAACAAGAACTTTAGTAAGTATTATTAAAATTTTTGTTCTATAGTAATTACTGGGGCTATGATTCCCATGTAAATACATGTTTTATGTCGTTGGTCTAAATTCGCTGAAAACAAAATATCTTTACGAATCACATTTTTTGTTTCATATTTTCAATTTTATAGACGAATGAAATTTGCACTATACAAATCTATTAAATTTCTTGTAATTTTAGTAAGATTTAGTTGTTTTGGTATAAAAATTACTAGAAAAACATATTTTTAAAAAGAATCTAAAAGTGTCATAAATTTGCCACGGTCAGTACGATCCTTGGTAAAATGAAGCCATATGTCGCTATATTTTGTTCCAGGCATATATAAAATTGTTTTTTTTACATATTTTTTGTTTAATTATTAGTATTAGCTATTATTAAAATATTTTTATATGTATATTAAAATACGTTTTGCGTAGACTTTGAAATTTACGCAAAAAAAACTGTTTCAAATTCAAATCACAGAATATTCTGTATATTTATACAGGTACACGCATGAGATGAAATACTCACCAGCTGTTTTCAGTTTGGCAAGAAATTCAAAGTAAAAGTCATTTGACTTTGGATAGCATAAGAATTTTTTTAAGCTGAATTTTGACAACTCTCATGGACATATAAACAATTATTGTTATAATAAATATACTTGCATCCGTTGCCTTTGATTTAAATTCAAATAAGGAGTTGTTGTGTACGAGGCTTCATAGTTCAAAACTGAACTATTTAAAATGAAAATTTAATCTAGTTCGACTAGTTCAATTGATTGAATCGTGTAGTATAACATGTATGGTTTCTGATAATGTTACGTTAATTCTAATAATATCAAGTGATGTTTTCATTTGAAGCAGTTTTCTGAGGGAAACGTAAAATCTACCAGAAAAAAGATGGCACTGATCATATTTTTCCTTTTAAATTTTGTTTTTATTACAAACAAAAAAATTAAGTGCAGAAAATCACTACTGAAAGAAAATTTTGTTTTAACTTGTAGGACACAGACGAGTATCTTCAGTCTCCATTGCATTACAGAGAACGTTAGTTTTTGGTCGCACAGTTCGTATGTGGAATAAACTCTTCGCTGACGTCTTTCCTGTCACTTTGAGCGTGGGAAGATTCAAGTCGAATGTTCTCAAACACTTCTGTCATTCTATCCTCCTTCCCATAACCTGTTGTCCTACTTCTAGCACAATGCGCTGTATCTGTAGGGGTCATACCTCAGTATTGATCCTGATAAAAAAAACACTTAATGGGTTTTACCAGGTGAATTCGCACCGAAAAAAACAAACTGTGTTTAAGTTATAAAAAAACAGAATTTCGCATTATAAAACAAAATTATAAAAATCTTATTATAGAAAAAACTTAACCACTCTACAGACAAAAAAAAACTCTAAAAAAACTTGATTATTAACATAATGATGCAATCTGTATATTCCTTGGTGGCCGGCCATCACATAACAAAATCAAGAGAGAAAATAAAAGAATAAAAAAATTTTATGTAAACACCCACACACTCTCGAAAAAGAGCAAATCTAAATAAAGGACCATAATAACTCAAAAATAAAAATAAAATATTTTATTTAAAAATAATGAAGTGAAAGAGTGAGTGAGTATATTAAGTTTGAATTCATTATAATATTTATGCAGTTTGTATAAAAAAGTGGGAAAAGAAATGCAAAATTTCATGTGCGCTTTTTAACGCCAAAAACTTGTAGTATATTTAAACCAATGTTGCCATTTTCTTTATTATAGTACAAAAACTGTACTATTTAAAAATTTTTGTATTATTTTTGTACCATAAAATTTTTGTACCAGTTTTGTATTATTCTACTAATTGCAGAAAAATAAATAAAAATTAAAACAGCAAATTCAGCAAAGTATATTTATAATTCCTTTAATTTTTTCTTGGTATTTTAACCAATTTTAATTTAATTTTCCAATCATAATCTTCAATGTTATACAAAATAAAAAATTAAGTTATAAAAATGGTTAGCATTTCTTTTGTATAATTATATACAAACAGATATTATAAAACAAAAAGATTTATTTACGATTAATCACACAAATGAACTTTTTCTATGACAAGGAAGTAAGATGTATATGGGTGTGGCTGCACAAGAGGCTAATTTCATTTTGTTCGGAATCAGAGCAACAAAAAATATATACCGATTTCAGAAATTTTTACATTGAAATTGCTACCCAAATTAACAATTTCAATGATGACAGATTTATAGATATATTAGATCCAAAATTTGCCCAATCATTTGAAATAAAATCGTTATCAAATTTTAAAACCAGATTTCATTCCAATATTTTTTTTAATATTGTTGACCTTTCTTTGTTTTTATTTTGTAATTTTCTCTTTATTGTAAAAATAAAAGGTTATTTTTTATATATTGAAATGAAATTTTTATGGCTTGAGTTCAAATCTGATTTTACCCATATCCTCTTAATTTAAAAATTATTTTTGGATAAATTCATTATTTTATTAAGAGAGTACTTTTTATTTGAAACAATTTAATCATCAGACTAGCAGAACAGATCAGTACTGATTTCGAGGTCGCTACACCATCTCATCAGCGTATAAATATTAAAGATTATTTATTTTTTATATTTCATACTACGTTTAGTTAGAAATTCCCAACTTCCTCAGGGATGCTTTTTATTTAATATTTAAACTTCATTTTAATTTATAATTAAATTTACTTATGTTTTCACACTATAAAAATAAAATACAAAAAAACAAACAAAAAAAAATCAAATTAAAAATTATTTTAAAACCTAACTTTGAAATAGATTACCAAAAATTAGACAATGAGTGACGCGAACATGCACTTTTGGACAATAAAGAACTAAATCTTTCTTAGATGTCTTAGATGTTTTAAAATAAGGAATTGTACTGGTGAAACTCTCTTCCCAAATTTAGATTTTTTTTACCATTTTCTAATCCTTGCACAGAAAGGGTTTTTAGTAAGCTAAACAATATTAAAACGGATTCGAGAAGTAAATTGTCAACTGACACAATTGCATCTATTATTTTTACGAAATTTGCACCTCCATTTTCTTAATACAATGGAGGTGCAAATTTTGAGAACAAAAATCTATTGATATTATGACTTAGATAGTAATTAGATAGTATATATGCAAGGAAATAAATGGGAATATTCTTTATATATGTTTACATTTTAAAGTACAAATATAATGCTCTACTTATGATTTTTAAATAAAAACAATATGTTTTGATGAAAATAAAAAAAAAACTTTTGCAGAATTTTTTTTTGTACTACAGTATGACCTCGGTTACTGCAACTAATAAAAACCAAGGCCGTTGCAAGAACCGCGGTTGTTGCATTGACCGAGTAACACATATATAAACACTGCTTTAGTATTTACATATATACAAACAATATCTAGTTTATATTGTCCTAAAGATAATTTTGTGCATAATTAATAAATTTTTTTAAATAAAACAACTTTAGTGTTATCAATTTACTTCTAAAATGATAATTTTTAAAAAAAATTTAATTCATTTTATTAATAATAATATAAAAAAAAAACATTACATACAAACATATGTAATTTAATTAAACAAAAAAATAAATAAACAAATAAATAATACACATTCTAATGTAAAAAATATGAGTAATGGGTCATTTGTTCTAGTTTGAAAAGAAGTCAGAAATTTTTGACTGTTTTTTGGTATTAGAAATATGTTTCTGCACTGCAGTTCCGCGAAGATCTTGAAGAAGCAAAACATCATTTAAGACGATTTTGTTTCCTTCAGCCCATTGAATACAAATGTTTAATGAATTAATGGCATCCTTGGACTTTATTTTAGGCAAATCCTGGTCAATGCTAGTGATTTCAATTTCATTTTACAATTTAGAAATGCATGTGCAAACAACATACATATACATACATACACATAGTATGTATTTGTATATTCTGAGAAAAAACGGTAAAAAAAGTTAAGAAAAAAACAAACAACCTGACGGCAAAATTTAAAAGTTGCGTTTACTGAGTCACAAATTTTTGCCAAGTTGCATACACTGAGTCTATAATGTAACCGAGGTCATACTGTATTTCACTTAGTTTTGTACTATTTTTGCCAAACTTCTGTACAATTTTAACTTTCTCTGGTGGTAACGCTGTTTTAAATACATAAACCGAGCAATAGTGAATTTTAAATTATTCTTTAATACTAAATGAGAATTTGTAATTACCCTGTAGTAAATAAAATAATCTGTTGATAAAGAACACAAACTATAAACTAACTATTTTGCAAATGACTTCAAATTCGTTTAAATCTCATGCAGATATCAACCAAACATATGGCATAGAAACATACGTAAGAAATAAATAGAAGCAAAATAAGTAAAGAAAATAAAATAAGAAAACAAAAATTCATACCATTGGGTTTTTTGTGAAGATGATGTGGAAAATAATTATTTTAGTTTGCATCCAAAAAAGTAATCCTTACGTGAACAATTATCATATCATAGAATAAGCCGTCGCGTAAATGTTTTGATGAATTCTTGGCAATTTTAAAAGGAGAAGGCATAGATGTGCCATTAAGTACTAATGCATTTTCCCAGAAAATTGATTGTTTAATCGTATCAAAAATCTTCCCAGGGTTATATACTCATTTTGGAATTTTCAAACAATTAGAAAGTGTTTCGCATTCACTTAAATATTGTGACGAAATTTTGGTTGACATTAATATTGACGTCCTTCCATTGTACAAAAGTTCAAAAGCCCAATTGTGGCCAATTTTGATGAAGGTCGTCAATATTACAAGCTTATCTGTTTTTCCTGTAGGAGTTTTTTTAGGCCGAAGCAAACACAACAATATTGAAGAATTCCTCGATGAACTTCGTGAACTAGATATTTTGATGCGAAATGGACTAACATTTTTATGATGAGAAAAGTCCATTTGAGAAGATGCCTTATTTTTATATTATAATAATTATTTCTGTATAAAAATATTTAAAAAAATGAATTAAAAAAATGGTTTTTAAATAATTTAGTATAAATCAACTTCAAATTGGATGAAAAATAATTAATTATTAGTCAACTAAAATGTCATGCAGGGATGGCCAATTGACTATTGCCTATGACATGCCTATGTTAAAATAATGTGTCGGCGACAAAGAAAAAAGTCACTTAATCCGCTAGATGTGGTTATTAAAAACCAGTTTGAAGTTATTTAAAAATGTGTTTGACTTCATACAGGGTAATAACAACAAAAATTACATGTACATACATTATCTCCAATACCAGTTCCGATAGAAAGTAACATTCGAGTCGATTTAATGATGTTCGTCCTTCCGATCGTCCGTTTGCCAGTTTCTGAGCTGAAGAGACGGTCCCGCAGAATAGAGAGACAAGAGTCGTGGTCGAGTCAGTTATGTTATAGTTTCGAGAAGTTTTCTAATGATACATTCTTTATGTGAAAACTCATCTATTTTTATGGCATAATTGCTAACAAATGGCGGAATAGAACTTTTTGAATCAAAGCTGACAACACTCACCTTTCAAAATAAGTCTCGGTTCACATTATGAAAGTATCCTGTCCGAAATTCTCTTTTAAACTTTCACTCGTGCCTACACATTGAAATATTTTGTAATGAAATTTATGATTTTTGCATGTTTACCTTCACATTATTTTTTTTATTTTTGTACACGAATTTTTGGTGTCATTAAATAAATCCAACTTCAGGTTGACAATCATGAGTTACAAACACAAGAAAATTCAACGAACATGAAAGAATGAACCCCTTCCCAATTTTCTCTCCCCTTTCACCCACTAACTATGACTTTCTGAAAGAAAACTTTCATAATGTGAACCGAGACTAACAAAAAAAAGAAACGAGCAAGAGCTACGATGCCAAAGCCAGATACACACGTAAAAATTGTAACAAACATGCAGGAAATTTTATGTGAATTGTCCTGAACGTAGTTGTCCCATAACCACTGAAAATAGATATGAATTTCTATTAGAGAGCGAGCAATTTCGGCATTTTTCACATTTTCACACGATCGTTGACAACACAACCTATTGATCGTCATAAATGAAATTTTATTTATTATCATCACAAGTCTATCCGGTTGTATCATTCTAGCTTTCAACACATTTAAAAAGCATAAGGTGGATTTGTTTCGGACGAGATTTTTGTCAGGACGAAATTTTGGACATTTAGTTTTTTTCCAAATTGCTCAACCAAAATACTACGCTATATGAGAAGTATTCTTTATAAGGTGTGAGCGCTTGAGGCTTGACATTTGAAAGGTGAGCAGGCTGTAAACGGTATAGATTACGATAGAGGTTTCAATTGAAATCTACCTTTGAGTAAAAATAATTTTGGAGATGTGAATTTTATGTACGATATGGATCAAGGCAGATTTTATAACCATATTTTTTCAAAATTTTTCAAATGAGCAAATGGTTTTTTACAGTACGATGTTGATAAACAATTCTAATGTATTTAAAAACGAAAAAAAGAACACGAATGTCTAATAATAATTTACACACCATTTCCTTTTTCTACACAGCGGAGCGGTTTTTCTTTTATTGTAAAACAAAGTAGAAGCGAATTTAAAGTTGGTTTTAAATTAAAACTAGGCCATGCTTATCTATGTCCCAATAAACTTACAAAAAACAAAATTTCACCAAAGTAACGCATTTTTACATTGCAAAAATCGAAATGAAATGCAAACAATCGAAATTTTATCAACATACGAGTATCTGAATATCACAATAATTAAAAACTAACATAAATATAAAAAGTTCACCAAAAACATTTCATTTTACAATTAATTTCATTCAAAAAAATACATTTTACGTATAATTTTTCTTTGTAAAATCAAAATTCCACAAAAATTTTGGATATAAAAAAACCAACTGCATTACAAATTTAATTAAACCTTACAAAACACTATAAATTTCACAAAAAAAAACGATTGAAAAATAAATTATAAAAGTTTAGGTCTAATGGCTGAATCAACTTGGTCCTGTATATTCGGTATCATTGTGATAGCCTGGAACTAGTGAGACATTTCCAGAATTAATCCGCTAAACTCCCCACCGCCTGAAACCATACAATCTCCATTATGAGTATGAGTAGCCCAACACTAAATTTGGCAAAGTATTAGGGCCAAATATTATTTCTCTTCCATTTGACAGCGTAGAAGATGAAATAAGTATGTCCATATCGTTGGTCTCAAGTAGAAAGGCCCTAACTCAAATAATTGTAACTTTACAGGAGAAGATAAAAAAAAAATAAAAGAAACTGTACAACTGCTTGTAAAAGCATTATTTTTACACTATTGCAATAGATTTTTGTGACGAGGAGTATTTGTGTGAAATGTATTGGAATCACTTAAAAACTAAATGTCGGAAAAAATACGATTTAGGGCCTTCCTATTTGAGACCATCGATATGTGCCTTCATTTTGCTATGAAATGAAAATGCTTCAGCGATCTGCTAAGTATTCGTACAAAATCAAAATTTCATTTATTAAATGCATATTTAAATTTCACTTAAAACTAAATTATTAAAATTAGTTATTAAAAATTCACTTAAAATAAAAAATAGCCAAAAATTTACAGTTCTCAGAAAAATTAAAAAGAAAAATATTGTTGTTAATAATAAAAAAATATATGTACATATATTCTTAAAAAGTTGAACATTCACAAATAAAATCAAAAATAAATCAATATAGTATATACATTATAATTACATATGTATGTATGTACATATCGTTGCCTTCATATAAAAAGGCATTACGTATTTTTTTCTCAAAAACCAGTGTTTAACCTATTGCGATTAGAGGTCCTTGAATTTATTGAAAGATGCAAAAAACTCGATTTTTAAAAAAATATTTTGGGCCTTTCTATATTAAGATAGCGATATGTAATCTATATGTATAAATATTTTTCCAAAAATCTTAAGTTTATAAAAAACTTAGCAATCACCAAATGGTAAGAATTATCAAATCATAATAAAAAAACAGTCAGCAGTACATGATGAAAATCAATCGAGTCAAAACAGTTGTTTTGAAAAGGTGTGGTGAATTTTAAAATTTTATAATAATTTATAAAAGAATCCGGAAAATAAACACATACCAACAGTATAAAAATAAATGGAAACGTATTAAAAATGACATTGGCTACGGTATTTACATAAAAAATATGAAGACACAATTTTCAAATGTGTAATGTACACCAACAAATTATATCCTTTGTCTATGTTCTCTGCATTACTACTATTGCTACTTCCGGAAATTGTGATGATCTATAAAATTTAATTTTCAGTTATGGAGAATAACTTTAAACTTGTTAATATTCAATTTTTTTATCTGACGTAATTAGAGGTTCAAGTTGTATACTCTGTATTTATATATTACATGCATCTAAAATCAACATCGTGAACTAGAATATACAGTATTTATCACACCTTTGTACATATGTATATATATATTCAAATATGGCAGTTACAGTTTTACTTTATTATTTGTATCATTTACTTAAATAATTTGTTATGCTGGCAATGCTCTATCATAGCCAGCTATTCGTTACATTTGACAATACAAAAAAACAGCTGTCATCTTTGAACGAATAGAAAGCGAAACAGTAATAAAAAAGAATCAAAGTGAACTAATAACAAGTTGTACTTGCAGTTGTTTCGTGCGGCGTTTCCTAATCATAAAAGAAAATTATTTATCGGTTTTTGGTCGAAAAGTTTTCAATAAATGGTTAAATTTACAAGTGAATATATTTTCTGTTGTTAAATGAATGATAATAACGTAAATAAATTAACAAGTTGCAAATTATTGAGAAAACTTCAGAAAATTGAACCAGAAAAGAAGTAAGTGTGAAAGTAAGCATGTGTGTGTGAATGCATCGATGATGAAAGTACCATGGAGAAAAAATTTATTGTTGGAATTTAATACATGCTTTTTGGATGTGTATCTTTCGATTTTGCTGCCGTGCTTGAACAAGTTTTTAGTCTGTAAAATTAACTTTATTTTAGTGGTTATACTTCGTAATGCAGTTGAACCAAAATGGTAATCTGGAAGTTTCTTGAAAAATTTAAAAGCAACTCATTTACGTTATTAAAGCTGGCTGTGTGTGTGTTGCTTTGCCCTTATAATGCAGTTGTATTTCTAGCATTTGTGTGTGCACGTTTTCTAAAATTGATTTTTCCACTTTTTGAGGCCATTTCCTTTGTATTCTACATACATCGTTGCTAAAGTAATTGCAATTATTTAACTGCTTGTTTTTCAAAATGTGAACTTAATGTACTAGTTGTCATGCATTTCTTGTTTATTGACTAAACAGGTTGGTAACACCCGATAATTATTGCATTTTTTATTTTGGTAATGTCATTAAGAGAAATTTAAATGTGTGCCTTTGAACATGTTGTATTTTTTATGCATACTTGAACTTATTCAAGTTGGTGCAAAAACATGATCGAGATACAGAAAAGAATATGTAAAAGCAAATACCGGCATGTGCGTCATCTGGTTATTGTTTTGATTTGTCGAGCGGGTGTGAGGCGCACATTGTAGGGTGAGATGGTACATTATTGTGGAATAGAGTGGAATGAAACATTTAAACAGTGATGTGTTTGGTTGTTTTTAATAGTGGGGATGTTTTTCAGTTATACCAACTCGGTTGTTTCACCACTAAATTTAGTAGTTTTTATTTTGTTTAGTGGGAAATATTTATTTTTGGTAGTTAAAAGTTATTGCCAGTAGTGCGGTTGATAATTAATTATATACAAATATGTAATCGATTTCTTATTATTTATTCTAATCAAAACGTAGATGTCATTTAGGCCCAATTTATACAAGGAATTAAACTCATGATGTTTTTAGTGGTATTTGATTTACGATTTTGTAGGATGAAATTCAGAGTGTTGGTAACGCTGATATTGCTATAAAATGTATATTAAAACAAAAACTCTGGACGGAAATCTTACAGCTTTCATGTTTTTCATCAATATAATATTAATGCAGGTCTACTTGGTTTCAAATTTATACATATGTATGTTAATTTCGATCCTATAATACATAATAATGTTGGGCTTAAATTAGTTTCTACCCCACCACTAAAAAAATGAAGTAAACTACCCGATAGAAAATTGAAAAATATGAAAAAGGTGGGAGCCAGCCTTGTTTCTCATTTTTAACATAGCGTCTAGACGAGACAATTTTTTGTCTTACCGAATGTCAAACTTTATATACAAGAATGAGCTGACAAAAGCAGTTTTATTTTTTATATCAACTTTGACTTTTGTCATAACAAAGAAATGGCTAGTATAGACGCCAAGTAATTTTCTATCGCTTATGTAACGTTTTTTTATTTGGGTCCAATTGTCAATTTCATTTCCGCATGCATCTATCAGGTCAATATTAGTATCTTTTAAATGCCGTTGTGCAAAATACTTTAGAGGAGAAAATCCTTAATCCCGCCCTAAGGTCGTATATGCAGAAAATCTTTAGTAGGCGACACTCTTGTACGAAATAATATACATATGTACATATGTATGTAGAAGAAATGCAGGAAATATTTATTCATATTGTTACACTCAAAGTAAATTTATTCAAGTATATTATTAATTTCTACAACAAACACTTAAAACCGTTTGTTTGACTGTCAAACAAATTCAACATAGAAAAGATTTTGCTTATATTATTTATATGGGGTTTGACAAACGGACGATGTATCACAAATATGTTGTTGTCGATTTGCATATACTCGACAAAATTTACTACTTGCGTTACACTGAAGCGATCTGTAGTAATACTTCGAAAGTATTCGTTTCTGAGAATTTTTGTATGTAATGTTTTTGGAATTCTATTTTCAATAGTTGAGATATTTTTTATGTTTATTTGGAGGAGTGTCTGTAAACTAAATTTGTTCCTAATGATGAGTAATGTATAATATGTATCTCCATTAGTTGTTTTTTAATAAGTTAAACATAGGATATGGAGAAACCTTAAATTTAAATATATATTTCTCTACCATTTGCAGGTCCAAATACAAGCAATTTTTAAAAATTAAAAATTAAATAAATTTAATTTCTTTTTCTATATATTGTGGGTTTTTTTTATTTTAGAAATAAAAAATATTCCTAATATTTATGGAACACAATTTCAGTAATGTGACTGCCGCGGCTGCCTTAGCCGTCAGTCCAATTTTTCAAAACTTTTGACGGTTTCTAGTTCTATATCAGTAATGTCTCGAGTGATATTAGCATTAAGGGTGTGATTTGTTTCTGGATTATTTGCATAGCAACGGTCTTTAATTGCACTGCACAAGGAAAAATCTAAAGTGGTCAAGCCGCAGCTATGAGGCGGCCAATTGACATATGTATGTCTAGCGGGGTTTCGATAATTTTTCTGCCAAATTCGGTGTCAGATAATAAGTTGGTAATATTTTCCAAAGTTGTTAAATTGTAAATTTTGGTCCGCGGAGGTGTGATACTGTCTGATAAGGATTATTTCGCACACAAAAAATGTATCAGCGTCAATCATTTGTGTAAATTTTCAAATTTTACACGATTTTTGTAAAAAAAACGTTGATATTGTATTATTGTATTATTAAGATAAAGTACTAAATCAAATTTAATATCTCAATTGTGAAAATACGCCTTAATAAAAGATAAATTTAACAGTTTTGGGAGCCAATTAAGTGAAATTAATAATACAGGGCGTGTACATAGTGAATGTAAATTTGTAAAATTTTTCACAAATAAAGTTTAGGATTTTCTCTGTTAAAATTGATACCGGATTAAGCTGATAGAAGAGGCGGTTTGATAAAGTCGGCTCTTTTCATCTTTTAAACCAATTCAAGTTGGGGGCGGCACTTATGTGTGAAAACTGCGCGGTAGCGTCTAAACGTCGATTTTGGGTCACTGATTTTTATTGAGGAAAAAAGTAATTTTCTGAGTAGTTATTTATTTTTATTTATTTGAAATTTGCCGTATATATAATTGCAATTTGAAAAGGTGTTAATTAATCACGATTCTAATTGTTTCATTTATTTTAAATAATATAAATTGTTTTACGATACAGAAGGCAGCCAAGATTATACAATAATTACACAATAATGTGAGTATTTTGTCATGTGATCAGTCCTATTTATTAGAAATTTTTTTTAATTCATTAATTAAATACCGATATGCAATTAGCTTACTTATATAAAAAATAGGAGCTCTTGATACAAGATAATGATCAATAATAAAATTAATTGCAATAAATTACACTAGTAACCGATTAATTCATAAGTAACATAGATAAATTGTTTTCAGTAAATATTTGTTTGTTTAGAACAGAAGTTAAGAACAAGAATAGATAATCGCTTTACTGTCAATCAGATCCTTTTTCTGTAACGGTTGCATTCGCTTTGGAAAAGAACGCTCTGATCGTACAGACTAGTAAATTGTATGCAACCAATAACAATTTTTTTTTGTATTAAGTCGATTATTTTGAGGTCGGACGTTTTTGAAATAAGTCATGGACAGAATTATCAGACAAGGCTTTTCTTAATTTCCCTACTGAATTATCAAAACATTTATACCATGGTCTATTAGTACAGGTTAAGTTGTAAGTTAAGTTATTTGATTTTGTTATCAAATAATTATTGACCTAAAAATCAACCAACATTAGCAACAAAAAATTGGTTGTGATATTAACTATAATATTCTGTATTATTCTATCATGATTTATACGATAAGTTTTCCATTCATGTTAAAAAAAATTATTATAAAAATTCTATTATAATCAAGGTATAGCTTCGGCGAATTGATGGAACGAAGCAATTTTTTTTTTGAAAAATGTGCTGTCAAAAACTATTAAGAAAAAAACTAAGCGAAAAATAAATTGTAATAAAATAAAGAAAATATAATGAGCTTTGATAGCATACTTGGCCATATTTATCGGCCTTTATTGTGATCAAGATTAATAAAGTCTGTACAGCTGATCATTTGCACTTCATCGTTTGATTTTCAAACTTTATATAAAAAAATATAAACCACCTTTTTATGTACGGACTTTGACATTCACACGATGTTAACGTTTTTGTTGCAGAGATCCACGTAAAAAAAACAAAATACAAAAAATTAAACAGTAAAAAATGTCAACAACAAAAACACAAATCGAGACTATGTCTACTCTAAAATCTCGTGAAACCAGTATTATTATTTTTGAACTAAATTTGGCTTTTTATATTGATAAAATAAATTTATACATATTTTTTATATGTATGTATATAATTTGTTTAAAATGAACTCTTGCTTTTTAAGCGGAAGAATAATTTGGATTTCTGACAATATATGGAAATAGGGTTTTTAAATACTGGTTCTAGTATAAAGTTGATGCTTAAAGTAAAAATGATTGTGTTCAAAGTGGTTAAAAATTTAAATTTTAATATAATTTCATCAGAGATTAAGTGTGTTCGAGTACCCAAAAGTTTTTAAAATTTGTTACTGCCTTTTACGAAATTGCGATCGTTTCCTCGAGTTACAGTAAATGAGAACACTAATTGAGAGCGTAAGGTGACAGTTCTTGACTGAAAATTTACTAATTTTTTACTGCAGAAATTTCTTGTAGTAAAATTTAGTAAAACCAAAAAAACATATGATTCAAAGGTAAACAAACAAAAGTAAGAAAACAAAAAGTATACAATTTGTGAAAAAAATTACTTAAAAAAAGGAAAGTCTGAAATAAACTAATATAAAATAATAAGCAAACAATTATTTTTAAACTATTCATTCGTTAAACATGATGAATATTATATGCCTTTTAAAACGAAATAAATGTTGTAGAAACCATTTACAGTCATTTTCGTTGTTATTTTGTTATTTCGTTGGAGGTGTGAAAGTGTTAAGTATATGGTTACTTAGTACTGCAGTTGCTTTTAAGGTAGTCAATAGCAAAAACAAATAATCACATGCTTTTAAATAAATTTAATTTAATCAGAAACCACTTAGGAAAATCAAATAAAATTAAAATAAACACATTGAAACGATTATAGAAAACAATTTGTTTATATTTTCTTAAAATATTTATGTTATAATTAATATTGCATCGAGTACCAACAAGAAAAAGAGTTGAGTAGTCCAAAGTGTAAATATATTTCAGCACTACATTGGTTTCCAAGCATCAGTTTGCCTAATCTTACTAATTTTTGCAATTTTTCCGTTCGAGTACTTATTTGGGCAACAGCTTTTTTTGAGAGTAAATTTTTCAGTTTACTCAGTAATTACTCATTTACTGCATTTTACTGTAAAAGTACTGGAACACAGCTATTAATAACCTATTGGAGTAGTCATCGTGCATGGTGCACAAAGATAATAAATATCTTTGCAATAAGACAAACAGGTTGGGAGAATAACAAAATAGGGCGCTATCTATGTAATTGGTACTCACGCAAGGAAATTCAATATTCCATACAAGGATTTGTTGGCAAAACGAAGAGAAATAACCCGTTTAACACCTCCTCTGTAAATGTCCAGCAATGTCGTATTACAGAGCTCTATCGTATCTAGGCAAATCGACTGCCCGAACTTGCAGACCTTGAGGAATGCAACCCAAAGGTATAAACTGGTATATTCGAAGATTATTTTTTTATTTATTATTAAAATGTTTTAATTAACATAAAATTTATTGTTTTCTAAACAATAAATATAATTCAGCCCATATTTCATAACGTCGTCAGCATAAACCTAGCACATGGTTGCATTATTTTGGAACTTTGCATAAACGTATAATTGGACACTAGGTATGAGATTATTCAATTCAAATGCCGATTTTTTCATTTTAATGAAAATATTTTTAAAAAACTTTCATGCAGAGTTGTAGACTATTGAAAAAAAAACCTTTAAAATAAAACAATGTTAAATACTTAGGGCCATTATTACAACTTGCCGTTAGTTAAAGGCAGGATTTTGTCGCACCGATAAATGGCTTTGCATTATAAAACCTTCATTTATTATTTTTTTTGTCCATTAAATATTTTTATTATTAATAATAATAAACAGTGGAAGTTGTAATAATGCAAAACTAATTATCGGGCAGACAAAATCCAGCCTTTAACTCACTGCAAGTTGTAATAATGGCTCTTAGTATATTTTTTTGAAAACCATTTTTAAAATAAAGAAAAAAAAAACAACGCTAAATAATTTTATTTAAAAACTCGGTTTTTAAATAATCTCATGCCAATTATACGTTTGAGGCACTGTAAATGATTTAAATACGGTATACAAACTTTGTATTGATACGTTTTGGAAGTCAGCCGTGCTGTTTGTTTATTATTTAATATATTTTTCTTATTCCTTCCGTTACTTTTTAATGCAACAGTAATTATTTTTAGCAAGTTTATTTTGCAACCTTCATTGTTTAATGACTAATCATTCTGAACAAAAAAAAAAAAAAAAAAATAAATAAAAATGATGAAAAAATAAATAATTAACAAAAAACAACTATCTGCATTGAATTCGTTCATTAAGTTACTACCGGTCATTGTTGCTTTTGTTGATGATGATTATTTATGTCAGTCAAACCAGCTCCAAAAGAGTACTTTGAGTTTCTGATGTTTTCCTCTTATTTGTTTATTTTTTTTTTCAATACTGCCATTGTTGTTTTTATACGCTTGGATTAAACGTGTATTTATTAATTTTTTTTAATGTTGTTACTAAAAATAGCATTTATTGTTTTTATTAAAAGGGATGGCGCAATTGTTTAAGAAATTTAATAAGATGTAAATACGGTGAAAGAAACAATTAAAATTTTATGAACAACTTTTTGTAGGGAAAGAACATTTTTTACGCCTTAAAAATTGACATAAAAAATATTTGTCGAGAAATTGAGCGCTACTTCAGATGCAGATTTTGGAAAACCGGGATTATCAAATAGGCTAAGGGTTTCACAGCAGGCCTATAACTTTGAGGTAGAGAATGTTCAGCTCTTGCCAATTAACTGAATGTGTATCATTTAGAATTGACATAGTGTTGATGCTCTAATAGATCAGTAGCTACGCGTACACTCTTTCTTCATCCGAATAGAAATTTCGTTTGATTTATCTCATCTTGTATGCTCTTTCTTTGCGCACTTATCCATATAGATCCGGGTTGCATCACTTGTAGCAATCTTGTAGACAGACATCTTCGAGTTCTACATGATAGAAAATTTCATAAGTATGTATTAATTTAAATTACATCAAGATAAAATTATTCTTGTAGATTATTGGAAAAATATAGCATGTACATACTTACATATCTTAATCAATTTTTCTTCATACATTTTGAGATCACTTTTTTTTAAAGACATTGAAAATATTCTCACATTATTTTACAGAATTATTTTATTCAATAAATTTGCATGCACAAATTGTTGATTATTGTTTTTAAGCTCTCAAACAGCAAGAACTTGTTTATGTGTTCAAACCATGATAAATCAAGACTTTTAAAATTTGTACTATATTTTTTTTTAGTTTAAACAATAAAATCAACTGACCAATAAAAATCACAACAAGCAAGAAACCTGAGTCAGATGATAACACAATGGACAGAGTAATAATATAATTACATAAGTATATAAGAATTGAACCGCATATTTCTCCAGCATAACCCGTAAAGAGAAAACATTTTAAATTTTCCGTAGTTTTAGTGCAACTAACACCCAAAACACAAATAATAGTAAATTAAATAAATAAACAAACGAAACTAAACTTGAGAGAATTATGTGCAAAATAAATAGATAAATTGCAAAACCCAGCAGTTGTTTTAAATATGGTTTTAAGAGCAGTATCTCTAATCAGATCCTTAATTTAAGAACTAATTTATATAAAATATTCTGTCTTTAGCAAGAATTTATTTATCTTTTTATTTCTTTAGACCATGTTGGAAATTAAAAATTAATGTAAACTAAAACATTTCCAAAGAGCCAGTCCCACGATGTCGAACACTGTCATTCGCTGGAATTATAAGCGAAAAGCAAATGCAAAATATATTGTTTATTAGTGTCAGTTATTTTTCTTTGAAAAATTCAGCGTTCGATATCCTGGGAAAGGGAAGTTCGTTTGTGCAAAGATTTATTGGTTTATCTTCACTAAATGTTTTTGACAAATGCATGCAGAAGTACAAATATTAGTCTTAAACCGTTTACTGGGTTTGATCATTTGTGTTTACAACAATTTTCTAATATTATGTGCATATACATATACTGAAAAATACTTATTTTCCATTAAAAAGTTTACTGAAGGTTATTTATTGAGCAAGCACAAATTTACATGTTGTATATTTTAAATCTCTAAAAAAATGTGTCATTATCATTTTGTTACAGACAGCGACATTGACAGAGACACTGCTACAAGCAATTGCAGTAAAAAATTGTCATCACATACAATTATGAGTCATCTGTCGTCATACAAATTTGTTTTATAAGAAAATAGACTATAAAATTATAAAAGTTTTTGTACCTTCATGAAACATTTTCTTTAACCCTTGAAGTACACATACAACTGCAATATGATTGTAAATTTTAAATGTTATGCAATTACGTACAATGCCGGTAAAAAAAATAGCACCAATGACAAAAAAAAATAACAATTGGAATGGCCGAAGAGTGGAGAAATTTTCTATGGACAGATGAGTACAAAGTTGTTTTATTTGGAAGCAAGGGATCACGTTACTATGTCAGAATATCCCTTAATGCAGAATTCAACCCAAAATACACAACAAAAACCGTTAAATGTGGTGGTTCTTGCATTATATTATTGGAGTGAATTTCTTATTATATGATATATATGTCCTATATCAGAACAATCATGGATAAGATAGTTTAGGTTAATATTCTCAAGGAAGTAATGATATCGTATGCTTCTGAGGAAATGCCGCTGGTATAGGTCTTCCAGCAACGCAATGACCCGAAACATATGAGCAAACTCGCAAAAAAGTGGGTTTTGGACAATTAAGTACACGTGATGGAGTGGCCCGCGCTGTCCCCAGATCTCAATCCAATTGATAATTTATAGGCAGATATAAAGAAGGGAGTGTCTCAAATACATCCAACCAGTAATGAACCCCTTTGGGCGTCTGTTCAACAAATCGGGAACTCCGTTTCGAAAGAAAGATGTCAAAATCTCGTGAATTCCATGCAAAAACTTTGTGCAGAGGTTATTTTCAATAATTTAAATGCAAGAAAATATTAATTTTAAGACATAAATATAGTGAATTCAAAATCTTTAATTTATTCTTTGCTTAAATATTTAATTTCAGTACCAAATGAGCTATGGTGCTATTTTTTTCGACTGATTGAAGTTTTTTTTTTAAAAGTTAAAAATTAATAATAATAGAAAAAAACATAATAAACGTTTTTTTTATTTAATATTGTTACACAGTTTTTTTTTAAATTTATTAATCGAGATTGCCTCGATATCTTCTTTCAAAGATTTTAAAAAACTTTTGTTTGTTGAGGGTTTTTTTGCGCAAGTTCTGGCGCTTACAATAAATTTTTTTTTGTATTGGTCTACTTGTAGAGGAAAATATATGTTGCTTGCGATATTTATGTTCTTTGTAAATATATATTTGTTAATGGTGTAAGGTCTACTGATGATTTGGCATAGCATTAATGAAATACATTAATTAACAATACTCAAGACTCAAGCTCCACATAAAATTGGGAATTGTTAAAAAATTTTCGGCAAAATTTTCACTTATACGGCTAACTGAGCGCTACCTAAACGGTATTAAGAATCATTCCTAGGAAGTTCATATGTTCTAGAAAGTTGTTTATTAAGATCTTAGGTACATTTTTGTAGTCGATTGTTTTCTTGAATTTTTAACGGTTGGCTACCTATGGATCTGAACAGTGGAAAAAAGGTAAAAAATCGAATTTTTTTTAATTTTTTGCTATTTTCATCTTGGAGACGAAGATTTTTTGATTTTATATGTTCGCAATTTTTGTTCTTTATGACAAGATCTACAGCTTTTCCTCAGAGAGTAAATCAAAATTCCGAACGATTTGCAAGATATGAGCCTGAGAAAATGACCAGTATTTTGCAAAAATGGCACAGAGGCCCCAAATCTTTGGGGCCTATAAAAAAAGTGCATGACTCTGGGCAAAACTGAGAGACAAATCGTTTTTTTTTTGTCTTTTATCACGTAGTACTGTCCGTATATGGTTATTTTTCCATGACTTAAAAAATTACAGTGTTATCTTACGACACATTTTCAATGAAATAAGTTTAAAGTATTTAAAAATATATGATGAAGATGCAATTTTTGACCGCAGCTGTATATTGAGTGTGTGTATGTTATATTCGAAATTCTTATTTAATGTTCAGTATTGTTCTCTGTACATTACAGTGTTTGCTTTTTGCGTTTGTAAAGAAAGTTGCGAAAAAATTCAATTTATTTATTTACATATTTATTGAGTAACCTTTTGAATAGTTACCTTTAATATATTTAAATATTCAAAATGTTCGTTTCGTTTCATCGAGTGGTTCAGAAAAACCTCATAAGTGCTACGAGAAATTAAGTTTCGTTCCAAAACATTTGTTTCGCCATAGAACATGATGGGTATTCGCTTCCACATGCATTGCAACAACATCCAAGTAATAAAAATTTAAAGTCATTTAAGAATGGGAAGCCAATTTTTATTGCTTCCAAAATGTCAATAAGTAAGTGTATATTTTTGACATCTTATTGCAGATAATTAGGTACAAATTTATTTTATTTCTACAAAACTTTAAGCTTTGTTTATAGTTGTTTCAAATATGTACTCATGATTGTATGAAAAATCTACATTTTTATAAAACTGAACTTGGTACAACCCCGCGAATTCCATTTATGCAAATAGTGTTTTATCATATAGAATATTCAATTAATCGAGGTTCTACTGTAATAGGTTAATAGAACTAATGAATTATTTCGTTTACAGATTAATTACTATTTTCTAAAAAATCGTTTGATTTAAATAATGCTACAAATATTATTGGTTAACTTGAAAACTAATTGTAACAAAACAGAAGAGTTGCTCCTATATTTTTATATATACATACATATAATCATATAATCTTGTCAAATTGTTGTTTCCGGTATATTGTACAGATCACCCAAGTAAGTCTCTCTATCGTAAAATATTTCTTTCGCATCGCAATAGAGAATAAACCCCTTGCTGTCCTTGGGTTGAAGTATTTCCAAGCAATAAATGAAGAAAATGATTTGCAATACACATATTGTTTTTTTGTATGTGATGAAATTAAAAAAAATATGTACGAATTTCGGTTAGTGGTTAATCTATAGTAATGAATCTTTGTATTAATCGGTTAACGCAATAGTTGGAATACTCTAATAGCTTGATACAAATGTTTCTCTAATTTATATTCTTTCTTTAATTTAATTTTTTTATGAATTTTCTATTTTCGTTGCAGTAAACAAAGTTGTATACCTCTAAATAGTAAACAACTATATTTACTTAATGTTGAATATTTGGCAATCTTATAGTTGTTAACTAATTATAACTCATTGTTATCTTTACTCATTCCAAAAAAAATATTTACATAACCGACGGCGCGTGTTGAACATTATTATTGTGATACATATTCCAAAAGATCCCAGAAGTAGGCATATCAAAAACTAAGTAAATTCCTGCAAATTTCTTCCCAGTGAGAGTCACGTATCAGCAATTCAATTAAAATATCAGTGCTATATTTGAGGATATTTTTCCGCTGGAAACAATATTTAGTGCAATTATTTCTAAAGATTGTTTTTTTAAAAGAAGTAACACTCAGGCATTTAGTATGCCTACCAACCAGTAGGTGTGTTACCTTCTTTGGAAAGGGATAGTGAGAGTGGACAGATGGTGAAAGTGAGAAATTGAATTACACGTAGATCAGTGTTGCAGCGCCTCTGCTGACAAGTAGGCGCATTAAATTTGTTTAAGCTGTTCAGTGACCAGTAGAATTTTGGCTGAATAGTGACCATATCTAGAAGCATTTTAAAAGCTGACTGGGACAATGCAATTGCTTCTTAAAAGCAATAAAGTAGGGCAACGATTTTATAGATTTAGAGCCTTGTTTTTATGTGCTTCCAAAATGCATAAAATAAATGTTATTTATTATAGCTTCCATAGAAGCTTCAAAAGGAGTTGGAACTATTTAAAGCGCATATTAAATCAACCTGTTCGCAGGAAATAATCACATTCAAGTTCTTGACTTTTGATGTTATCAAAGAGTTTTCTTTTCTATACAAAGTAACCAACTGTGTTGTTTACTTTACAAAGTAACCAACTGTGTTGTTTACTTTACAAAGTAACCTACTGTGTTGTTTACTTTATAAAAAAAAGCCGTAACAAAATTTGCTTTAGTTTGCGTATCGATAACTTTTATTATACATTTAAGGATGTGTGAGATTGTCAATGTTTGCATGGTTGCGTTAAGGAATGCAAGACTTTGCTCAGTTGCATTGCGAATGACGTTTTGGATCACACCCTTTATCTAAAAATAGTGTATTTCAAATCGATATTTGTGGGACCCCTTCTCGCAAAACAAAAGCTATAATACTTGGAAACAAAAAGGTCCGTTGAGACCCCTTACACACTGTTAGGGGTTAATAAAAATACCACCTTCTAAATATATACATAATAAAAATATGCATGTTTTCAAGCATTTTGTAACCCTTCAGTATATTAGATTTAATAAAAAACATTTTAGCCTTCAAAATTTTTTTATTGTAATTGCATGTTTTTTTTTAATAAAATAATTGTTCACAAACAAGATAACAAATTTTTCATATGGCAAAAAAACAATATATTTTATATTTATGCATTAATTATCTTCTATAAAATGTCAATGTTCCCATCTGCTTTAAGTGCTTGGCAGCAGAAGTTGGAATATGTTCATATATTTATTGCACAATATTTTCATATAAAATTTTTTTTTAATTTCTTCGTCTAAGAAATTCTCTATATTTTGTTTTTAATAAAAAGAAAGCACGGTGCAAATATTTTATTCAATGTGATTATTTTTCGAACTAAAGTGGTTGTTAGTTCTTGTAATTCATAGTGATTATTATTTGTTTGGAATTTATAACGTTTTTTTTTATTCAGAAAGGATTGGGCTTGAGACGGTATTCCAAAGGAATAAGGGAATAAGAAACGCCCACAATCAGAGCTACTTTATTTTCTCTGAAAACATATTTCATTGTTAAACATGTTTTCCCACTTTTCGCTTATATTAACATAAACGGTTTTATCTGCTCACACTTTAGGTGATTAATTCGAGAAGTTACATACAAATTGAAGAATCTCAAAGAGAACTTTGGTTCTCTTGAAAATTTGTTTTCTAAGGTTTGCACGTCTTCATTTTTGAAAACCACTGATGTATTAAAATGAATGCATTCTTTTTACAACTGCATTATGTAGAATTTCCATTCATTATAATTATTATTCATATTCGTATGTTATTGATTTTTTTTATCTTCAGTTGTAATTTTCCTTTTTTTATGTTCTTTAAATCGCTAATATGTCTGTCCGGTTGCCATTCTAATTATAAATTGTGTAGAAATAAATCAGTTGTTTTTGAATGTACGAGGTAAAAAAAAGTATGTGAAAAAAGGCAGAAAGAAAGTAATTCATTGCAATAGATTATTAGGGTTTTTGAAAAGCCACACTCATATTCCCGGGAAAATTTTCAAAATTTTTTCAATTTAAAAATTGGATAACAATTCTACTTGAATTTTATGTTAAATAAAATATAAAGTACAAATTTTTGAAATGCACAAATTAATCAAAAGCATAACGCAAACCTAAAGTTAACCTATGTTGTATAGCACATCAAATGCCCATAAACTTCCTGACGATTCGCGTAGTCGCAATTACCACAGCTTTTTGCATTATCTGCCACAGTTGTTCTGGCATCTCAAGCTCTTTCAGACCATCGTGCAAAGTTTTCGGTATCAATCCCGTGCTTGAAATTATTATTGGGATTACTCGTACTTTGTCGATGTTCCATTGTCTTTTAATGTGTTCTATAAGCAAATTCTATTTACTTGTTTTCTCTCGGTGTTTTATTTTATTATTATTAAAAACAACATTTTAGGAATTATCTTAAATTTAAATGAAATTTGAGCAAATATTACAGAAAGTGAAAATGAAGTAATTGACAGCAAAACTGATTTTGATTTATATGGAATTAATACAAATCGATAGAAAGAATTTTCAATATTTATTTAAGACATTACAAAAGTGCATTGTATAAGAAAAATTTTAAATATATTTAAGAAAAGTGTCCCTAAAATTGCTTGTCTGGAAAAGTATGTGCATGAAAGAGGAATTTAATTCACTTATATCAGACCTAAGTATAATAAAATCGCTTTAATAGTTGTTTAAAGTAAACCACACAATTAAAACATTTCTGGAAGTATATTGGAAGCTTTAAGCCCTCTTGATGATACCGTAGAGACTGAGTCGTCATCAGTACTAAAGTTTGTCGATAGCCAACAACAACGTGCGTCGTTGTTATCAAAACACCGTGCAACGTACACTAATTTGGCATTAAGTAAGAAACAGAGTGACAAGTGATATTTTAAACGCTCTGTGGCAGTCATAGAATTATATTTGTAACTGAATATAATACTTGAAATAGTCTTCAAGTATTCTCTATACAACCTCTTACTTTTTGATAACTTAATACTGCATGAATTCACTTGAAAATATTTGAAATTTTTATTCAAAAGTGATTATTATTAGGTCAAGGTTCGTAATATTTTTAGTCAGAGGAACAAGGAAAAAATTGATTTTGGTTTGTTGCAGGTTAAACGACAGATCACAAACAACGTTGTTTTTTTGGGAGGCCGCTACACAAGTCCCCATTCTCTTTTTTCAGTGTTCTTTTTTCTAATTTTTAAGATAAGATGTTTAATTTAAGAAAGCAAGAGTTTTACACTAATTCTTCCTTGATAAATTTACTTATTAGTTTAGTATATGTATATTCGATCTTATTTTGTTATATAAAACTACTCTGTGTTTGTTTCAGGCTGGAGGTCAAAGCTAAACTTAAAAATAAAAAAAATTGTGTCTTATTTGAGGTATTTTTATTTTTTAATATTTGGAAAATTTAGAAACCCTGTAATTATAAAAAATTATATTAAAGCGCTTGGACACAAAAGCACCACGAGCACTAAATGCAAATGGATAATTTACCCATATTTTATGTATGACGAAGTCGAATTCTCGATTGCGACAATTTGTATTGAATAAAATATTTCGAATTCGAATTTTCGACATGTCGCTTCGAAATTCATAGTTTTTTTCTAATTGAAACTAGTTTTTTTCGGACCGTTCAGACAAGAGTTTTAGTGTAAAATAGTAGTAAGTCGTACGAGGTAGTAGGCGCTTGGGCTCGATTCTCAGCCCGACAGCATTTTCCCTGGAACATTTGAAAGTGTTTTTGGTTTTATTTGAAAGGTCTGTGAATGTGAAATGACATCGTTTAAATGGCGGATGATTGTTTACTGGCTGGTACTCATTTATGTATGATTACTAATTTACAATGACACGTCATGTCACATGTGCATCATGTTCGATTTAAACGATGGATGGAATGTGTTGGATTTTAGGGCATAGTATCAACCATGGAATTAACCAAATAACCTCAATTTGAATGAAATAACCTGCCGGAATATACCATGTACCATTAGCCACTAACTTGGTATGAACATCATGTCGAACATCGCATATGGCTAATGTAGACCGCTCATGTCCATGCTCTGACATCGATGCCCGAGCATATGGCTAAGCAACAATGTTTTAATTTCAAAGGAGAGTAAAAGAGACAGCGCAAAAGAAAAAATTGTATCTCTATTGCACAACCTGAAAATTATATGAACAGGCAGAACATGAACATCTACACGTATTCTCCGCTGCCGGCGTCATGTTCATGTCATGCTAAAGTCGATGGCTCGTGAAGACGTAGGGTGAAGGTCGTATAAACTCTAAGGAGTGATTTCAAGGCTTCCCTTCCCTTCTTCTTAATTACACTCAGGCAAAAATATTTTAATAAATATTCTTTAATATTTCTTTAGTATTTGTGCCAAAGATAGCACGATTCGAAGCAATCCTCATGGCATTTCAATATTATTTACTTATCCAGTCAAGTATTAGTAGTTTTTTTTGTCTATTTCCCCACAAAACAACTGCATAAAAAGAGTAAAATAGACACTAAAACTAAAGGAAAAGAAATCCAAATGAAATGATTTGTTCACATACAACTTGTTGTCAACTATTTATTTCGAAAAAGTAAAAAAGAATTAGTACAAATACTATATAAGTACATATTTTTATGGCCTGTTTATTTTTCGCTTTTAGTTTCAATGGAAGAAAACCATAGTTATTTTTCTTTTTGCGAAATCAGTTGTAAACGCGATTTTCAAGTTACAAGATATGCAAGACAAAACAGAATTGTGAAATTTGTTGCAAATCATTGAGATTTTTAAAATTCAAATTTAGCAATTAATTTTAATTAAAAACAAATAATGAACAACAGCAACTATTAAAAAATAAAACAAAGATTTAAATAAAAGATTGTTTTGGCTGCAATTTATTTTTTGTTTTTGTTGCATCCGATTGAGTGTAATAAATTTTCATAAATTATTGCTATTTTCCCCCCGACAGTGAGGAAGAGTGGTTGGATAGTGTAATTAATAATAAAAAATGTGGCTACAAGGAATACATATATCATACACAGGTTAATTGAAGAAGGCGACCATTACCAAATAATATCAATTACGAGCAGGTTAATTATTCAAATCATTATTAAATTCATATAAATTTTTCTATTTAATTAAAGACAATTAATTGGTAGAATGGAATTTCTATTGTTGGGTTAGTGCAAAACTGATTTGGAAGAATTTGTTTAAAATTCAATATTTACAATAGTGGGAAAGCGTAAGTTTTTACTTTTCCCTTCCGTTTTTGTTACCGCAGACTCTTCAGATAAAAAAATTGAAGAAAAAAAAACAACACGATTTAAAAACACTAAAAGCTGGTTTAAACAACAACCAAAGCTTACAAGAATGCAATGCAGTAAAGCAGAGAACATGCAGTAGTAATCGAAGCGTATGGAACCGATTATATGTTCTAAACTATTATGTAGTTAATCCGATATGTGATGGAAATCAATCGATTTCGAAAATCAAATTCTACTGAAAGCAATTTAACAGAAATGAATTTAAAGAAATCTTAAAAACTAAATACGCAGATCGATACACAACAAAATTTTACATTATATTGTAAATTTTGAAGACTTTATCAGACATGTTCTACAAAAGTAGTGAAATGGAACTATGAAAAGTAAACGTTTTCCATTTTTCATGTTCTAGAAAAGTAGAGTGAGTATATTTGTATTGAATATTGAAATTCAAATGTAAAAAGAAAAATGCAGAACATAAAAAATTTTAACTGAAGTGATTTCAATTGAATTCCACTTTAAAGTGGAATGTATAACATACTGGGATGTTGCGATTTGTAGCTGTGAGACACCGCTGAAGTTCAAAAAATTTTGTATGGGATTTTACTCGATATCGAATGCCGTGAATTGCCCCCAGTACAGTGAAGAAAATTACATGCGTTTTCAATGTTTTCTTCGGTTTCAAGATGTTTATATGATATTTTTGTGGCTAAACGAATAAACGTATTATGTACATTGATTTTTTTCACTGAAAGATTTGTATAAAAGCTATTTTTGGTATTTAAAAAAATTACCTTCAAACAATTCGTTAAAAAAAATTATATTTATAAATTTAAAAAAAATAAAAAGGCTTTTAAAAGTGAAAGTAGCAAATGTATAAATTATGTTTTATATCACAATCAAACTTAGAATCCCTAACTTAAACCCCAAAAAAAGTTTGCGCCAATATTTTGAACGATTTATTTAAATTTTTAAATTCTTCAAATACTTTTTTGGCATCGTAATATTTTGTGTCTGTTGAATTATTGATTTTAAATGTTATTCACGTCACTTTTAACACTTCACAATGTGATTACCTGCCTATGAAAATGGTGGAAAGTGGCGTTGTTGGAAAAAAATCTAGAAATCTAAAACTATCAAAAAACTCAATCTTCAATTAAAAAAACACATTTAATAATTTTGGCCAGATCCTCTGTGCAACGCTTAGAATATTTTATTAGAACATTAAATTCCATTCTACTACATTTTCCGACTTACAGCACACGGATTTGGCTGAGGAATCACTGGATTTCAAATCAATCGATTTTCATCTCATATCTGAATGAGTTAAATTAATTTTTCAAAAAAAATAATTTTTAAATTTACATTGAAGTATATAAAAAATATTTTTTAAATCTTCCATTTTGCTACCAAAGAAGACAAAATAATACGAATTTTTTTACAGCGTGTAGATATAAATACTATTCCTAAATTTTACACTACTGTTGAACAAGTACGATATCACAAAAATTAAAACTAAATAATAAGAAGAAAAAAGTTTTAATAAAATAACTAAAATTTCAACTGATCAAAACATATGTATATGTATATGTACAGGGTGGCACAAAATTTATCACCATAGCGGAAGATTTTATAATTTTTGCAAATGGCATCGTACGTCAATCATATTTGACATTTGTGAACTGGACAGCTGCAGAATACAAACAGAAGAGCGTGGAATAATTGTGTCGAACCTTTTCCTGTTCGCATAATCACCTGTTTTGGCGATGTGGCATGGCCCTGCAAGATATCCCGATTTAACGATACCAGACTTCTTTCTTCTACTACTTCTACTTGTAGTCGCTGGTTTATGCCAACAAGCTCGACAGAAATCTTCGGAAATCTGAAAAATGTCACAAATGTGTATGTACCAACCAGGGTTGCCGTTGAAAATTTCGAAAAAGGGTCATAATAAGTGTATTTAAGAGAAAAAAGGTTAAAAAATATATTTTAAAATAAAATAGCGTCAAGTTTCTTGTGAACAAAAAACCAAAAGACTATATGGAGAAAAAAATGTTGTCAAGTTGGAATTTTGCCTAGAAATGAAATACTATTTTACCTATTAAGAAATTAGCCCTCTTTTTGATCTCAATACTTTTGATGGCTGAAGTTTTTTTCACATTTATGTTTTTGTGCGAATCTATTTTTCTTTTCCGCGTTGGTTATTTTACGTAGTATATCTTCATACGTTCTGCCGTTTATTAATATTGGAATATTGGAACTTTTACTCATTTTCGAAAAGTGGCATACATTTTTTAAAATAATACAATGGTATAAATTAAAAACAGGGTCATAAAAAATGTCATTGGCACGAAAAAGGGGTCAAAAGTGATACTTTAGTGCCACAATGGAAACGCTGGTATCAACACTGACAACAGCTACTTGACGAATATCATCTATTCCACTTAACCGAACATATTTTGAAGGTCCAAATAAAGATTTCCAGAAATGTGCGGGGACGTCTGTGTGTTGCTAAACTTCTGGAACGAATAGTTCCAAAAGAACCGTTGTTAAAAAAACTGAGTATACTAAATAGGAAACAATTTGCAAGTCGCATTAGAGCTTGGAGTGGGCCACAGGGAATTAAAAGATGTTGTGCATATATACTCTCAAGTGATGAAACCAAAATAAATTTGTTTGAAAATCATGCTGGTCCGAATGTTAGAAGACATAAGGTTCCCGAGTTTAACCCACGTTACACCAGGAAAAATAAAACTACACTCATGTTATAAAGTGGCCAAGTCGGTAAAATTTTCCCCGACACCGAAACTTATGCAAAATAAGGAGCTTGCTTTTATTAAATAAATAAATCACAAAAATTTAAATTGTTTCTATTCAATAAAAAAAGTCCGTTTTCAAGTTTGGATTCGGTGTGAAAAAATCTAGAAGTCGATTATGGATGGCAACCAAACCTCAGTTGGGTTGCTAGTTGTCAAAAACGAAATTACAGAATGCAACTGGCAATTGGAGTTCTCAATTTCAGCTACTACTCAATGTCTTTCTGGCAGTCACAGATTTTTAGTTTCCGATTGGCAACGCAACTGAAGTTTGGTTGCTATCCATAACCGACCTACTAGTGAAGTTTCGCACTGGCCGGACACTATTGAATACGCTAGGACCAAATCTAGTAAACAAAATTAGAATTTATTTGCTGACATCCGCCGACCGCAGAGTATAAAAGATCAGTAGCACATCCTGTAGATCTTATTAGGGGCTTTTAAGGATATTTGCAAATTGTTTGAATCGGATAAAAACAACAGAGCCACCTAAAAAGTGAAGATATATATGGAAATACACATGGACACTGATAATGGCGACCGCCGAAAAAGAATGTAATATCTGTTCTGCCGCATCGACTGAAATTAATTAATTTTCTTTTTTATTTTGTTCCTTTGGAATAATATAGAAGAGTTATAAGACTCTTTCTGACTGAAAACATTACTTACCTTTAGCGTAATAATAATCACTTGGGGAAGAAAGAATCAGGCAAATGAAGGGAGTTTCCTTTCTAAAATTAAACTTAAATACTATTCTGCTTTGTGAGCGTGAAATTTTATTTTAATGCACGACAACGACATTCCGAAGCACACATCACGTATGACAACGTTTTTTAGAAGAGCAGTAGGTAGAGCGGCACGCATAGAGTGTGATCTTGATCCCGTAGAGAACCTCTGTGATGACATAGAAGCCGGAGTGCGGCAATAAATTTAAGTGACATCTCTCTAGATGTCGTGCCCTTGTGAATAGTCACGAAGATTACAAGCACCGTATAACAAAGGGTTTTTTACCCAACAAAATGTTAATAAAAATTGGTGTTGCCATTAATCCTACACATTTCAAAATTACTTGTCTGTATAAAATAAAGCCTTTGATATATATGTATATATTTTTTTAATGGTATTATTTTCCAAGTTATAAGATACAGTTGGAACATAATGTAATGAATATATTCCCTAAATAAGCAAAAAGACTACAAACTAAAAAAAATTACGCATAATAATATGTCTTGGGTGGGCTAATTAGTTGACCACCACTATGTGTATGCATGTATGTATATGTATATCATCTATATTCAGTAACAGCGAAGTTTAAACAAATTAATTTTACGAATATGTAAATTAATCGTGTAGAAAGGACTTGCAAATTCCTGCATTAATCTATTCGTTTTTTTATTTATTTGAAAATAATTACATATAAAGAAATTATTTTTTCCTTCACCTCTAGTACATACACTCATGCATTTATTACGAAATTGAATCAAACCATAATACTCGTATATCAAATAAATGAAATCGAACAAAAATAGAAAACGTACCAACCAACCAACCAACCAGCCACCCACAAATTAAACGTGACAACTAATTTGCTGCTCTAACTCTGTTTCTCTTTCTCTCATTTGGTTTTGCAACGGTCATATATTTAATTTGTCTCACGCTACTAATTTGATAATGGCATGTCCAATATATTACAGAACAAATGGGGGGGAAATAAAAACTAAAACAAGAAAACAAAATTTACAAATTGTCCGTCCGTTCATGCCGCTGTAGTAAATGTTGCCTTATCAGATCTTCGTTTTTCATGTCCACCTTTCGCCCATTTACTACATATTTTCAATTAAAATAGTTTTAAAAATTAAAATTTCTTTTGAATTCGTTATGGCGGCTGTACCGTGGCGTCCGTCTGCAGGAAGGGGTAAGCGGTTTGTAATATTTAGGAGAGGCGCCTTTAAATATTATTTGTATTATCGCTACCATTTATTTTTAATTGTTTTTAAATGCATGAATGAACTATTTGCAATGTTTTTCATTTATTTAATTTATTTTTTTTTTACAAATTCTGTTACTGACTGATCTTTTTAGATTGTACTGGCAATCATAGAGAGCATTGAGGAGGAGCTGTTGTAGTATTTTTATTTTTTTTTGCTGACTTTTGTATTGATGAAATACTGTTTCGAAAACTATTTTTAGTATCTGATGTCTGTTCATTCAATATTTTATCCAGAATTGTTAATACATATATGTATGTATGTATGTAATTGTTATTATTATAATATATTTATTACAATGCACAATTGTTATTTCACATTTAAAAGTGAAATTAAATTAATGGACAAATTAATTTTAAAAAAGGCATGCCATACAGTTGTGTTTGAAATAATAGGTTAGAAATATCGTTAATCTTAACGGGCATACAACTTAGCGAAATGACAACACTGAAACTAAAATTCACAGAAATTATAGACTCTGGAATGCTCTGCAAATATTGCCGAGAACTTGAGAGTTTCTTTAAGAACACTTAATGTCAAGTATACGAGGGCGGATTAATATTGAAGCTACCTAGCGCTAGATGGCAGCAGAAACACAAAAACTTTTTTTTGGAAATTGCGATCTGTCAAACGTCAGCTGTTAAAATTTCACCCAAATTAATCGATTAGTTTATTTGTTGTAGTCGTTGGAAGTAGGCAACTTTTGTGTTTGTTGAAAAATGGAAAAAAGTGAATTTCGTGCAGTGATTAAACGCTATTTTTTTAAAGGGAAAACGGCGAAAGAAACAAAAGAAAAGCTCGATAAACATTACGGTGAGTCTGCTCCGTCAGATTGCATGGTAAAATATTGGATTGCTGAATTTAAACGCGGCCGAACAAGCACTATAACAATACCATCAACAGGAAGGCCAAAAGAGGTGGTTACTGCAGAAAATTTCAAGAAAATCCTCGATATCGTTATGAATGATCGCCGAGTCAAGTTACGTGAGATTGTTGAAATGGTAAACATATCATATGAACGTGTGTTCAACATTTTGCATGAACATTTGCATATGAAAAAGCTATCGGCAAGATGGGTGCCGCGTTTGCTCTCAATTGACCATAAACGTAAATGTGTGACGTGTGCAGTCTCAATGGCAAAAAGCTCTATGAATTGGGCTACGAATTGGTACCTCATCCACCATATTCTCCGGATTAAGCCCCTAGTGACTACTTCCTATTTCCAAACCTAAAGAAATGGCTCGGTGGAAAGAAATTTAGCTTCAACGATGAAATCATTGACCAAACAAATGCCTATTATAAGGACCTCGAAAAATCCTATTTTTTGGAAGGCATACAAAAACTGGATAAACGTTGGACAAGTGTATAGAGTTAAAAGGACACTATGTTGAGAAATAAATGGTTTTTGAAAAAAAAAATGTTTTTTTCTTACTTAGGTAGTTTCAATATCAATCCGCCCTCGTAGAAGGCAGTTGACGTTGTGGTGGCAAGATTGTCGCGTTAAGTAAACATCGCCATCCTGCAGCCGTATACTGTAACTCTAAGGACACTGCTGCACGTAAAATATACATACATATGTATATTAATCGCTATCCAGTATCGCATGCGGTATTGTCTCAAGTATTGACGGATAGCTTAATATTTTAAAATCCGGAAAATGGATCACGATCCAAATATCACAATATACATATATTGTACGAGTAGCAGTACCGTAAAACTAAAAATATTTGGAGCTGATTTATAAATTTTCGGCTACGAATATAATTGTGTAACGTGTATTTTGGCGAGCGAGATTTAGCTTTAGCCACTAGAATTACAGAATACGTTAGCTGCTAATGTTGATTTCTATTTGGTAAAGATCGCGGCGATATTTGTACAACAATAAAATGTCTGTTGCTTTGTAACTCATTTGTACAACTGCTTTCATCAAACAATTTTATTCATTTGCAGCTTAACTCTAATTTCTTTCATTCATTTATTCTATTAACAAATAAATAAAATTTATGTCGCTGTCTGCCTATTTTTGGGTTCTTGATGTTCTTAATGTCATGTTTTCATTTGTATTTTGTTTGTTGATTTTTCTATTTTTGATTATTTGGTATTTTTTCTGCATTAAATAGTGCATATCACCACCAATTAATTATTTTCAACACAAACATGTTAATAAAAATGTTCAATTCACTGAAATAAAAAATGTGTTTTCTATCTAGAAATAGTATGTCATTTTTTCATTGCTCTTTTTTATCTATTATTAACTAAATATTGGAGCACCGAATAATATTAGGGGGGTCAACATTTTCGAAAACTCTTAAATTGGTTTGCCTACTTTAAATTCTTAAAAATTACGAGGGCAGTTTAATAATTCCGTGGCTTTTTTATATTTCCAAAGCTCCAACTTTAAAACCAACATTGGTACTGTTAACGGTTATCTATTACTAGACTATTGTCGAATTTTGAGGAAGGTGCGCCTATTAGTCTGCTTTTGAGAGAGATTGGAATTACACAACCTCGTTAAGTTTAACGAAAATAAAGAAAAGTGAATTTTGTGGGCAGATTAAACATTATTTTTTGGCTTAAGTTCAAATCTGAGTTTACCCATTTCTTCTTAATTTAAGAAATTATATTTGGATAAATTCATTATTTTATTAAGAGAGTATTTTTATTTGAAACAATTTATTCATCAGACTAGCAGAACGGATCAGTACTGATTTCGAGGTCGCTACACCATCTCATCAGCGTTCTTTGTTCGATTTTACCACTTTTGACGGTGGATACTAGTGACTAAAATAAAGTAAACAAAAAATGGAAAACTGCTTGATCTCAAAGCCAATGGCTTTGGAAAAAGCAAAGAGAGTATGAAATATTTGGAATAATGAAAAATCAGAGATGGAATTTCGTACTAACCGAAATTGATTTAACTTGTAAGAAATGAATAAGTTGCACTTTTCGTATTCTAATTCGTTTAATAATACGGTTAAATAGTTGATATTCCTAGTTACTAGTATCCACCGTCAAAAGTGGTAAAATCTAATAAAGAACGCTGATGAGATGGTGTAGCGACCTCGAAATTAATACTGATCCGTTCTGCTAGTCTGATGAATAAATTGTTTCAAATAAAAAGTACTCTATAATTAATGAATTTATCCAAAAATAATTTCTTAAATTAAGAAGATATGGGTAAACTCAGATTTGAACTTAAGCCAAAAAATTTTCATTTGAATGTAAACCTTAAACAGTTTAACAATTACGTATAAATATTAATTATTTTTTAAGTAAAAAACTCCATCACCAAAACCAAAGAAATATTGATAAATACTATGGGGAAGAAAAGAAAAGAAAAGCTGATAAACTGCGTGAGATGACTGAGGCTTGAGGCATCTCAACCGAGGGAGTTCATCACATTCTGCATGAATATTTTGATATTTGGATATAAAAAAGCTATCCGCGGGATGGGTGCCGCGATTGTCCATTACATGCTTGTAATTACTATGACAAAAATGACAAAAAATCATGTGACTATTTTTTGTTTATAAATTTTAAGAAATGGGTGACTGGTAAGAGATTTGGTTGAAACGACAAGCTTGTCATTGAAAAAAACGCCTATTTTGAGGGTCTTAAGAAATCTTATTCAGGGTTGACACAGAATCCAATGTAGTCAGAATTGGATTTGAAAAGACGACAAAAAAATACTTTTGTGTGATGAATTAAATGTGATCGGTTTTATGTTTAAAACTGTTAGTAATTCTATATTCAACATAAAACCGATAACATTGAAATTCATCACACAATAGTATTTTTTGTCGTCTTTTCAAATCCATTTCCGATTACATTGGATTCAGTGACAACCCTGCTTATTTGGAGGAAACGACAAAACTAAAAAGATGCTTGATTAAATGTATCGAGCTTAAAGATACTACGAGAATGTAGAGAAATAAAACGCTTTTTTGCCGAAAAAAAATTATTTTATCCAGAAACTCATGGAATTTTCGAGCTGCCCTCGTATACATATAACTTTACTATTCAAATATTATGTAGGCATAGTTTTTTTCACCTCTTTGTTTTAATACTTTTTTGTACGAATCATTAATTGAAAATTGAAATTCACAATTAAAAATTTTTTTTATATAATTGCTAATTAATTTAGCGTAAAACAATATCTATGTTCCTGAAGCAGCCACACAAAAGGAATGGCGAAATATTACATTCATTCAAGACTAAACATTTTAGGATTAACAGGACCTTAAACTTGATGATTTACATAATAGATACTCGTAAGCAAAGACAAATTTTTAGATCCCTTTTTCTCCTATATTTCCCAACCGATTTTCTTCAAGCGATAGACATTATTGAGCTTTAGTGACCCGACTATATATCATTTAAATCGGTTCTGCATTAAAGGAATAAAAGGCTCCTAAAGTTGACCCTACTACAAATGCTAAAAAGACACACGTACTTTCACTTATGTAAGTATTGACTCAACTAAAAATATAAGCAAAGCCATGAGAGTGTTAAGAGTACCTACATATGTACGTGTGTATGTATGTGAGTAATGAAGTTTTTTCTCTTCATATCAGTGAAATTGAAAAACAAATCAGAATTAAAAGAGATTAGAATTACATATGGATGTTCATGCTCATTACGTATGTATGTGTATCCAATTTTATTTTGTTTATTGTTTTTTCCATGGGTAAGGGAATGGGAAATTAGGCAGTTTTTTTTTCTCTTTAAATGAATGCAACTAAATTAGGTATATGTTTAAACTGCCGGCCGAATTTCGACCACTAGGCAAACTCTAGTATTAATAAATAAATTAATGTTATTAATTTGCAAAGGAAGGTTTATCAAAATTTTTTTATATTCTTGAATTTAACAAAATTTATTTAATAGTTTTTAATCCAAAGTGATTATTATTTTAGCTAAACTTCGTAACGTTTTCAGTCAGAAAGATGGAAACATGGAAACACGCATGAACAGTGATGATGGGAGTGTAGCGGCTCCCGAAAAACAAAGTTGTTTCTGTTCTGCCATGTAAGTTGAAATTATTTGATATTAAAATTTGCCCTTGTTCCTATGGAATGTTGTCTCATGTCCAATTCTTTCTGACTAAAAATGTTTCGAACTTTATCCAAAAAAATAATCACTTTGGATTAAAAAGTACTAACAACCAGTTTGTTCGAAAAATAATCACTTCAAAATTAAAAAAATATATTTAATTTTTCGAGATATCTGGCAATTAATTTTCAAAACGTTCTTATTTGCTGTAGGCTAAAAGTTAGTCTATATGTTGCATTTCACTGATGCTTAAAACAATTTTCAATATTATTAATTTCAAGTTATTTGCTTTCACATTAATATAAAAGCAAATACTGAAGATAACTTAAAAGGAAATCACGTCTATAAAACGTTTTTTTTTCTTACAAAAAAATATAATAAGAAATAAAAATAAAATAAATACGCTTTAGTCATAATTTACGTTTTAAATAAACGATTTTGCGGTATTTATTTTGTTAATTATAATTTGAAAATCGTCAGTACAAATAACGACAAAATGCTATTAATAATTATTTAAAAGCACGTGCCCCCTCTTGCATGTTTTAAACAAAACATTCTAGTATTTGAATAATTATGCAGCAACAACAACAAAAATTTTAATTCAATGAGAAAATATATAAATTCTAAGATTTATAAAACGAAAGCTACTAAAAGGCAGCACAACAGTTTGTGAAAATTTTGTTAAATATGATTATTATTTTGCGTCACAATTACGAAAACTGGGCTCGTATATACATATGAATGTATGTATGTATATAATGGCCATCAGTTCTTTCAAATCATTCGTCGCAAGTAAAAAAAACAAGTACAGTGCACTCGGGGTATAGTGAACGCTTTGTAATATGAACTACCCGATATAATGAACTGGCTATTTTTTACATTAGTTACTCTAAATAGTGAACTCCACAAACCTCTATAAAGTGAACACAGTTACACAGTTTTTTGCACAATGATTGACAACAAAAAAGCTAAGTTTTTTCAATACCATTATTTCTCTTGTATATATTCATTGTTTTTGCATTCTTTTCTTGTTTTGATACACATTTAATGAGATGACTTCAGTTTAAAATTCGATCTTGACATGTGTTTATACATATGTAAATTGATTAAAAAATGCGTGCGCATAAAAAAATAAATTTTCTTTCCATTAAAGTAAAATAAGAAATTCTAAAGCAACTAGAAAATGCAGTAGAAGCTACTGTTCTTGCAAAGAGATTTGATGTAGCAAAATCCACAATAAGTGGCATAAAAAAAACAAAAACAAAGTGAAAGCCGGAGTTCCACGCTTAAGTAAAAGTGCCCTTAACAGAACAGCTGTTCAGATTTTTGAAAAGGCAATTGAGTGGGCTGAACATAATTCAAATAACTCTGAAGACATTTTAGTTTTGCATAAATTTCGTAACTTAGCTTTTCAGAAAGTTAAAATATCTCGTAAAAAGCAAAAAAAGTTTAAAAGATTATTTTGTTGCACAATAGTATGTATGTAATTTGTGTGGTATCCATTCATGGCACATATGTATTAGTCAAATGAGTACAAATATTTTTATTACTGAATAAAAAAATCATTATTTTTTTACATTATATGAATAAATTTTTTTTATTTTTCTTAAACTGTATATAATGAATTTCTTGATATAGTGAACAGGCCTGTTCATTAATTAGTTCACTATATCCCGAGTGCACTGTATTCAAAATTTTACTCCATTGATTTATTAAAGATAGAGTTAAATTCAAAATAGATTACCGGTTAATAGGCCACCTTGTCTCTGCTGTCACTTGTACACACTTTTGTTTAAATTATGCAATGAAATACAAAGATCTCTCAAAAAAAACAACCTGACAAATCTTATGAGTAAAACAAGAAGTTGTAACTTATATGTATATACAAACAAGGCCATGATGTCAGCTGTTGGAAATTTTTCCTTTTGTTTTGAGGAATTTTTCTGGAAAATTTCATTGGTTAGAAAAAAGGACGGCTCTTTAATTTTAAGCGAAATCTTTTAAGCGAATTTTTAAAACTGAATTGTTTTTACATACGAGTATATTGAAAATCAAATATATCTGAATTAAATTTTTTTAATAAAAATCATCTAATATGTACATACATTAAAGTTTGGCAATTTCACTACGTATTTAAAGAAATACAGTCATGCTCGTGAACGTATGCAAACTGTTGAAAACTTCATTTCCCAAAAATCCTCTACCAGATCAAATCCGACTGTTTTCAATCTTTTTCAACAGGTCTCAAGGAAACTAAAAAAAAGTCTTCTTTATTAAGGAGAAGGTTATCAATTCCTTTCTTTTTTTTGTATATGTGACACATACATGCACACTTTGGTCATTTTTCAAGTTGAAGCTGATACGTGCATGTATAATAAGTGTGCATGTGCTTGTAGCAACTTCAAACGCTTATAGCACCCTAAATATCGCAACGATTCAAATAAAATTAACATATCTACTCGTATGTAAAAACCCGTTTAAAAACATATAAATCTTTCCAAAATCGTTTCAGTGTTACGGCCGTAAAAGCTTTCTAAGAAATAGTGTTTGCCTATCAGTTATAAAGATATTGAGCGGTTGTACAGAAAGAAACCTTCGTGTGTGAGTCGGTGTCGAACTTTTGTTTTTAGTCATTAGCTGTACAATTTTCGATTTTGCCGATCAATAAATTTATGTATGCACATTTATTGTAAATTGCACTGTCTGCTACGCCCATTGACGTCAATTTGTTATCAGATAGTGTGCTTCATTACGAAGTGGCTATTTTCAGCACATCCACAGCGTATTAAGCATTAATCGTGTCAAACTTGCTTGTTCAGCTTTAATAAGCAGTGTTGCTGAAAATTTTGAGTGGTTTCGTAAATGCAGTGATTTTATACAGTCAGTCCGCAAACTTTTACAGAAGCAGTACTTTTCAGAACTGTGTGACACAATTACTGCATTAACGAGTAAATTCGTACTATATTAAAGAAAATGTGTGCATGTTTTCTTTAATCTGGGACAAATTGTCACCGTCGTAAATTCGACATGCAAAATCAGGGTGATTATTTCTTTCTCAAGTATGCACCCTCAAATGAATCACCCATTGGTGTTTCTTTATGTTTTTCCTCAAAATAAATTCAAGCTTAAGCCAAGTCATAATGACTGAATTATTAATAATAGAAAATTTAGTGTTATCTATTTGCTTGATTATTAATTTTTATTAACAACCTCTTATTTATGCGATCCCAAAACCGATTAGACGTTCACAAGGCAAAAACTATTTTGCAATAAATTTTAAGCTTGAACTTTAATCAATCAATATAACATGCTCATAGATTGCCGGCATTGGCGGAGGTAGACATTCTCTTAACTGTGGGGTAGGAGAGAAATGCCACCGCCAGAAATGATTTTCTATGCTTATTTGCTGCATAGCTTGACTTTGTTCTGAGGATGTGAATGTTTGCTAAAGCGACATGAGTAAAGATCTTCGTCAATGCATTAAGCGTTTCTTCAGATGTCAAAAATCGTTAATCATGCAATTTATTTTTAATGTACGGGTTGGATGGAGTTGATGCCAGGACTGACCAACAAATGGCTTACTAATGCGATCTTTTGAATCCTCAGACGTGTTGAATGGAGTCATATACATTTTTATTTTTTATTTATGTACATATCGTCACCTAAAATGCAAATCAACCTAGCAAAAAATCAAAATTTGAGTTTTTATTGATTACGATTTACTACATTATATTACATCTGTGTGCAAAATATCAAGCTTCTGTTAACAAAAACAAAAAAGTTATGACCCAAATTCAAAATAACGTATCAAGTGGATGGTTTTATTAAACAAAAAACAACGTATCATCATCAGTGTTCTCAACTATTTACATCAAAAGTACGCTGTCCTTTTGCTCAAAATTCGCTAGAAGGCGCTAAAGACCGTGAAAATATGATTTCAATCTCTTAAACATTTTCCATAATATTCAGTTTTTTGGTTCTCCTGTAAACTTATGAAAAGTGATGTTACATTATTTTGCATTTTATATGACGATATGTATGTATGTATATGCATTGTTAAAAATATGTATTATATTTTTCTTTTATTTCAAAACATTCATTTACCCGCTCCGATTCCAATTGCTCACCATTCATTACGAACGCAATGAAAACAGCGTTGTCGCCACCTGGTTCTGTCACTCAACAACCCACTAACGCACAAAAAATTTGCGCATTAAAAGATTTGATATGAGTAAAAAAAAAGACTACTTCTGTTCTGTAAAAATAATTTAAATAACATAAAAATATTCAAAATAAACAAATTTTGCACACTAACAAATTGAAAGAAAAAGTAAAATATGTACATATTTATCAAATTTAGACCATTTATGCTTAAAAAAATCCTATTTATGAAAATAAATATAAATATTATTACAAATAAAAATTTATTGAGTATTTAATTGAAATATTTACAATACATTTCATTCAATTTGGTTCCTGTCAATTTCGTTGTTCATTTCGCGTGAGTTTATAGTTTTCTCATCGAATTTGCTTAATTTGCAACAGGTGAACTGCTTCTGCTGCAGCTGCCTCCATTAACAGCAACATGCAGCCAGCATTTATTTTAAACTTAACTGACAGTTTAAATGAATGAACAAAATGGTTGGCGACATTGTTCATTTGAAAAACAGAAATTTTAATAAATATATGAAATACTTTTTTTTAAAATTTTGTTTGTGTGAACAACAAATAAACATATTGTTCGTATATGTGTATGTATGTACGTACATAAATTTAAATTTTTTTAAAGTGAAAAAACCTTTAAAGTTAAGCTGAATTTCTAAAAGCAAAATAACCACACTCACAAATAGAGATTTCGACGAAAGTGATTTTTACCATAAAACTACAACGACTTCGAAAGTAAATTTCATTCATAGTTGCAAAACTTTTTAAGAAATTCAGCCTTTGTTTTTCACACATACATATTTAAAAGCTTTTAATGTTTAAAAGCACCACCTTAAATTCAAAACTGGTCCTGTTGAATTGTCGAAATTTGAGGATGCTGCGATTATTATTTTGCTTTGAAAGTACACAAATTCGTTAATTTTAACGAAAATGGAAAATAATTTTTATTAATTAATTAATACTATGGAGACTCTGCACTGTCAATTTCAATGGTTAAAAAGTCGTTTACTGAGTTTCGTTGTGATCTTACCAGCACAAATGATGCCAAACGTTCAGGTTGGCCAAAAAAATCGTCAAGCCAGAAACAGTTGATAAAATCAATGAAATGGTATTGGACGATCAGAGAATGAAAGTGCATGAGCTGCCGGAGGTAGTAAGCATCTCAACTGAGCGAGTACATCACAATTTGCATGAATATTTGAATATGAAAAGCTCGATGAATGGGTGCCGCGATTGCAACCATATGATAATTTCAAAGGAATGTTTGGTGCGGTTGAAGCACAATCCGAACGAGTTTTGGGACGTTTTATAACATCGACGAAAGATGAAAACTTCCAGCTTAGTCTGCAGAATTAGCAGCTTGTTTGCAAATTTGAAAAAAAGTATGGGTACGAAGAAATTTGGATCAAAAGAACGAAGAGGTTGTCATTGAAACAAACTCCTATTTTGAGGGTGCTGAGAAATCTTTTTTTTTTTTTTTTTTGGAAAGAATGAAAAAAAAACTGGAAAGACGCTTGACTAAGGGTCTGCACAGAGTTGCAGCTTGTTGCCGAGCCGAGCTGGTTGACGCTTATTGCGAGACTTGTTCATGCGAGAAACAAGTTTGAGTGTTCATAGTGGATGCGAGAATCAGCGCTGATATTTTATCTATTATTTGTGTTTTATGTACATACATATGTATGTTTGTGTGCATTTATAACTTTACTTAGAAAATAGTACAGAGAGAAAAAACTGACATTGAGTTTTAAAATTTTACTTATTATTATTTATTTGAATTTTTAGTTTTTTGTTTAATTTTTATTTTATTTTATAATTTTTATTTTCTTTTTAATTTTTATTACTTTTTTAATTTTTTATTGCATGTTTTATTTACTTTTTCTTAAATTTTTGTTTTTAACTTTTTTTATGTTTTCCAAACAAGTTGAAATCATAACAACATAACATAAACAATGTTATCGGCGCTGAAAAACGCTTTGAAACTGTTTTCTTGCATTCAATCAGCTTTGCGCTCCGACCAGCTCGGCGCCCACTATGACCGCTTCGCGCTTGTTTGTACTAATTTGTATAGAACCCGTTTTCTCGCATTGGTTCGCGCAATAAGCGTCAACCAGGTCGGCTCGGCAACAAGCTGCTACTCTGTTCAGACCCTAAATGTATCGAGCTTAAAGAAGCCTCTCTTGAGAAATAAAACGCTTTTCTGCGGAAAAATTTTATTTTACCTAGAAAATCACGGTATCATCAAACTGCCCTTGTATGTATATAGATGTGAGAATTTTATTAAATAGTATATAATAAAATTTTAAATAAAATATATAATAAATGCTAAATCATATGGCCCGTAGTCATAAAAAATGATTTGTATTTTAAATGTTTTTTAAGTCAAATTTTTCATAAAAATTTTCCTTAAAATAGATTTCAAACCCAAATTATTTTTTATGACTAGGAAAATATATGTATAGTCACATGATTCCAAAAAAGCCCTAAGTTAGAAAAAAAATCAAAAATCGACTTCTTGATTGGATGCACCATATCAAAATACTTGGAAAATTTTACATATTAAAATTTTACTAATCCCTTAGCAACAAATAAGCTTGAACTGAAAAAATTTTTAAAAAATGTTGGTTAACTTTTCATATTAGAGAGTTTCTTGCTTGTCCTATACAATTTTTTTTAAATGTAACTTATTGCTTTTATAAATTCATATGACGATATATATGTTAATCCTTGTTAAGCGTATTATGTCATTCATCTCTCCTTTCTACAAATCGCAAAAGTCACTTCCATCTTTGATAATGAAAGTGTTTTGCCGGGCCCAACACATTTTTCTTAAATGTTGCCAAAATAATTAAATTTGTATTTGCAAATTACAAGATTAATTTAAACAAATTTTGAAATGAAAAGTATTTTTTTCCTGTCTACTCTGTCTGCAAATAACGATATTGCCAGCTTGTATTTGTCAAGAAAGCAAAATAATATCCACAACAGTGTATGTCTAATTTTCTAAAATATCAAGTGAAAATATTATGCAAAAGAGTCAACAAAAATTATTGTCATTTTAATTGGATCAGTTATATATACTATATTCCTTTCTTACACGAGTTCTTCACGAATTAAATTTATTTCAAATACTTTGTGCAATTAAAACACACATTTGCATGTGTTTATAAATGAGTTTTGATTTAAATCATTTCTAACAATTTGAATACTAATTTTTATTTCTGTTGAAACTGGACTATTCTAGTTTATTTTAATTATTTAAATTCGAAAGTAATTACTAGTTTTTAAACCCTTTAAAAAATATCGATATTTATCTGTAATTCGATTTCGAAATAAAACTACATATTTGAATTGCTTGGTTTCTTAAAATGTAATTCGAAAACACAGTCTTTCCACGACAACCTGTTGCATTTTTAATTTGAAATAAATATAAAATTGCATCGACCAAAGACAAACTCTGCTCAATATTTAAAAACTATTAACTTTAGAGGTTTCACTATAATATGAATAGAAAGAAAATGCTTTCGAATTTCAACATAGATACTTTACGTATTCGAAAAGTTTTCTTTTCAAATCGGATTACAGAGTAACTAAACCATCACAGAAATATATTATTTTTTCTTCTATAAATGTTTCAGTTTGAGCTTTTTATTTACAGTAAAAAGAACAACAAAAATCTTGGGGGGAAATTACGGCATTCGATATCTAACGAAATACCTTACAAAATTTTTTGAATTTGTATGGAAATTTCGTTCGATATCGAATGCAGTAATTTGCTCCCTGAGGAATTATGTATTTGGATTTTAAACGAAAATTATTCGAATTTGTATAGTTTATACATTGTGTTTCGAAAATGTTTTTTTCGAATCTAAATAGGTGATAACTCCCCTGTTTTACCGGATTGGTGTGATTTTTATTTCGAACTGCAGTGGTGGTCACGTAATTAGCCCTCCCATCCATAAAAATTTTGTATTTTTTATTTTTATTTATTTGTTTTTATATAAATATGTATAGTTCTTATCTATATTATTAATAGGCAAGCATGTTTTTTAGACCCCCTTTACGGGCGTAATACTGAACCGATTTTGAAAAGATTTATATATTTTTAAACGGGTTTTTACGTAGATATGCATAATCCTAATTTTATTTAAATAGATTCGATATTTAGGGAACTGTAAGCATTCAAAGTTGCTACTAACACATGGATACTTATTAAACATGTATCAGCTTCAACTTGAAAAATAAAGAGAGTGTGCATGTGTGTTTGTCCAATCTGACTTTGCATAGAAATGAATAGAAATGAGGCAAAGCCTTAAGTTGTTTATGTAGAATGTTTTTTGTTTTTGTATTTTGTCGTATGTACGAGTATTTATGTAAATGTTAAATATTTATTTCTAGAATGCAGTCTATTGAGTCGATCGTTGGATACAGTAGTTATATTCTTATTACACTCAATCTAAGCATTTGCTGTACAATTTGTTAAGGGAATTATATAAAAAAAAACATCGAGTACAACTTTTTATAACATCCTAAAAAAAATAAAATCGTAAAATCTGAACAACCTTCAAAGCAAAAAATGGGTAAAGTCAGATTTGAACTCAAGCCAAAAATTCATTTTAATATACACCTTATGCTAGGAACACAACTGAGACGAACGACGAATTTTTGGCCGCGAAATTCATCATACACGGCGAACTTTGCAATAGATTTATTTATATTTCTTACGCCGGCGAACGACGAACAAATCAGTATTATGTGACCATTTTCGTTTTTAGTTTTTAAGATCTTTACTAAATAAAGTTTATTATTACTTTAATAATTATTTTATCGTTATTTTGTAGCATTTACAATATATACAGTGGTGGCCATATAATTAAAACATTCGTAATGATAGTAAATTATTCGTTTTATTTTCAAAATTAAAAAAGACAACAAATTTTATTTTGCAGTTCTTAAATCTATAACTTAAACAGTTTCCAGTACACTTGTTAAATAGATAATTTTAAATTCTGTAAAGAAAAAATATTAAAAAAGTGTTTAATTGGGTTGGCCATATAATTAAAACATTTACTATTTTATTTTAACCACAATATTTTTTGTACTTACCATCAATATTTCGTGAGGAAACCTTTGTTTTTTATAACATTTACACATCTGTATGGCAAACTCTCAGCTAAGTGCCTGCGGAGAGGTTGAGGAATAGCCTACCAACACATTTCGATGTTTTGCCACAATTTATCAGTATTTTTGGTATTTTTGTTTTCCATCCTCTTTTCAACTTCACTCCACAAGTTCGCAATTGGATTGAGATCAGGCGATTGAGCTGGCCATGGTTTAAAACGTGTATGGTTTGTTTGTATAAGCAGCTCTTCACAAGCCATGAATGTGCTTGGGGTCACTGTCGCGCATGAAGTGCCACATTAACGGTAAATTTTCCTCCATACATTGTATTTTCCATAATGTTTATGTAAACATGTAGATCCATTCTTGAACTGGTCATCAAAATTGGTCCAATACCATGCCAAGAAAATGCACCCCACACCATAATGTTGCCGCCCCTATGCTTAATTGTCTTGATGGTATACCTAGGATTGTGTTGTTGGTTAACTGGATCCCATACATATCATTTTATATCTGATCCCCATCGACCAAATTTGGATTAGTCGCTTCATAAAATATTTGTTCAAAATCTCACTGGTTTCTTAATATTTTCTTTGGAAAAATTCAATCTGGATTTCAAATTTTTTTTGGAGACGAAAAGTTTTCGTTGTGCGATGCATCCTCGTAAGGAAGCTTCATTGAGCCGCCGTCTAATAGTTCTAGATGAAATACCAATACCATATGATAACTCTAATTCAACTTTAAGCTTTTTAGAACTGTTAAATGGGTCAGCTTCAGAGACTCTTGCGACTATTTCGTCTTCGTTGGCTATGGTTTTATGGGGTTTGAGGGCTCTGGTACATTATTTGAGGTTTCAAATGTATCAAAATGTTTCATTGCATTATACATTTTTCCTCTAGAGCAATCAAGTAACTGGGAAATTTCATTTACTCTATTTCCGGACCCTCTGAGATTAAGTATTGCATTCGTTTCTTTCCCGGAACAACTAGGTCCTTTTCCCATACTTGATGATTAATTTTTGTATACATTTTTGCTGATATCATTTAAAACATACTTACCAATAAATTTTCAAAAATCAAACAAAATTAAATATAACAAATACGTTATTAAAATAGCAAAACTAAAAATGTTTTAATTATGTGTCCACTTTAAAAACAACACTTTCACTAAATAATGACTTCCTTTGAAAGAAAACTGAATGGAAAAGGAAAATAAAGAAGGAATCAAGTGTAAAAGACATCAAATTTATCTTTCCAGTAGAAAAGTCCCTTTGAAATAGCAAGAGATAATATATAAAAACCGAACAAATGAGAGATCATACATATGTTTTAATTACATGTCCACCACTGTATATACAAAATATTTAACTACAAAAATTGTCTTTTTGTTGATGTTTCTTTTAAGTATGAATTATTTTCTTTAGTACGGTCACACTATCAGTTGTTATACAAAACAAGCAAACGAAATAAAACTAATAACAATTTTTGGTAAAAACATGGAAGAATTATTTGCTTAGTTTCATTTCTTCAAAAAGCTACTCCATTTTATATAAATATATTGTGTAAAGAAACTCCAAGCGACTCCGTGCAAGAATTTCAAGAAAGTATGCTCAATTTGGTATTGTGTTGTTCGTCCACTAACGCCAAGTAAAATTTGCGATTCATGGATAAAGAAAGATGATATGCGTGAATTAATCTATAAAAATTATCTCATTTCGGTTCCAATAATGTTTGACCCTTTGGTATCTGTGCGGAATGCTAATTATGACAATACCGCAATATTACATAGAATATTTAAAACATCCTAATTATAAAAAGAATCTAATTACTGCATTCGACTTCTTTCATGCGGCATTTCGTTCCATTCACACACAAACGTTAAAGGTTTGATAATTGTGAAACACCTGTAGTTCTAATGAATTTGTTTTATTTTTTTAAAAGAAAATCCGATACAAACGAAACTATACTGTTTACTTTTCTAAAAGTTGTAATTTGTTTCATTGTGTTATATCGCATATAGTCAAAAACATGATATTTATTGTTTCACAAAATTTTAAATTATTTGATACATGTTTTTGTTTTATTTTCTTAAACAGTACACAATAACTATCAATTATAACAGCTGTAGCTTTTGTCGTCATTATTGTGCTTCATACGACGAATTTACACAGCGAATTTTCTAAAATATAAATTGATCAAAAAACAATATGTTGTGTAGATAGAGTAATATTTAAGAAAACCCCTCTTCAGATTCACAAATAAAACCTTTCTTAATACTATGAAATATCCATTAGCACTAAAACAATTGGCATTCCGAATTACGGATGGATACATAGCAGAGAAATCACTTTTCCTGATTTAATCATACATTAAATTTGTTATTCGCTTTTAGTCGTGGGATAAAAATTAGCGTTGAGTAAAATCAACATCGTAGTGGTGAACGCTTCATTTAAGTAAAATTCAGTCGAGTGATCCAACATGTTTTACTCACATCATTCATCATACATTAAAAAATTTGTTTACATTTAATCATGCAACAAAACTGAATGTTAAATAAAATCAGTAGCATTCAAAAATTCATCTCAAAATAATCATCATTGAGCCAAGCGAGCAAACACCCGAATTGATTAATATGATGCGACACAGCCTCTGTTATCGAAACTATAGGATCTATATTTCATTAAAATTAAATGCTTGCGAAATATTAAGAGATCGCTTTTGTTAATATTTAAACGCTTTAAGCGTTAAGGCGTACAAAATAATTAATAAAAACACTTTTGTTAAGTGTAGCGCATAAGTTCAATCGGAAACACTCATTGACTTATGACTGACTGAGTCATTAAAATTCTCTTGCTTCCTAAAAGATGCACTTTTCTAGCAAATGCTGCTCGTATAAATAATAGTTTGTTTTACATTTTTTCCCCTCAATATGCTAATAATTATTTATTTTTCAATTATTTTAAAAACATCAAGCATATTTTTTTTATATATGCGCCATATACATATAATGAACAAAAGTAAATGTCAAGGTTGTTTTTCAAATTCATTTTTTAACTGAAAATTAGGGTTTTCGATTTCCCGGACATTTTCTCTTCCTGGGAAAAACAGCAAAATGTGATTTTAACTAAAACAACTCAATTTAAATTATCCATTTATTGGAGCGAAAATAGTAGAACTTATAAAACTGATTACCAGAGACGGGGCATTTCATGCTGACCGAATTTGTTAATGTTACAAGAAATGAATATCCGCACAAAATATAATCGTTACCCGATTAGAGAAAGGCGCTAACTAATTTATTTTTCAAAATTCAGTTTTTCGCCTATTTCAATAAATTCAAAGAACTCATCGAAATAGGTTAACCACTCGATTTACTTACGGTCTTTCTATATTGAGGTAACGATATGTATGTGAAAATATTGCCAAGTTCCTATCCAAATGGTTTCGTGTAATATACACACTGTGTGCACTGGCGGGAACTTGCACAGCCGCACTACCGAGAGCCTAAATAGTAGAGTCTGACCGAACGTTCAGGGACAGTGTCGGAGTTCACAAAAACCTACGATCTATTGAGTTTCAGCGCTCGGAAAATTATTCGCCGAAAATTAAACCCAGTAAAATAATTAGGTTACAAAAATCTCAGCATTGTCAAAATAAATGCTTATTATGTCACTTAATTTTGCTTTCGTTAAATTAAAAAAATTAAAATTTGTTTAATTCACAAGCTCAGTCGTTTGGCTTATCATTTAAAAAAATACGATATTTGTTTATGTGCTTGTGAACAGACAAATTTGTTGTATCGTCATTTCGTCGCATTTTAAATGTCAATTCAATTGTAGTCAATTCATTGTGAGTAAATAATTTATGTCGAACAACAAATTTCTTTTTATCAAATAAAAAAAAACATGAAAAGTGAAACTGAAAAAATAAATAAATTAAAGCCACCAATATAATTTCAATATGTTAATGATTGATTCAAGTATGTGCATCCTTATTTAATGTTTTTTCTGTTATCAATTCAGTTGATACCATGAAATTAAACCAGATATGGAAATTTTAAATTTACGCGAAATAGTTAATAAGTTTTTCGCGACAAACAATTTTGATTAAAATAGTTTGCCAATTAAATTGGAATGCTTCAAGTATATATTTATCATTAAGAAGAAAGTATTTTCTGGGTTTACTTATCACATATTTAAAAGATTTTTACAAATCAATTTAACAAATAGAATTTTTCCATACCTGGCTTCAATACAGCAATTTATAAAACATAAAATTCAAACGTATAATTATAACACACTTTTGTATGAAAATTAACAACAACAAAAATACAATACTGTATAATTAGACGATTACACAACATATACGACGTTAATATGAGCTTGTGAATTGAACAATTGTTTATATTCAATGGAAAAAAAGTTCGGACTCGGTCTGAAATAGCAGGTTAGATCAGACACTCTTAAATAATCTTAATTTCTCGTATTCCCTGGGAATATGAGTGTCTTTTCTTCTAAATTCCCGTTTCTCAAACCCTAGTAAACAAAATAATTTTACCTCATTGTTTTTATAACTTATATTTACATAAATTTTTTATATTTATAAACAAATTCAAAATCTACAATTCATTATTTGAATATGATTATCGCTTATTTTTGTAAAGTACACTTGGGAAATTGAAAATGGAGCTTGTTCACGAGCTAAAACCCAAAGATTTTATAAACAATCTGATAATGAGTCGCGAGACTCATTCGATGATTATTTTCCTTTGGGGGTATTTGATACAACATACGTACTTGAATATGCCACAGACTATACACCAATTAAAAATTAATATTCGAGAAGAAAAACTTGAAAAAAGTGTCTTGGAAAGCGTCTTAGAAAGAATGCAGCTATGCGAAGCTACGAATGTGCGGCACTTACGCGACATCTAAATTAACTAAATTAACCAATACCCCCCATTCGTTAATGAAGTGTAGTAAAAAATTTTTATTGATTTCAAAATAAATGGCATAATCCCCTTCGTTTCTTTTGGGCCAGCTCGTATTTTCTGTTTATAGATTTTTGCTAAATAGGCTTTAAAATAATTATTATTGTATAGTAAACTTGCGCGAAATAGATTTGCAAGACTCTGAACGATTTAATAAATAATTTTAATAATTTGTATTTTTGTTTATTTCCAGACATTAAAACTTAAATCAACGAAGTTTAATTTTGGAGCTTAAAATTTGTTTCAATTCATAAGGTGAGTTTTTTAAAGCCGCAATATAATTTTCATAACAAATACACATGTAGCGATGAATTTTTTATTAAATTTTAAATCGACTTATAATTAATAAATAAAAAAAATCATTCAAATCTCTAGTTTTAAATTAAATTAATCCTTGCAATGCAGATTATTAAAAGTCGTGGATGGCATAAATCAAAACAAATAGAAAGGCTAATTCGAAAAAATCTTTACATAATTTGTTTTGTAAAATTAATATTAGAAGATATGTGCAAGTTTCTTGATTTTTTGGTGTCACGCGTGGTTTAAAAATAATTACGCGTGATTGCTTGAGCATGATTTAAAAATAAAATAACATGCGTGATTTTATAAATGTAATTCTCATGCAGTCGCGATATAACAATCCTAATTTTTTATTTTGTTTTTCCGATAGCGTTGTCGGACAAAATAAAGTAATTTTGTTGCATGTGAGATTCAATGGCGGTATTCAGTGTTTGGTGCAAATGCTCTTGCGAAAAGGCAAATGCAAAATATCGTAGTTTTTTGTAAAATCCAACAACAAAATACACAGAGTTGCCGTTAAATTTCACAAAAAAGCTACGATATTTTGCATTTGCACTTTCGCAAGAGCATTTGCACCAAACACTGAATACCGCCAATATTTATATTGAGTAGCAAGCATCTGCCATGTTCCAATGGTCACCATATGAAAGTCTTATTTTGTGTTTGTCTCCCGAAATACTAATTCTTATTTAAAAGCTTCTTCTAGTGATGGTGAAGTAGAATATTATGATGTGTTTGAAGGTGTTAAAACGCACGATCATATTTTCTGAATGCATGTTTACTGCTTGAATATATTTTTTATCAATGGCAATTTTTTAAGCAATAAAAAGAAAGAAAGTTGGCTCTTTTGATAATGAAAATCAATTATCGGGTGATAGCTCAGATCCATATGTTCAAAGATCCTTCTTGAAGCAGTTAAAGCAAACAAGGAGTTTAGAAACAAATATTATGGATTTGGCAAGCTTCTAGTGTCTTCACTTCTAGAGATTAATAATACGAGTACTAAAGTTTTAAATTCAAAAACAATTGACAATTGTCTCGCAGAAGGCTTAGCATTTAACAAAAGCGACTTCTGTTTTCAACATGAATAATGCTGGAAGGCAGGATATGTTCACTACATATTCTAGCGATATGCGCAAACTTTATGTTTTTTATTAAGCCCTTCTCTGATTGATTTTCACTTTGATCTTCAGTTTTAAGAAGGCGCTCACTTTAAATAAACTTTTGACAATTCGGATCTGAGCATCTCAAATCGGCTTCGAACAGCTGATCATCATCTGAGCTAATAAGTTTACCTGGTAAAGTTGCCTTGGTATTTATAATACAAGAGACATTAAATATTTTTTTAATTGTCTTCATTCGCTTACAAAATATCGAATCGTTTCAAAAATAAAATTTAAAATAAAAATATTCAATATAAAATAATTTTTTAAGGAGACACAAAGGTTGCGGGTAGGTTTTCGAATCCCTTACGCGTGCCAATAGGTGACGGTTCAGTCAGCAGTTTAGGTGACAGTACACCATATTGCAGCTTATCGAAAATATCCCCAAAAATAAGAACTTCTGCATCATTTGTTTTGTCAAGTTGACTGCATTAATAATTTTATGGCTATGGAATAAACAACCCTTTTGTAAAGAGTGAATTACATTTTAAAACTAGAAGAACATTGAATATTTTAATAGGGAAAATAACAAGTGCCCAAAATTGGATGATTTTTGTTACGTTTGTATATCGTCCCAAAAATAGGTAAACAGGATCGAAAAAAATTGATTATTGAGGAATTTAAAACAGCGTATTGTCATTATTTTGATGAAACAGATTTAAGTGGTCCAAATTTTACACCGAACACAGTGTGCAAAAGTCGTTATAATACCCTTATAATGTGGATACATGGAAAAGGTGTACAGTTTTCTTTCATGAAGCCAGTAATTTGGCTGCAAGACCTAACTGAACATGATGAATCCAGAGACTCAGAACATGAATATGAACAATCTACGAAGAAAACAAGATCATCAGAAGAATCACACTCGTCAAAATCAACAAGGATGGTGTACTCGTAAGAATAGGTGTAATATGAATCGGAAATTTTATTTTCATTAAAAATATACTAAACTTATATTAAAAATAAAGTTTATAAAGAAATTACAAACAGCATATTTGTGGTTTTATAAACCACTTGTTGAGCAAAAACAAGGTGAAAAATGTAGGAAAATTAGCATTTTTGCGATTTTTAAGGCACTGGATGCACTTTTTTCGGGTATGTTTGTTCCGTTGTTTTTTTTCTCTTATTCAATAAATGCAACTTTTCTTCAGCACAAAAGAGATATTCCGTACGGTATACCGATATATGACAGTGTTAAAATATAGAAAAAGTGATAAAAATCCACCTGGAGCAAAAAAATCGTATAGCCATTAAATTATTAATGCAGTCCCAAAATCATGTGTTGTACTGTGTTATCATTTTGTGGTTTTGAAATACCGGTATTTTGCAAACGAAACTAATTACGATATCGGTGTAGATACCGGTATTCAATTTAATCGATATCGGTATTAATTATGGTATCGGTTGCCAATCTTGTATAAAATAAATAATTGGTGTGTGTTCATTATGACGTGAGAGCGCATGTTCGTGAATATTTTACCTTTGCCGTGCGTGAGGATAAATATTGTTGGACAATTTTCGTGTGCTAAACAACAATCATGCTCACATCTTTATAATCACTTAGAAAATCATAATTTTGCCTAACTCAAACTTGATTTGTTTTCCTTCGCAAAAATTACAAAATAAAGCCCCTATTTTGTAAACCGCAACGCCAAGCGTCTCGTTTAACAAAATAAGGTCCTAAGTGTAGGGAGTACTTTTGTTGAACAATAAATAAACAATCACTTGTACGTAATAAAATGTGTGTGTGTGTGTGACTGCTGATGTTTATTGTACCGTTTTATTTTTAAATCGTTTATTCAATTAAAAATGCTTGTTTATAATAAAAAACTACACATTTTGCTAAAAATAGATTGTTATTATTATGCAAAATTGTTACTTTATGCTAAATTTAAAAATTACTTTTTTTAACGTGCTTGTGCGACTACATAAAACAAACACACAGCCACACACACAAATCATAGCAATTGCTTACGACATTTAAGAAAGAGAACAATAACAAAAGCACCAAGGGTCACATTCAGGGCTGCCATACGATTTTATTGACAACATTTCAATTAAAAGTTACCAGGAGCGAAATGCTTACAATAAGTATTTATTTGGACGTGTTTAGCTTCGCACAAATAGGGAAATATAATTTTTCTCTCCCAATAGAACCTCTAATATGTTCTCCCGGTTTGTTAAAATGTGGTATGGTACAGCGTTGCAAAATTAAAATTTTGAAATAGTACTGAACTATAACTGAAAGAGTACTTTTATGCATTAAATAGTACTTTTGTAAAAAATATTTATTTATAAAAATTAATTGAACTAAAAATGGATTATTTCAATTCATATGTATATTTATGTCAAGTACCATGGTTTATACTTTTATGAATAACAAGATATAGAAACCAAAAATTTAATTCAGTTCTTACTTAAGTTTAAAAGAATTTTTTTTTTCAAGATAAAGCTAATTTACTTTATACGAGTAAGATCATTAGAAATATTATAATTAAAACAGCAACTGTCATTTGATAATAATAGATTTTTAGCTTTGATCAAACTTGAAACAGTTTCTACACGCAAGCGATCTCTTTCTTTGCTTTTTACAGCATTTTGTGTTAAAAATATGCGTTCAACTGCTGCTGAAGAATGTGGTATTTATAATACTTCCAAAGCAATACGTGAAATATCAAGAAACATTAGTTCGTTCTTAGTTATAGTCACATTTTTCCAAAAATTTGAAACATTTTCTGTTTTAAATTGTTTTATTTCTAGAAGATCCGCTACTGCACGGAATAGGGAATTAATATATTCATAGTTTTTTTCTTCGTTAGGAAATAATGTTAACAGTAATGGTATTATACCTTTGGTTGTACCAGATAGAATATTTTCTGGAGTAAACTGTTTATCATTTATCTTGCGGTTTTTTTTTAATTCATAAACAATTTATTTCTCAACTTTACATGTTGCTACATACTCGTATATCTCAAATTTAGTTCCACAAAAGACTTCATTTAAAGGCAAATCGGTTTCATTCAAATTTAAATTTTTCACTGACATATTATCAAAGCATTCATTTTTATGAAATTTCTTGCCAAATTTCCGCAAAATCTAACGCTGCACTTACACATGAAAGTACTTTCTTGAAATCTTTTATATGTATTATAAATAAAAATTTTTGCGAAATAATTGGCTTTCATGAATATTTCTTGTTCGTTTTCATAAGAAAGTGAAAGTTCATTTTAAAAATGTCGTCGAAGCGAAGATTTGCAAAAATTAATACTTCTACTTCTACTCATTAGAGTTGCCAATATTATGACGTAAACAAATTTATCGGGCAATAGTTGGGAATAATTAATTATTATTGTTAATTTTTTAATGAGATTATTGCTATAAAAAGGCATGAATTGTGCTATTTTTGTATACTTGAAGAACAAATGAACGTAAATATACTTACAGAATAAGTTAAATTTGCAATTAAAATTTTGCCAACATCCTGTTGATTGGTATAAGTCTTATATCAGGGTAACAGTGTTTCTGAAAACGTCAAAAAAGGAAAGTTAAAAAACTTTAAGTGTGTTAGTGAAAAAGTGTGAGTGTATTGCGACTTTCATGCAATTACTTTCATGTGTAAATACTATGTAAGATATGTAGTAATGAAAAAGTACTGAAAATGTCGTGGGGGTACAGAGGTATTTTTGAAATGCAAAAGTACTGAAAAATGTACTAAAGTACTGAATATTTCAACACTGGTATGGTACAAGGAACTATTATTATTTATTATCGATTTTAAAAGTATCAAAAACAAATTTTTTGTTGAAATACATATTATTATTAAATTTACCTTCCACAATAAGAAAAAATATTATTTTTTGGAATATTTACACATCATATAAATAATTCAAGCTAACCCCCCGTCTTGACTGGCAATAAATTCATTCACATATATTGCAGCAAATGTCAAAATTATGGTATGTCCAGTGAAGACGCATCTTTTTCGTAATTGGCAATAATTGTCAACAGTTTTTCGTTGACAAGGGAATTCATAAGCAAAGAAGCTGATGTGACGCAGCTTTAAACAAACTGACGTCATAAACCAAATCATCAAGACTACGTGTGATTGCTCATATATAAGGAAACTTCTGGAAAGTCAGATCTTACGAGCGAGAGTAGAAAGATCAGGTCTGATATGTATATATATATATATATATAGTTTTAATTTCACAAAATCCAGATAATACATGGAATTAAACTGTTTGCTTGGAGCATATTTACTACGAAAGCTTGAAAGTAAAATCTAAAAATAATTCAATGATTTTGCATAAACGTGAAACAAAAAATCATACCCACGTTCTCATCTTTGTTGTAAAACCAACTAACATTGAAATTACGGATTCGTGGTTCATTCAATTTATTATTTGCTGCTTTTGCTCAACTGACGTGAATAGTTCATTTAAATGTGAACATGTGAGTGTTTAATTACTTTTAGTTTTTTCTTTTATACAAATAGTTTTTATATGTAGTTTTGTTGTTCCGTTCGATTTGCCTAATAAAATATTTTTTTAACTGCTAATGTGTCATTGACTGTGAGAAAATGAAAAGTAGCACTCTATCGGGTGTTTTTTTCGATTTAGCGTGGGCAGCTATGAAACAGTGTCCTGTTAGGACTGCCACGAGTATGAGCAGCTGATTTCGAGGGATCCCCAGTATGATGGCAGATTTAGTTCGATCATATGGGGGCCAGTTTAAAGACTGCACATGTGTACTCATTGAACCATCTTCTAGACGTGCTATCCCTATTAGTTTCTGCTGTATGAGGATTTTTGAGCTCTTTAGATCGATATAATAAACGAAAAAAAATTAATTAAATTGTTCTTTTCTTCAATACGCTTCCATATCATTAAAATGATTTTTAACACAGAGCAACAATAATGAAATTTTTTATTCGGTCTGTTTAATTGTCGAACAAAAAAAAATTGGGTTTAATTTTGATTTGTTGTGTTCTTTGTACAATGAGTTTTAATGAAATAATTTGGCATGATTTCCTTGGCGCCTTTTTGTTTTGTCTTGTTTTTAAATTAAAAATTTATTTATATTTGTTTTAATTAAAAATAAATAATAATAAACAAACCAAAAATAAAATTCTTTTCATTACTTGTTTTTATTTTCTTTTCGTTCTTTTGGCAAGTGCTAATTTGCATTTAAGATCTCTTCCGTAATTCACGCAAGAAAGAATTTTATTAATATTATACGTACATATATAATTTATTACTGATTCGATTATGTGATCGTAGTCTCATTCGAAAATGATACTCGACCGCCTTGCTCTGATGCAATTTTTAGAAGCCGACGCTTTAGGACTGCTTGAAACTATTGTGGTAGTGAAGTGTTGTCTTCAGCGTCGTCAACGCTAGCTGCCCCATAGACTAATCGATAGTTTGCTCGACCTTAAGTCTGGGTGCGCGGGTTCGATCCCTGGCTCCTTCCACAGCTAAGCCGAAAAAAACCAATATAGTTCGAAGGACCATAAACAATTTTCCAGCGGAAATCGCCTTTATTTCACAGAATTTACATACTACATATAATTAGACAAGAGCGGATTGGGATACGTACGAATTTTCTATGGATCTGCAAAATGCTTAATCGTTTCCATACACATATTCTATACGAGTTGCTCACTCGAGTTGTAAAAATCAACACTTTAATATTCTTTTTTTTCGTTCATGATATCTTTTTATCAATTATTGATATACATTAAAAAAACATCATAAAATTAAAATAGAATTTCGGTCGTTCCTTAAACGATTTAAAATAAATGCAAGTGTAATGAACCTATTTAATGTTTGATTTTTTGCGTAATTTTAAACATTAAAATAAAATTATTTGTCCTTGTATATAAGGTTATTTATTGTCGTTGTTGTTTTTTTCCAAACATACAAATATTAAATATGTTTTATGAGACATTATTTATTTAAATTCTAAATAAAATTGATTTATCTTGTATAGTCTTTTTGTCTACTTTACTCTCAATTTTTAGTTGACTCAAAATTGAGTCAATTATATTTTTCTTCATTCACACTCAAAAGAATATTTTATGCAAGCGCATACAAAAAAATGCTTACAAAATTATTATCTGACTCAGTTCTAATGATCATCTCCTACTCATTCATGATCATTCATTGTTCACCTACAAGTAATGCCATACAAACGTTTTTCTAGCACGTTTTATTGCTCAACGCGTCGTGCGCGGCTTTAAATAAAATAATAATAAATAACACGGAAAAGTTCATTACAAAGGTGAAAAAAATCAATAAATTTCTAAAATTGTTTGCTTTTGAAACAAAACTTGTAAAAAAAATTGTACACATAAAAACTAAACAAGCCAGAAAAAGTAAAAATAATATTAAAAAAAAATAAATAAATAAAAATTAATATATATATGTATATATAAATAAATACGTCAATTAATTTCACGCGCATTTTAATTAACACCCTCTTTAAAAACCGACAAATTTTTAAATTTCACAATTTTTTTCCTTTTGAGTGTGTGCCGTTGTACTTAACCTTTGAAATTTAAATAAAACAGAACAAAAGTATTAAAAAAGCAATAAATATATTAAATTAACACAATTATAAAAAATAAAAAGTATAAGATTTCTTAAAAAGAATTCGAAAAATTTTTGTCTGAAAATATTTGAAGAGAAAAAGCTATTCTATGACTTGCAAGTAAATTTCTTAGGCTTCTATACACAGAGGCTGTCAGAATTATTCACACACGCCTTTGCTTTATAAATGTCGTACTATGACTCCAAAGCAAAATAAATTGATCGGAACATTTTTCAACGTGAGATGATTAACTATTTATACATTTGCTGAAAATAAGAAAATGTTAAAACAAAAATAAACTTTTAATAGAATAATTGACAAAATTTATATACGACACATATTTCTATAATTTCTATAGAGACAAAATTATTCACAGATTTGCTTGTTGTATTGATTTGCGTCAACATTTTGTTCTCAAAACTTCTGTTAACTTATTTTTCATTAAGTCCACCAGTTCCGCCCTATTAGACACATTTTTTAAAGTTGCTATCTCCTTGATATTTTGTGTTTTTCAATCCTTCTGCCCAGCCACATCCACTTAATTGGATTTCTGTTAGACAGTAGTAGAGAGGCCCAAAGAATATGCCGCACCTAATAAATAACACAGTACAACACATGATTTTGGGATTCAATTCTAAGAATTGCACGTGAAAGTAGCCCCAATGATAAAAATTTCTGCATCATTCGTTTTGTCATATTGGCTGCATTAATAATTTAATGGCTATACGATTTTTTTGCTCCAGGTGGATTTTTATCACATTTTATAAATTTTAACACTGTCATATGTATGTCGGTATACCGTACGGAATATCTCTTTTTGTGCTGAATCCACAAATATGTTTTTTTTTATAAAATATATTTTTCATGAAAATAAAATTTCCGATTCATATTACACCTATTCTTACGAGTACACCACCCTCGTTGATTTTGACGCGTGTGATTCTGATGATCTTGTTTTCTTCGTAGGTTGTTCATATTCATGTTCTGAGTCTCTGGATTCATCATGTTCAGTTAGGTCTTGCAGCCAAATTACTGGCTTCATGAAAGAAAACTGTACAGCTTTTCCATGTATCCACATTATAAGGGTATTATAACAACTTTTGCACACTGTGTTCGGTGTAAAATTTGGACCACTTAAATCTGTTTCATCAAAATAATGACAATACGCTGTTTTGAATTAATTTGGAATGAATTTCCGTCATCCCACGTCAAATTTGGTTGAATTCCTCAGTAAACAAGATTTTTAATTCCTGTTTGCCTGTTTTTGGGACGATATGATCACAAACGTAACAAAAATCATCCAATTTTGAGCATTTGCTATTTTCCCTATTAAAATATTCAATGTTCTTCTGGTTTTAAAATGTTAAAGGGTTGTTTATTCCATAGCCATAAAATTATTAATGCAGCCAACTTGACAAAACAAATGATGCAGAAGTTCGTATTTTTGGGGCTACTATCACGTGCGATTCTCACAATTGAGTCCCAAATCAATGAGCTGAAATATGTTGTACTGTGCAATTCACATAAGTAGCTCAAGCACATTGGCAATAACAGTGTGCTTTTAGTCACCTTATTGGTTAAATATAAAATGATCTAAAAAAAAAGCTTTGGAATTAACCAGAGTTTCTTTCAAAATCTTGATACACCGTCTTATTTATCGATCCATTAATATATGCCAAGCTATCAATATCTGATGCTAACTCACAGCCAACCAGCATGACTCTTCTGCAACCATGATCGCAAGGCCTGATGATGTTGTGTTTATGTAAGTTCATTTTAAGGCGTTTTTGACACATGTATCCATCAATTATATTGAAAAATATTAAATTTTCTTGATTCGAAGAATAATACTGTGCTACCCCGGGGGCTTGCACGTTCTACGTGCAATTTTATTGTAATTCTTCTCGAAATTCTTCCAATAAATCTAATGATGCTTCACCTAAATTAATTTAAAATGTTTCCTTATTTTTATGACGAATTCCCACTGTACTGTTTAAGCAAGCTTTCGGAATCTTTTAGTGTACTGGTGACTTTTCAGATCACTTTCGTTTTTTAATGGTTTTTTATGGTTCTATAAATAATAAATCCGCCTCTTCCAACAGTTTTTCAAATATCTACACATGAATTTTTCCACCTTTTACATTTACGTATCTATCATATTGGGTTTCCTTTAGTCTCTGCGGTTCCTTTTTATAGTGACCAATTTTTACGGTATTTGAATAAAAAAATTATAAAAGGTAAATGCGGAATTCCGTTAAGCAATAACAATTTTTTTTAATTCTTGTTTTATTTACAATTTTAGAAATTTTATCTTTACATGATTCTTTGTGTGTCCCTGTTTAAATTGGGTTCAAAAACAACTATTATTTGACCAGGCTAACAGACATGATAGTTTCTTTCTTATTTTTAAGTACCTTATAAAAGCATTAATTGTTGTTATTATCATATTTGACTAAATATTTTGGTTTACAAGTTATAGCTTGATATAATAAGTAAACATTTATGTGCGAATAATTTTGTCCAGCTCTGTATGGTAATTTTTTAATTCAATTCATATATTATAGAAATTATACGCTTAAAAGTAGCATTAAATGTGGAATTAACAAGGATCGAAATTTCATGCAACTAAAGAAAAATTTGCTCTTAATTATGAATTTACCATCAAAGTATGTATGTGCCAAGAAAGAAGGTAAAGCTTGAACCACTTAAATAGTATAACCAATAACATCATTGCTCAATTTACATGGCACTTGTATTATTATATCGGTTGTATTATTTAATAATAACTCGATCATTTCAATAAAAAGCTATCAAAAGCTTAATTATTTCAAATTTTAAACCAGCCGATTTTTAAATTTCTATATTAACAAAAATTTAACATTGTCACACTTCATCAAAGAAAATCTTCTATTAAATTTAATTAGCATAAAACATCTAAGTAAAAATAGTGCTAAATCAAGCAAAAATAAAGGCTTTGAAATCAAGTACAAATATTTTATCTAATAAATTTTAACGTGTTAAATGTTTTAGGATAAATGCTAATAAATAAGCACACAAATTTAGCCAAAAAAAGCTATTTTTATAATTTTGTGCTTTTATAACAATTAATAAATAAAAAAATTAACAGCTTTTTTTCTCCAAATTGAACCCAAATTTATTTTAAAAAATTATCGTATGACTTTCTCAAATATGTATCCGGATGGGGAATGTACTTTTGCGACAATGTAATAAGAGAGTTGGGAACATCTACAATCAATACGCGAGACCATTTTTCTAATACAGCTTATGCTCATTTTATACAGACGATTTTGACAAAACTGGCTGAACTTACAACCATACCTAAATCATAGCGTGTAGCGCCGCGTTAGCAACAGGGTACGTATTTGCAGTACATTGAGAGTAAATTTTTTTCTTAGAATACATTGTAAATAAAGGGTGTCCGCCGGGAAGGTGTACTACTTTGTTTTGCCGCCATTTTGGTAAACATTAGTCTTGACAGTTCATATTTGGCAGTTGTGAAGTAGACACGTGGCAAATTTATTATGGAAAAATATTCGATAAACCAACGTGTTTTAATCGTTAAAACATTTTTTCAAAATTAATCGTCGATTACTGTGACGATGAGAAAGTTATATGAAATTTTTGGGAGAAACAACGTGCCAACAAAACGCACTATTTATCGTGTAGTGAATGATTTCGAAGAAAGAGGGTCTGTAGATGATAGGCCCAAGTATGGACCACAACATACTGCAAGATCGGCTGAAAACATTACTGCTGCTCAAGAAAGTGTTCAAAACAATCCATCAACCCCAATTCGACGCCGTACTCAGGAGCTTGTTCTTCAGAGAACAACTTTGGCCACAATTTTGCACAAGGATTTGCATTTGTTTCTATTTAAGATTCAGTTGAAACAAGAGCTTCTTCCACAAGACCATTTACGCCGCCGTACATATGCCAATAGGATGTAATAGCTCGCCCATGACAACCCCGATTTTCATGAAAAAATTATAATAAGTGACGAGGCACATTTTCATTTCAATGGATGTGTGAATAAAAAGAATAGTCGGTTCACAACAAGTTATATCAAGAAATGGTGATGTTTATTGGCCTCCACGGTCGCCTGATTGGACTACTTTTTGTGGGGATATCTGAAAGGCAAGGTTTATGCAAACAAACCAGAAACGTGAGAGAATGTAATCAAAAATGTGCTCAAAAGGGCCTGCATTTGTGAGGCTAACAGAGGCGGACATTTAACTGATATTGTATTCCATACATAATTGCCGACATTAAATAAAACATTGCTAACGTGACGCTCAACGCTCTGATTTAGGTATGGTTGTTAATGGTATTTTCTTGCAGATGTGCACAATCTATATTTTTAAGATCAGTTCAGTATTTTGGAAGATTATTTGGAGAGCGCGATCATTTCTTTTTTTAATCGTCCACAGGATTGTCTTCCAACTTATGCTTTTGTGAGACATTCTGACGATTGTTGTTTAAGCATTTTTTATTTGTTTATTATATGTTTTGAAAAATTTGTGATGACAAAAATGACTTGCGTGAATACCCCTACTCTTATTTGAGCGTAGTAACAATTGTTTCACACAAACTTGACGTAAATATAAGTCACATTTTTCCTTAATTTATAAGTTGCTTTTTGAAATTGTTTGAATTTGTATTGATTTCTGTGTGTGTTTTAGGAGTGCCATCATGATCGTACGGTAGACTGATCCTCTGTAGAGGACAGTATTAGAGGGTTGATTGTATATTGTTGTTACCATAATCATATTGTTGTTGCCGATTACAATGGTTGAATGTAACGCTTCGCTTAATTAGCGTCAATATGCATAAATATTTACGGCTAAAAAAAAATCAACAAGAAAAACAAATCAATCAAGAACAACAAAATAAATTTGCTAAAAATTTACACTATTTTTTTTCTTTTTTTGCTCATCGTACTCTCGACACAGTTAATTGTATTAAATTTATTGTTCTGTCAATTAGTCAGACCATTAGTCGTTTACCCAAACGACGATCTATGAATATGTATTATTGTATATTTTTTGCTAGCCCGTTTAAATGTTTTACGTTTTTCTTTTTTCGCTTTTTACAAGCTCGTGTTGAGAATTAAACAAATTCAATTTAAAGTTGTGCTGTTATTTTTTTACAATCTGTTAAATATTGTATCTAGATGAATCCTCAAGTTTAGTTCATTTTGTGATTTGATCGCTGACACTCAGTTTGCAGTTAAAGTTTCTAAGTTTCAAAATCGTCGCTGTGCTTGTTTATTCATTTTATTTTTCATGAAAATTGTTTAATTATCAAACTATTTTGGTGCTAAAAAAAAATAACTTTTTTGTTCATTGTTTGCCCAGAAAAGTTGTTCTCAAATAGAAAGGACCGGTCAACTTTGTTGTGTTTTTAAATGGTGTTCGATCTACAAATTATAAGTTACTTTGTCAATTTATGGAATTTTAGCATAGAACTGGCTGAACAAGTGAAATTCTGTGTTTCCTAACACAGAATTTTCAAACGAGAAAGCAAACCAAATCAACTGTTTCGAAATAATTGTTGGAGCTGGTGGCGAAGCAGTGACATCATCCTCTAAAATGAAGTTCTTATTTATGGATTGTTTAAAGCAAAGTAGGTGTTATTTAATTTGAATATGTACATACGGGGTGGCCTAAAAAACGAAGCGGTGTCAATTAGAGATGAGCACCGCTCACGTCATTAGCGTAAAACATGCATTATCAGGCGTGACCGTAATCGTAACCACGTGAGCATAAAAAATTGAGCGTCAGTGAGCAGGCGTGAGTAGATTTTTCGAGTTATTGTTGGCTGACTTTTTTTACTTTATTGTAATTTTTTTATTAATTTTTTATTGTTCTATGGTTATTTTCGTGAGCGTGAGTTTTCGTGATTGTGACTAATTTTTTCTACTTACCTGAGCGTGCATGAACGTGAGCCAAAAGTCACTTACGATCACATTTCTAATGTCTATTAGTATTTTAAATCATTACTAGGCAATGAAAGTTTTTTGCTGGAAAGCAGATGAAATTATTTATGTCAGACATACAAATACAAATTAATTTAACTAATAATTCTCACTCAGTTTCCAAAACTTTTTGTACGAACTTTCTGCTAAACAATACATGCAAGAAATAATCAATTGGAAATTTTCTTTTTCTAACCAAATTGTGTGTATCTCCGAAACTAAAATTATAATTCGCCAAAAGCAACGAGTAAACAAAAATGACGCTTCTAATAGGAATGAATACCACATACAATAATTGCCCACAATTTTACAATTAATACACATTTTTTTATAAATACTGATACAAGCGATTTTTCAGCATATTAAATTCAACGAACTCATAAAATGTTAATTGCCATTGAAATAATATACACAAGTTGCACGTGAGTTTTTTTCAATTTATGTAATAAAATCACAAGTATTACACAATAATAAATAAAATCAATTAAAAAGTGCACAAGTGGATTAATTAAAAATGAGGACGTTATTAACTTGTTCATGTTAAAGTTTTGTAGGGTCTTCCAGTAAGAGGATTCACTTTGTTATGTAAAAAAACGAGTATTTGTAAGCGAAAACATCGGATGTTTTATTTAATTGTAGAGATGAGGGTATGCCATTAATATGGAAAATAATATCAGTCAGGAAAATAATCGCCGCTATGGGTACGCTTGCAGGACCATATTCCTTTCATAAAATTTTCCATCACTAATTCGCGCATGTGCTGCTGTATGTCCTCGATAACTGCACGACGCAATCACACTATTACGCTTGGATTCCATTTCGAATAACTTTTGTTCTTTGAATTTTAGATGCAAACGCATGGCTTGTAAACAATATAAACAGCTGGTATGTTGTAAACAACGACATTATGTACTCGTATAATTCTCATTTATTTTTGAAGTTTTTATGTAAACTTACGAAGTTGTAAACAAAAAACTCAAACTTAAATGATGGCTGCCATTTTATGAAAAATAATTAAAGTTGGAACAATATCATTGCTATAATTTTTATGTTTTCATGAAACTTAGATGCAAAATATTAATTAAATAAATTTTTTAAGAAAAGTTGGGCTTAAAGTAAATTGGAAATACAAATTTATTTTTTGTCTGTCAGTCGTATTAAGACAAAAAGTAATAATTGGATTTTATGTGCCCTTTAAAAAAAACAAAATTGTGTATACCAATCAATTTCATTTGCTATAATTTGTATGGTTGTCATGAAACTTGGAAGTAAAATATTAATTAAATAAATTTGTTAGGGAAAGTTCGGTTTAAAGTATATTAGATATACGAATTATTTTTTCTAATAAATATTATTTTTTTTAATTTTGTATGGAGTAAAACAACAAGTTTGCTTGATAAATTGCAGAAGATTTATCAAATATCTTTGTTTGATTTTATACGTTTGTGTGAGGCAGCATTCAAAATACATACATATGTACCCCATTTCTATAAAAAAAAATTTTTAAATGATCAGTGCGCCAAATTAATTATTAGCTGACAATTGCATGAGTGTAAATTTTCGTGGCTGAAACTAAATTTTTTACATGTGCTTATTTATAAAATTTGGCAGGATCAAGATTATCTAATATGTGACTATTCATGTTCTTAATCCAATAGCCTTAATTTATTATATCACGTGTACTACTTTTTTTTAGCCATTTTATTGATTTTTATAGCTTAACTTTAAGCTTAATTATGCATTTCCTTAATTGCTTTTTTTATTACTTTTGTGATAAATTTCATACGTATTTATTTACGAGTATTTTTCTTTATAATTTCTCTCGCAATTAAATTAATTATATTTTAATTTTCCTTTCAATCAATACATTTCCTTTCCGCTTTTGTTTCCTTCTTAATTTGATTAATGACACTTATGAGGAAAAACTCATAACAAATTATTGACAAATATGAAAAATGTCATCAATTGTTATGAAAAACAAAACATAAACTAATAAAATTGAACTACCCACGAAAACCATTTATAATTTATTAATCTAAAGATATAAGGAAAAAAAGCTATAAACAAAATATATAAAAGTCTAAAAATTCTGACGTTTATATTTAAATTCGGATATGATGACAGCCATCAATTCAGAGAAAACTAATATTTTTTTTAATATACTGCATATGAACAGATAAAAACATTTCAAGAATGTGTGTCTGATTTTCGTAGTACAGCTAAATAATTTGCAGTCGCTATGCCGGGCGGAAATTTTCCATAAAAAATATACTTCTGTGTATTCAGATGTTTTTCTACTTCCGGTCGACGAAGTTTACTTTGGTAAAAGCAAGAAGAAACTTGATTCTATGAGGCATTAGAACCGCGAAGCCGCAAAGAACGTACCAATGTGTCCCATTAAGCAATTTAATATAATTGTCAATAATAAATTGGTTGCGCATAGGACCACAAAGTCCGGTATAACATCTCTATATTAGGCCAAGATCGTTTTTATTAGATGTAGAAACTAGGTTCCCAAAACAGAAATAAACTATTATATGGACCTTTGAAACTTTTCAAAAATATGGATTAAGGTCTTCTGATGATTTGGCATAAAAACTTCTCAACAAATAAAACTTTTTAAACTTAATAAATAAAAAGATTTTTTTCTAGCTACTCGGCCATTGTGGTTGACTTTTTTTATTCCAAAAGGCATAATGTTTGCTCACAACATTCTGCTTGCGAGCTCATTTTTTTTGTTCATATAAAGCTACGCTTCAGAATGCGCAAAAATCATGTGTCTTCGTCTTATTGCGTCATCCAATTGTGTCTTCGTCAAACTTCGATGTCAATGATGAAACAGAACTTAGGCTGAACTATGTTTTCCATACAGTTTGACATAAAACTTTGCCAGAGAATGCGGTCGTGATAAGAGTCTATTTTATTTGTACAGCGTTTTTTCTTATGCTCTCTAATCAGCGATTGTTCCTGAAGTAGCAGACTTCCCAGCGGGAAAAGTTAATGAATGGTAAACGAGAGAGTAATGTACAGAATATATAATTTTTCATTCCAGAATTCATTATTGTTAATACAGAACATATCCTTCACTCACAATATTATTACAGTAACGGACTGTACGTTATTCAAGAAGTTATCCGTTCAGTCATTTTTAAAAGAATAAACATTTAAAATTGTAAGCAATTTTTTTTAACTGATTCTAACATTCATTCAAAAAACTAAGGACATATTAATACGGATTTTCGGTTACATTCAATATTGTCGGTTGTTTTCAAGTGCTGTTTTTTTCTTTGCTTGCTTTATCTGATTTGGTTGAGATTTCCTCTCCTACACAAACAAAGGAAAAATCTTTTATTTTTACGGGCTTAAGTCAATTAATTTTTTAACATTAAAAATTAAATGAACTTTTGGTTCAATTTAAATGAAAAATGAGTAGACCGGTTTTTAAGTGAACTTTCATTTATTTTAAATTACAATTTCAGTTATTTTTACGTACAGAATATTTTGAGTGTAGAAAGTATTGAATTCGCAATGAACAAGCAAAAACAATACATTCCTTCTTCGTAAGAAGTGGTAATATACGTGGTAAGCAATGTGTAATTTTTGTGTGTAATCAAATTACCTTCTCGTTTCCAAAGGATTGCATTGTTTTGCTTTGGAAAATAATACAATATATCTTCCATTACATTTGTAATGAATGACCAGTTTTCACGCTGGGTTTGTTCAGATTCATCAATTGCTTATGGATATGAAATCATTAAACAGGGAATGGTGGGCATTACTGTGCATCTCTCTCTTCAATTCAATATGTGAGAGCTTACAATATTTTATGCTTAAAAATAAATTGAGAGATGTCTTCTTTTTGCGCCTTCTCGCAAGCGCTTCAAAACAGCGTACTTGGAAAGCTTGCAAATTTGTTACCGCTTACAGAAACCTAATATTTTTTTTTTTTGCGGGGCACTTAAAGTAGAAATCAGCTCTGATACGTCTCTGAAATTGTTTCGTTTTTTTTTTTGTTTATCTGCATTTTTAAAATATTTTGTAATGATTTGGGTTTATGTTTAATAACCATTCTTACAATATTTACACTTTTTGTTATTGAGATTCTATATTAAAAATATGTAAAAAAAAATAAGGTAGTTCAACATTCTCATTTTTGAATAACAAAGATCAGCTTTATAAAAACATAAAAACGGGGAAAAATCAGTTATAATCACAAAATATCCTTAAAAGAAACTTTTTTGTTACTCTTCATTATAGAATTTACTCTCTGCATATTCATTTAACGAATATATGTATGTGATAACAATTTTCAAATATGAACATAAGTACATCGATCTTTGGTTGTTTTTATCGCAAAATTTTTAATACAACAACAACTTTTCTGGAAACTATAAATTAGTTGACTAAACTACTTAAAAACCGACATTTATCTTATCGGAGTTAAAGTTTCACCACAAATTATTTAATTTCTTTCGAGTGATAAACAATATTGCATTGACGAATTGAAACATGTTTATTTTGTATTTCGCTAGTTGCCATAATGAGTATCGAAGCGACACTTAAATGACAACAAAATGTTTATCTATGGATCCACTGTATCTGTATCCAAAATTTTATTTTAACGCGGATATCATGAAAAGGACATTAAAAGGAAAACATACAAGGTTTTCTTTTATTTACCATAAAGAGAAAATCAATAATATTTTTTAATTAACATACGAGGAAAAGCCAATAAGTCTTAAAAACATAGCAAACACATTTTTAGGCGAAGTTTTCTTTTAATAAGTTTTTGGATTCATTTCAATATCTTTTTGGATTTCTTAAAATTATAAATGGAAGAAAGTCTTTGAGAGCCAAAAATCTAGAAAACAACAACAATTCTAACTAAGAATTGTAAGCAAAAATTTAAATCAGTGATATGCTTATGCCTTGTTTCCACGGTACATCCTTCGCTCTTTATTCATGCTTCAATCTCTAATCATGAGCGAAGCAACTTGCTTCGCTATACAAAATTTCGCTATAAAAAATTCATATTGAAGCACGAAAAATTTTTGTCTTCTCTAATTTTTATCGCAAGTTTATCTCAACTAGCTGTCAAAACCAAATATTATCAAAACAAAATTATCAATTAAAAAATATTATTTAAAAAGATTAATTTTTGAACATAAATAAGCTAAAAGGAATTGATACAGAGAAGAATTTAGTAAAGTGGTCGTATCCAGAATATCTTACAATGTTAACGGACCACAGAATCAATCAAGAAAATTGTAGCAAGTATGTGAGTCGTATAAACAGCATGATTCTTAAACATGATTGAGAAAGCGAAGCAGGTGATTCAACTACTTCACTGACTTTAACATGCACTTAAAATTAAATTAAAAATTAATTCATATTTGATTGCCTTGGATCGGGGACTCTCAATCAGTATTGCTTTTTGGCTCCTTATCAAAATTTGTTTCGTCGCAAACATCTCTGCTAAGTCTGGCATACTTTGTACCGAATATTCATGGTATTCAATAAAATTGCAAAACAATGTCTTCGGACCTGGCTGGGCTTCGCGGACTCCCATTCGGGAAGCGTTGGCTTAGCTGTTTTGCCTTTTAAGTAACTGTTTGATGACAGCATGAAAGGAGTTCTTATTTTGTTTTGCTTATTGTAAAAAAACTAAACGCAAAATTGTATTTTTCAAAAACCTGATTTGTTTTCAATTTTTAGTGCTCTTTATGTGATTTTATAAAAATTTAAGGACTTTCGCTCTTACGAAATATTCATAATTTTTTTAATATTAATACGAACGCTTTTTTAAATTTAATACGATTCAAATCAAAGAATTTACTCAGTTGTTGTCACAGACATCAAATTTACACAAAAGTAAAACGGAAACTATTTAGATTCTGTAGAATACGAAAAACTCAAAAATTCGTTCTTGTTTTCAACAATAAAAAAGGGAAAGTGACGTTATGATAATTCCCGCATAATAAAATAGACTCCAAAACTTTGCATGGGCATGACAGAGCCCACTTTTATAACCATAATATTGTACTGAGCCGAGAAATTCATCCGTGTACAAAGTCTCATAAGAATCGGTTAAGTATAAGTAATTTAAAAATAATATTTACTACCTTTGGGCGTGGCACTGTCTACTTTTTTACCATAATGGTGCATTGTCACGACTACTAAAAGGTGTGCAAAGTTTCAGAGGAATCGTTGAAGTAGAAGTTGTTGAAAAGGTCGTGTCATCGCTCACTTTTTTATTGCAAAGTTTAAAAATTACTCGGTTAAGTAGAAGTTAATAAAAGAGAATACCTATTTACTTTGTATAGGCGTGACGCTGTCCACTTAAGAACAGGGCCAATCTGGAAAAATATACTTTCGAATAAAGAAAAAAGATCCGAGATCGTTTTATAATTGGCAGAGTTTTGAGGAAACCTCCTCATTTATTAAGTCGTTTAAGGATACACACATACTTGGATAAAAGAAGCATCAAAAAAAGTATTGCATACTTTTGGGATATACAAATAAGTACCCTGTAGGAAATGTCAATAGTGAAACTGTACTGACTTATTATTGACACAGTCAGCATTATTAATGAATTCTATTACCCCAGCTATTTACTATAGACATTTAACATGTGCGTGTCATTGAAAATCCACTACTGACATTGGTACTATTGACTAGGTGGTTCTTTTAGGACCATGTGTAGACATTGGAACCAGTGATTCATTAGAACGTTTCAGTAATTCTGTACTTTTCTGAAGTAGATGTAAATATTGAAAATGTAAATTTTATTATCTTTTGGAGTTTATTTAAAAAGAAAATAAAATACTAAAAGACGCTAATTCATAACAGTCGTTTGAAAAGTATACGTACTAATTCATTTCAGTCTTTTTAAAGTTTTCTTATAGTGACAATGACGCCAAATAGTCACCAAAATAGTATGCAGCAGTGGTGACTTGGGGACACATGCCCCCACGTTTTCCCTAGGGTATCTATATATACACATATAAATAGACAAAGTCAAATTTTTAGATCCCTTTTCCTCCTTTGTTTGCCAACCGATTTTCTTCATTGTAAACATTGTTGAGCTTTAGTGACCCGACTATATATTATTTAAATCAGTTCAGTATTAAAGGAATAAAAGGCTCATAAAGTTGACACCACTACAAATACACACCTACACGCATTCACTGATGTAAGTGTTGGTTCAAGTAAATACATAAGCAAAGCAATGAGATTGCTTAAGAATACCTACATACATATGTATATATGTAAGTAATTAGATTTGTTTTATAAGTTTGCTTGTTTGTATGCAATTTTATTTCGTTTATTGTTTTTTCCGTGGCGAAGGATAGGTAGTTTTTTCTCTTTAAATGAATGCAACTGAAATAGGTATACGTTTAAACTGCCGGTCGAATTTCGACCACTAGGCGCGCTCTAGTTTGCTTTAATAGTTTTACGTGTCAAATTTTTCATGAAAATTGAGGCAGAACGTAACGAATTGGAAAATACTTTAGGGCAAATCCTCCAACTGACCTGGCTAACGAAATTGAAAGGATTTCGCCATTCATTTGCAAAAATTTCATAAATCCCACCATTTTCAGATAGATATAAATTAAATTACCAAATTGTGTATGTCGAAATTGAATATGAGACTTTGACAATTGAAAATATATTAAAGAGAAGATAAGATGCACATGTTTTGTTTAATCTATAGCTGAATTTTATTAAATTAAAGACTTAACATAAATAAGGTGCAACATATTGGAAATGCTGGTGATTTTTTTCTTAATTTAAGGCTTCTTAAATAACTATATTTCGTTTTCGATGTGTGTGTCCAATATCTCACTTCTTCCACCAACCACAAACGTATGGTACCTATGACGTGTGCTCCCTTAAAGCTATTTTCTATTCTCCTCAAATCATTGGATCTGATCTCTTAGAATATGTGCTTGATTGAAGACCGCTTCCGTCCTCGATCCGTCCAAATAACTAATTTGTGAAATTTTTTATTTTCTTAGAATTGTAAAAATTATAAAAAGCCAATTATTGACATTAACGAATGAAAAAATTTGTTCTAAAAACAAATTTTGCAAATAACTTTTTATACTGCCCATTTTCTAGCTGCTGCTGACGGACCTTACTCCACTATACACTTTGGTATTTAGCGTGTCTGTTCATTTCATTTTTGATCAGTTTCTTCTGTTGTGTTCAGTATTTCTATTTTTATAACCATTTTTTCGTTTATATGTATGTTAAAATGCCGAAGAAAAATTTCTTAATTAAGAAAAAAAATATGTATGTACATATGTACGTATATGTATGGCTAGATGTCATCGCAGACATGTAAGTTTGTGTTAACAAAAATATTTCATTGTGTAGAAATGAAAATAAAATGCAGAATTCTTTCATACGTAATGTGTGCGCTAAATGTATTTTTAAATTTAAAATTTTTTTGAATTATTATTGCTGTTGTTTTTTTAGTACTTTTAATATATGTACATTTGTATGTATGTGTGATGTGATGATGTGGCGAGATAAAAACAAAAACTATTAATTAATTGCAAGATGAATATTCTTTTCGAAAAGTTTTCCAATTACATGTTTAATTTAAAATTCAAATTGAAACGTGATCTAAAGTAATTTATATTTACATTAGCCTAGAGTAATTTATATTAGCCATGTTATTCAGAAAAAATTGGGCATGAGACAATTTTCCAAGGAAAAACAAATAGTAAATGAATTCCAACATACGCGGTACAACATAACAACGTTAACTTCGGTGGCCGCAAGTAATGTCCCCGTTATGATTCACAACTCAACTATGTTGAGTTGTCAACGTTACAACTCAACTCAACTATTTTTTTGTATCATGATTCACAACGAATTTCAGTTGCCTTCGTTGTAAATCATAATACGAGTAACAACTTAACGAATACAACTAAGTGAGCAGTTGATAGAAAGTTGAGTTGTAATCCACCTCATCGGTGTTGTTGTTTATCTTGTGTATTTCATCTCTTCTTAAGTGATTCTGTAATCAAAGCCTTATTTATTATAAATCATTTATGAGAAAAGAATACGAAAAATACGATCATTGCAGCCTATACAACTTTTCAAACCAACTAATTTAACATCACTAACTAAATTTTATTATTCGCTATAATAGAAAAAAATATATTTCTGGAAAAATTCCTTAAAATCAATTACTCGTGTAATCAAAAGTATAATTTTCTAACAATTAGAACTTTAGTAATTTAATATATGATTCTCATCGTAGGAGACATTATATAATATCCCTCGAAATTTTGCAATTCAAATAATTTATCAAAAATCAAAATTGGTATTAATTGAGTGCGTAACTAAAACTGATCAAAAATAAATTTTTTTTTAACAATTTTGAGTAATTGAAAAATAGAGTTTTAGTCATATGTTGAACTTTAACAACAAAATTAACTGAATTAGCAGTTTTCGTAATTTGAATCTTATTTTAATTTCTTCTTTGGTGTGGGGGTAAACTTGAACAACTACATACCTATACATGCATACAATTTTAGTTATTCAAAACGTGTCATTGTGCTTATATTTAGGAAAGAAAATTAATCTTAATAACAATTAATTCTTTTATAAACCTTGTTTACAAAACATCTTTGACGTTAGCAAATTCAAATCTTCTACACACGCACAAACACACTTACACACACACACATCTCTCTTTTATGCAAATATTCCGTTATTGGTTAAAAAAAAAATTTAAAAAAAATAGTACACTTATGTTTGTATATTCTGCACACAAGTACCCACCTCCTCCCCCTCCAACACATGTGCCGGTTTAACTTTAAATTTGGAAATTTTTTTTATTAGACAAGTGGGTAAGTCTGTTGTCTGTTTGACGTCTAACGTAATAACGTGGAAAACAAACAAAACCATAGGAAAAAAGATAAAAAAATTAGTTAACAACAAGCCTAGATAAGTACAAGCCAGTGGTGATAATTAAGGGGTTTTTCCCACATTTATTTAGTTGTCATAAGCGATCTAAACGGAAAATCGGTCGGCTACCTCTATTTTTTTCTAACCTGGTTCATGTTTTTGGTCAACTTTGATGACTGGACGAAAGAGCTTATTCAATTTTTAAACCCCTTGGTGACTTGTAGGCCACCCTGTACATTGCTGCCGTAGTTGTAGAAATGTGTAGCCAACAGAAATGTAACATAATCCCTCCTACATTTTCCCTACTCTAAAAATTCATTGATTTTAGAAAGAAAGAACATTTTATTCAGGTTTTTACAATTTATTTTTTATTTTTACTTTTATATCGCCAGACAAAAAATTTAATAATGAAAAATAATAATAATTTGTAACTTCAACAACCTCCAATATCTGCCTTTGTGTCATCATAGTTCTCAAACGGCTGTACTAATTACATTTCTTCAAAAATTATTTAATTTTTAAGGGAAGTCTTTGGATTAACTTAAGAGCTATTGCACCAATTTTTATAATTCTTCGCATTCATTTCTAATATAGATTTTCAAAATAAGGATGCGGAAATCTTGGAAGGTTGTCAAAATCTTAATTCTGGATTCTTATTAAAATTTTCTGCAAGTAAAAAAAATGTGACCCGGAATGGAAAGAATGAAAGTTATTATATTTTTTATGTTTCTAAGAGGGCATTTGAATATTTAAAATAGCTTAATATATGTACTATATTTGTAAAATATCTTAATTTATATATTAAACCAAAAAAAATGTTAAATTACTTTTTACTTTTCATACAAATTCTGTTCCCAAGACAATCGGACCTTTCTTTGTCTTTCGTTTTCTCTATATATTATATACAAAAATGTGTCTGTATGAAATATCTCATGTATGTAATACTGTTATAAAATTTGACATTTAGATTATTATATGTATTATAACTTGTAAGGTGTTCTACGCAATTACGCCGCAATATAAAAGGAAGAAAAACAAAGTTTTAAAAATCCCCTGCATTTTCCTTAAAATGAGAAATCTGTCCTTTTTCCCCCTTGAAATTTTCGAATGAACTCCCTTCACAAGGAGAAAATTCCCTCCTCTTGGCATCACTGTGCAGCATGGTTAATTGTTTGCATAATTAAAGTTTTAAAAAATTGGATTGTAAGTGGTGCTGTTCGAACGCTAAACTTTCATTATTACACAGCTAATGCATTTGCAAATATATCCGACTTTTTCTATAAGTGTAATCATTACATTTCTGTATTTTCACAACAGCGGTTATACGAGATGAAGTCCATAATTCTTTAGAAAAACATAGACAAAACATTTTTGAAATATTTCAGAAGGTATTCAGATAGTAGGCTGCTGTTTCAGAGATCACCTTCTGATTCCACTTGGAATTAAATTTGGAAACAGGAAAAAGTCGCTGTGAGCCAAATCTGGGGAACAACGTGAATGCTGCAACAACTCGAACCTCAAAACATGTGAATTGACTTTTGCTTATGTCTATTTGAAATCCGATTTCACGAGAATAATTTGTTTTTGTTAACCAAAATTTAAAACGTCATAAAATTTTAAAAATTGACACCACTTGTGTGAACGTAATATCACTTAAACAAAACCGAAAGCTCTCGTGTCTTCTCTTCTCCTCTCTCCGCTCTTTCTCTCTCTCTAGCATTTATTGTACGATAATTTTGTTTAAGTAATAAATAAATTAGTACTTTCGCTTGAGTTTAGTATCTTCGCAACAAAATCTATAAGCTTTAGCAAAAACAATGAGTAATGTATTTTTTGTTTCTATTTAGTTGTTAGCTGACGGTTCAAGCGACCTAACGCGTCAGTACGTTAAAGAGAAAATATACCTACATAGGGGAAACAGAACGTTGTGTTACTTGAAGATACTCGCGCGTGTTTATCTTAAAACAAAAAATTATTTTTTTTTTAATTTTGCATTAAATTGATTAAAAAATATTATAGTTTTTTTTGTCTAATTAATTAAATTTCCAAAGCTGAAACACCCGAAGTCATCTTTAAGAGCAACAGGAATTGCAAAATACTGTGATATTTACATCGGCTATTTACAAACAAATAAAAAAAAATGTAATTACTTTTTGCTTTATTGATTTTATTTTTACATTTGTGCCATATTCCTTTGATTCTGTTTTCAATTTGTTTTGATATTTTGTGTTCGATTGTTGCTTTATTAAATTGTTGTAGTGGTTTATAGTTGAGTGTTTGTTTGTGGTTTTACACAGTTTTTAATGCTGATCAATTTGTGCTGCAAATGTTTTTAATCAGCATTTATTTATGAGTATCTCGTGATTTTGATTGATAATTTTATCTTCTGTTGTATTGTGATGATGAAAATGTTGTTTTTATCTTGTTTTTGATATGTATGTATGTATTTTTAATTATAAGGAGTGTGTCGACGACGGTTTATATGCAAAATTCATTACAATCCATGTTCACAAATATTAATTTTTTATGGAAAAATATTGTGTAAAATATGTTTAAAAATCGTTTGTTATCTTCCACAGTTAGTTTTTGCAAATGCAAACACTTTTAAAATTATTTAAATTGAAAATTTTTTAAATAAAATTCTTTAGTTCTTAGCAATAAAAACAGAAAGCCCATATAATTAATTTTTTCCTCGTTTACCGGCAAATTTGTTTTTCTTGAAGTGTATTTGCATTCTAGTCCACTCGCAATAAAGATAAACAAATGAAAAAGCTTAAAAGATTTAAAAAATTATTCCAGAAGAATACCATTTTTTTCATTATATTTTATACCTGTCTCGAGTTTCAAAGAAAATTAATAGGTATAAAATATGTATTTATGTATGTACATATATTTTCTAAAAGTGTTAATCATTATTTTAGTTTTTCAATGAATAGAGAAGACGTGATAACAATCACATTTCTTCTTTCATGAATCATTTTTAGTTATGGACGAAGCTTTATTATATCTAACTATGTATTCTGCCTTCCTCATTTTTTTATATTACCATCATGAAATCGTTTAGTGTTTTGGACTTTTTTACATAAAAAAACTTGCAAATTATTTTCGGTGAAAAAATCTGCAAACCCATCTGTCAAATTATTCGTAAATAAGAGAAAACCCCGTTAAAAAGGTTTGTTGGTTAAAAAACGTTAAAAATTTGCTAAACTCATTAAGGGAGGTATAATTGCCTAAACACGTCACTAAAGTAACATTTACATATGTATATGGAAACAAAAAAATGTAAAACAATTTTACATGTTTTTTGTTTTCCATTCTTTACCAAACAAACGCACAGAAATTCAGACATTGCTTTGCATTTAATTTTTTTATTTATTTAATTGCTTTCTTAAGACTATGAATTTACAATTCTTATAGGCTACATATAAAAAAATTAGTATTTACATGTGTATAAAGAGTAAACAAAATATAGGTATTACAAGTTTTCAATTATTTAAAAAGTACAATAGGTATATTACGTTTTATAACATTATTATTTACGGAGAAATCAACATAGCAATAAAGTCTATTAAAATCACTGCAACTTCTAATAAGAGGATCAGAATTGGCATAATTTTTTCTACTGGTTTTAATTGCAAGAGGATAGTAAAAGAAAGATAAGTTTTCAATTAGAAAGTATGAGCCAATATTTCCATTAATTATGTTTACAACAAACATTACATTGAGCATTGTTCTACGGCTTGATAAGGATGGTAATTTAATAAGAGAAAGTCGAGAACTATATTATTCTTGAAATTTGTATAAAAAACAAATACCATTTTTCAAATAAGGCAATAGTTTACTGGGTCATTACCATAAGTTTTTGCTGGGTTATTTCACTTTTCCATTAAAATGTGATTACAGTAGATATCGGATATAAGCACATCGCGTATAAGAAAAAACCTCTTAAAAGAAAGTAAACCAAAAACATCATGTATTTTTCTATAATTGCCATACAAATAATTTTCTATAAAAAAAAAACGTATATAGGTATATAAGAAAAAAATTATACCTATAAGTAACTTTTTTCAAACACCAAACACGGCAACACAGAATAGGTATATCAAAATATAAAATTTTTCCGAAACACCAAAGAAAATAACTGATATGTATGAAAAAATATTTCATATAAGAAATTTTTTTTTTATTTTGGCGATACTGAATATACACAAAATATACAACTATGCGTTTGTTGAACTATAGCTTCTAGTTTGCCTGTAAAAGATAGACACAAAAAAGAAAAGAAATATGTGCATACGTTCTTATGACCATATACCTGCTTATATGTGTTTATAAGAAAAAGGTTTCTTATAAACAATAATTGCTTATAAGAAAAAAAAACGCATATAAGAAACAATTTTCTGACATTTTTAAAGTTTCTTATATCCGATATGTACTGTACATTGAAAACTTTCAATTCGTTTTCTTCAAATTTTTTTGTTATTACAACGTTGCAGCAAATGAGCGATATGTACTTACATGCCGAAATAACGAGTTTCTTAACTGTTGAAATAGAATAATAGGTTCGCAACGTAACGCGTGGAAGAATGCCCGCAACGACCGTAATTGATTCGGAAAAGCAAAAGCGCCATGGAAATTTGTGTCACGACAAAACGTCTCATGCGACAAAGGGTTCTCCAACAGGTTACGCTAGGTTCCGTAACTATATTCCAGGATGTAAATAGAAAAATTAAATATACATAATGTACATACATTTCTATTTTTATTCTGAAGCAAAAAAAATATATTATTGTAATTTATTTACAAAAACACGATCTAAGAAGGGGAAACATAGTTTGGAGCACTATTGGCAAAAATGGGATCTATCCTAGTGTATAATCTGTAAAAAATGCTTTCTATTGGTAAAACTACCAAATGGGAAAGTGATTGCCAACAAATCACTCAAAATTTTGAGATAAATTTTAAAATTATGAATACATTTTTGTTCACTTCTACTATTTTATTTACAAAATATTTATTTAAAAGAAAAATCAGAATAATATGAAGTCCCCGAGAAAGAAAAAAACCCGATAAGGGGTCTGCAAACTCTTAACTGTAAATAAGAAATGCAATTGCAGATATCGGCGTGAAATTTTCGAAAATTCTTTTAAGTAGCCCGTACTTTTGCATTAAATATCTTTTTAAATTATTAGTAGGTATTTCTTCACCGCATAGTGATTCACCCTTAACATCCATAGTTTAGACAGTAAATGCCCACACAAAGTTGATTCACATCAGAGTAGTTTTAGATTTGATTAAAGTTAAAAAATCGAAAGTAAAAATGATAAAAAAATTAATTAAAAAATCTGTTTGCAAAAATACTAAAACGAATTTGAATTTTTATTGCTGGAATTGAAAAAAAGTAAACATTTAATTTTTATTAGTTTTAGCGCGTGATTTTGTGTCACATTTTATTTAATTTTTTTACAATAGTTGTGTTGTTGTTTTATTTTTTTTTGTGCCTTTCGTTTTCTTTCTTTTTCTTCTTCTTGATAAGATATCAAGCATTTGTTTTGTTTTTATTTTGTTCTTGTTGTTATTGTTGCTATTTTTTTATTTAGACGCGAAATTTGTTATTTTAGTTCTACTTTTTATTTAATTTAATTTTTTTTATATTTTCTGTTGCTAAGTTCACAAATAAAATAATTTTTGTCTATGTTGCTTCTTTTTGTTAATTTATTTAACATTGTGGTTGTTGGTTAAACAATTTGATTAAATTATTATCTACCTTAGAAAATTAAATACTACCTATGTACCTACCTACATAAATTAGTTTAATTAAAATTTGAATACCTAATAATATTTCTACAAGTGCAGAAACTTTTGAAACTTTTTCTAGGAACTTCCATTGATCAGTAAGAAAAATTCAATTTCATATTAAAATTTTATATCTCTGATTTTTTTATCGTAACTTAACCAAAACCAATTTGAAGAAATTTATGTATGTATGTACATACATATGTACATACATATGTATATGTAGGTATTTGGTGAACTGATCGTTCCCGTTTTATAAGCATTTGTTAATATTGAGAGCATTCGTTTGTACCTATATGCAGCAAATTATGCACCATTCTGCATAGGGTTGCCAGAAGGGCCTGATTTGGCCTGATTGTCAAGTTTTTTAATGCGCGTCAAGTGTCAAGTGAAAAAGTGATTTGTCAAGCTTTTTTGTAAGTTAATTTTTTTTCTCAAATTTATTCTAGCTATGTAATAATACTTAAAAAAAGTATGTGTATATTTCTAAAAAACAAATCTAAAGCCCATATTTTTACTATCAATAGAACTAAAGACTAATATGATACATATTTTGTGCAATTATAGTTTAAAAAATAACTATAACTTTCTGTACAATTATTTTAAAAGTGCCAACACTGATATTTACCCCATTACTCAACACTAGTAAATTGACAACATTGAACCAGAGAAGCAAGTCGTGGACTTTTCGTCGGCGGCGGCGGCGATTCGGCTTGAGCCGGGGTTTTACCGGAGCGCCAACCTTCTATCAGCTTAACCGACTTGATATACCCGTGGTGGAATAATACAGGCGGTTTTTCACTGTTTTTTTTTAATAAAACTTATGTGTTTGAAGAATTGTCAAGATATTTATGAAAATTATTATTTATTTATTATAGACTAGCTAAAAACTCTCAGCAAAATTGTTTTTACGAGTAAAAATTAAAATTCAATTCGTATTTTCCCAATAATAATTATCCAGAATTTCTTTAAAAACTAAAAATCTCTTTTATATATTTAGTATGAGTGTTTTTATTTGTCAAGTTTTTCTTTTAAAATCAAGTTTTTTTTTGGTCAATGTCAAGCTTTTTGACAAATTAGATCTGGCAAGCCTAATTCTGCAGCACATTTTTTTCGTAAAACTTTTCTTTATCCAAGCAATTGACTGCTGATACGCATATATAACTCCAACTACGGCAACACTAAATTTACTTTTGAAACAATTTGTAGACAATCTGCTGAAATTTCCTGTAACCCACCCAAAGAGACCTACATATGTTTGTTTAATTTTCAATAACCAAATAGGTAGTTTACTTTTTGATTTTATTAAAAAAAACTGTAGCAAAATACTTTAAAATACGTCAGATTTTTTAACAATTTTAACTGAAAAAATTAGTTATCATTAAAATTGGCGAAAAAATACTAATATAAAATAAATTACGAAAATTCGGAAAAAAACGAAAGTCTTTATAGGTACCTAAATACATTGTCCAAATTCACAAAAACTTGAAACAAGAATGAAAACAATTAAATTTTGCTAAAACTGCAAAAAAGAGGTAAATAATTCCCAAAACTGCTAAAGAAGTCCCAAAACCGGTTTGAAATGTTTAAAATTGTAGAAATGGTGAAAACTCGGAAAATTCGCCTCTATCCAGAGTTGCAAACAAATTGCGAATAGCAGAGATCAACCGCAAAAGAGATTACAAATCAAATCTACCGCGAAAATCACGAAAGATTGCGAAAAATCGCAAAAATTATAAACAAGCCTTAAAATTGATAACAAAAAGTGCTAAAACTGCAAAGAATGCTAAAACCTTGAAAAATCGCGAAAATAACGAAAATTCACTAAATTTTGCGAGCATCGGAAATATATCAAGGTCTCATATTGATTAAAAATCGCTAATACTGTAGGAAGATAAATAAATTTCAAAAAATCAATTCGATCGCAAAAATGTTGAAAGTTAGCGAAAATTTGCAACATTTTAAACAATCGTTAATATTGGTTAAGAACCACTGAAACTGTAAGCTATGCCCTATACACTCGCAAAAATGACGAAAATTCCCCCAAAAAAATCTAACATCGGAAAAATGGCAACAACAAAAATGCAGAAATCTTTGATAAAAATAGAAATAAGCGAAAAAAAAGTTTAACAAATGACTTATGTGTATCGCAAAAAATTCTAATATTTAAAAAAAAATAATTATTACAAATTTAGAAGAAAACATAAAAGTTGTAACAGATTCAAAAATTCGCTAACAATTTTTAAAATCAAATAGAAACCGTTTAACCAGATAATGTTGGATTGTCAGATTAAATATTATATTATTTTTATAATAGGGCTCCCTATTTGTTTTCATTTATTTTTCTTTAGTTCATTTATGTTTCTAATAGCACTCTAAGTTATGGCAGATTGTTCACAGCAGTAATATTTTTTCGTGTTATTATTTTAAAACATATTAATTAAAGACGACTATCATTTGAATGCCCCAATTGTATTTGAACTGCATACAAAAATATTTTATTTCTCTTTTTGTTTACAATATCGTATTTCTTAAAACCAGTTTTTATTGTCGATCTTATTATGCTGCACTATCATCCATAAAGTTGCGTACACAACTATGGTCAGAAAAATAGCACAACATACAGAATTAAAAGGATCTTATCATCTTTATAATTTGTAGGTATACTTTTGTCAAAGTTGAATCCAAGAAATAGTTTTATGAGGAAATAACTGTTCAGCCATCTGTACGAGTATCATACTGAAAAGACTTGCTGTTTTTATGCCCATAGCTGTAATTACGTACTTATACTTTAACGTACAAAATTATATTTTTAAAATGTACTTTTCTCATTGAGTTTCACTTAAGTTCGTTAACCTTTAAGCATTTATATTTAATGTTACAGTATAGATATGATTCTGTGTTCTACATTTTATAGGATTATTATTTAAATAAAAAAGCGAAACAGTTTCCAACTTTAATATTTTTACTTTACTGTTGACGCTGCTACCATTATAGAGTATTAACCAGGTGCGAATCCAGGGGAGGGGAAACAAGATATCTCCCATAGCAGAATGAATAAAATATTCATCTTCTCTATTTCCTTGCTAAAACAAGTTTTTCAAATTTTCATGTTTCATTCCATATTTCATCTCCCAAAAGTTTAAGGTGGATCCGCTTCTGGTTGTTAACAATTATTATAACATTTTTATCATTAGCACCTGTTTTTTTTGTAATTTTCCTATTGAAAAGATAATTAATTGTTTTTGTATGTACTAAAAATAAATGTAAATATATGTATGTTTATGTTTACATAAATACATATGAAGATCATAAATTTTGTATTGGAGTGAAAAAATGTCAATGTTGAAGCGGGTTGGAGAGAAATTGGGATACTTGTGACTAATTCAGTATTTTGCTAAACATTGTGTTTTTGATTTTACTTTGAAGCCGCTTGTCTAAAAATATTTCATCCAAAATTTACATTCAGTTTGGGTTTGGATTAGAGACATGGTGTAGTATGGAGATACAACTTTCATACACTCTTCGCAATAAACAGGTTGTGCTCAAATTGCAGGCCCATTTTGTGAAATGAAGTTTGTTAAATTCTTGTTTTAGCTAATTAATTATATCGCGAGCTGCATAACAGCATTTTGTTAAAGAACATATTCATGAAAATAAAACTGTTTCAGTGTAATTACAGGTACAATTTTTACCCTTCTAGACAATGAGGGAAAAGTGAACTATTTCTCTGCCCATAGCTGTACATTTATATATATAGGAAATAGTTCAAAGTTTAGTGCGGAAATTTTTGGCCTTTTTAGGTTCGGATTTCCAAAAAATAAATTAATTAATAATATTTTTTTCTGGAAATTTTAAGTGGGCGTGACAACTCTCATACAAAATAAGTTGTACATCCAGCGAACAAATAATTAGCTTTGCCTTTTCAATTATTACATGCTGTAAAACTTCTATCTGAATAAAAATAATATATCCAGTTGATCTAAGAAATATTTGGGTAAAGTTCCCGGATGATCTGCATTAGCAGCAGTGAAATGCGCATGGGAACAAGCTATACCCCTCAATAACCAATTTCAATTTCTTTTTAACAAAATTATTATATGTAAAATATTAATTTTGGGAAAATAGTGCGAATAAAAATTTAAAATACTAAAATTTTAGCAATTCCCGTAAAAAGCACCAAAAATAATTTAATTGAAAAATTAAATTAATGAACTCAAGCCTGAATAATTAGATATCTTTGGATTAAAAACCGTGTAGTAGATATTTCGACTAAATTCATAATTTAAATTTGAATTAGCGTGTTTGTAAACAATGTGTAGTATGGCTTCTGATAGGGGCTGGTCACATATTACGCAACGCCATTTGTGCAGATTTTGATTCACCTCCTCCGCCGTAACTCATTTCAAAAAATCCAGTATAAATCATTAATTTCCTGATAAATTTTCGACACCCCTCCCTGAATGCGTTGCGGAATATGTGAACAACTCCTTAATCAATTTAGGTTTTTTAATAGAGCATAGGTAAGGCTATTATGTATTTCACCATTGTTATCATGTTGTTGGCTATCAACAAACAACAACATATATTAATTACATAAATAACTTGCATGCATGGCTTTATTGGTGTTGTGTATGTATTTATGATTGTCATTGTTTTTATTTAATAAAGGGTTTACATTTTTATTTGGGTTTTATAATGACCGCAATTAGTTATTTATTTTTAGAAGCCAAACAAAAGTTCATAATAAAAACAAAAATGTAATGAAAGCAGAGATTAAATTCTAGGGTATTCATGCGAATAATGTTTCATCGATTAATTCAAATAATGTTCGAACAAATAAAATATATACAATTTCGAGCAGGGTATTTATTCCAGTAATTTACGTCGATTAATCGAATAGGTCGAGTAAGTTGAAGCATTAGAATTATATGGCATCTGATATTTATCAAATTCCTCTTTCATGTATTTTACGCGAAAAGCAATTTTAAGGAGTGGTTTTCATACAAATTGTTCACTTAATTCGATTGCTTGGATTCTATGAACAGCACATAAGACAATATTTAAAATAAAAATAATAAAAGTTCCATATATTTATATAATAATGTATTTTTATGAAACTTCATTGATTTTTCTATAATAAAACTTGTTTTATACAAATTACCATAAAAAACATTAGAATTAAAAAAAATGTGTATTAATGGTATAAACACAAGTGGAACGAACGGCGAACTTTGCACTCATCGGCGAGAATTTGTTGCGTAAATTTGTCTATTGAAACACAATTATGATATAACGAATTTACAATTCTTTTTCTAATCTCTGATTATCTTTGCATATTTGTATTGACTTTGACTACAGTGTTATACAAACAGTACATGCTTTCACTTCCTTAATGACTAATAAAAAAAAACATTTCTATCGCGAAAACATGGGCATAAAATTTTCAAGATTGGAAGCAAGTCTTTTGAGTTTTTTATAAAAAAACCTTTTTTTCAAATTTCGGGAGTTTTCGTAATTTTTGCAATGTAAATTATTTTTTAATGTTTTAGGCCTTTTCATACGAGATGTTGTAGCGGCTTAAAGTCAATATCATGCTTTGATGTCTTTGCGATATTGGCAATTTTTTGCGATTTATAATTATTTTTGATATTCCTTTCAGTTTTAGTGCTTTCTAATGATTTTTTATTTTTTTCTTAATTAGAATTTTGCAGTTCATCGCGAATTTCTGAAATATCCGTTTTTTTCAATGTTTTGCCGTTTTTACTACTAGCTGTGTGAAATTTAATCAATCTGGGTTGTCACAGAAGCCAATGTAGTCGGAATTGGATTTGAAAAGGCGATGAAGAAAATAATTTGGGTGATGAATTTCAGTGCCTTCGCTTTTATGTTAAATTTAGAATTACTGCCTGTTTTGAACATAACACCGATGACATTGAAATTCATCACACAAAATCATTTTTTGTCGTCTTTCTATATTTCCGATGTTAACAAGATTTTGCTAATTTTTGTTATTTCCGCAAATTTTTTTGAATTTTTTTATCATTTATTTCCGTTTTAGCGATTTGTAATAAATTTTAGGTCTTGTTTGCAATTTTGCAATCTATCGTAAATTTCCGCAATGGCAGTAATTTTTTCCATTTATTTGTGTTTTTTGTTTTTACAGATTTAGATACTTTTAATCATTATTTGACTTTGCAATAATTTTTATGATGGCAGTTTTTACGAAGTTTCCTAATGTTTGTGTTTTTGCAATATTTAATTGGAAATTAACTTTATTTAATAAAATATTTAAAAAAAAGAATTAAAAAGAAATCGGTCACTCTGCACAAATTTTATCGTATCTCCTGCCCACGTAATTAATTGAAATAAACCTATCACAGAGTTATTTTGCACGGCGAATTTCAGTCACCGTAGTGAAAAATTCGCCATTCGTTCCAATTTGAACTGTAAAACTTAGGCAAATAACTCGAGCGGAAAAAATGTTTCATCATTTGTATGTGTAATTCAAAAAAACCTTAATTTCGATTAATTGATTAATCAAACAATTTAAAAGTCGATTAAAATGAATTCTCTATTAAATACTTAATGAAAACAAAATTGTGAGTGAGAATTAATATTGAGAACAACAATAAATTACATGTATACGAATATATGTTTTTATTTCCAATATAAATTCTCAGGCACAATTTTGGTTTCGTTCCCTTAAAACATGCAGTTAAACAAGTTTACATAATTTAAGAGACAATTTTAAATACAGTATGTCAAGTAAAACTGATAAAAGGTGTATTCTTTTCAGTTGCAAATAGATAATGTAACCGAGTAACCAAAAACAAATATTACATTCTCTTACACCCTGGATTTATGTATGTACATTTATGTGCATTAACTTGATGATTTTGAATTACATTCACATTGCATATATGTATGTATGTATTTAGTTACGTTTGCTTGTTAGTAGCAAGTATTTTCTGTATATTTCTATCTACTCTAATCTACAAATTCGTATATTTGTAACGCATTTTTCTCGTAAATATAACTTAACAAAGCATTTTTGTTTTTCTCTTTATTTTCTAATCGAACGCAAAGTGAGATAATAAATTTAAAAAAAATACTTTCAAAATTTAAGAATGAGTCATAGCAGTTAATTAGTGGAAGTGATTTTCGAAGAATTTTTTATTTTTCGTCTAAAGTTACAAATAATGTATGAACATATTAGGGTTTTGGATTTTCCCGCACTTTTTCACTTTCCTAGAAATGGTAGATATTTAAGAAATCGCCTTTCGGGAAAAATTACTTTTCTAAATACGAGTTAATTTATCAGCTGAAAATGAGCGAGAAATTAATATGATAATAATCAGAAAGTGAAAATTTTATTTTTTTAAGTATGTTTTCAAACGCAAAAGTAAGAGATTTTTAAGAGAATTCTTGGACACTATTTCCGTAAATATTTAGTGAAAAATCAAATTTTGTTTTTTATTTTTGTTGCTAAATTTCCAGCGATAAAAAAAAATTATTTAGTTTCCACTGAAGCAAGTCCTATCCGTAATATTGCTTTCCTAAAATTTCGTGAATTTAACTTTTTAATTTTTATTTTAAAATATAATTATAATAATTAGTCTCTAAAATATCTTTAGCAGGGTTTGAAGCAGGTTTCCGAGTTTTATTTTATACCGCAATTTTTAAATCCCCAAATTCCCCAGCTTATCCCCAAAATCCACACAGATCTTTAATAAGAATTTTCAAGCTTGTAAATAAACAAACAACAGAAAACTTTGTCAAATTCAATATTTCTCAGTCACAACAGGGTAGATTCTTCTGGAATATTTAACATTTATTTGTAAAAATTCTTTAAACAATATAAATTTTTTTTCTTAACAAAATTTTTGAAAAATATTGAATATAATCAAGTTTTGCCTTAATTCATAAATTGGAACTCAATCAAAAGGTCGAAATAATTATAATAATCTCATACCACATATCCTTAAAAATGAAATAATATTATGTCAAAGGAAACACATGCATAGATTTATTTGCTTGATTACATCTATTTGTGTAATATTATTAGAATTATTTATACTATGAAATCTAAATATTTACATTAAAATGTATATACATATGTATCAACGTTTATCTTTTCACATTGCACATGTTGGTTGTATTAAAAAGGTTGGCATTTGAAGAGTTGGAATAAATTCGGCACAGCAAACTGAATTGTTTTTAAAGTGTATATTTATTATAAGAAGAGATTCTAATAAGTCATTCTGTGTTCTATTGCTAATTTTTTCAATGTTGCCATCATCAAGCAGAAAAATATGATTTGTCTAAATGTACATGAATTTGAATACAAAAAAGAAAAACTAAATAACAAGATTTATAATAATATTTTATCCATAAAAATCCCCAGCGAAAAAAGAAATTTTTCCTCAAAAAATCCCCTTGGGATTTTCCCGAAATTTCTATTTCTAATCACAAAAAAAATTCCCCAATTTGGAGACAAATCCCCAAAACTGAGATCGCTGGTTTGAAGTTTACACTTAACTCCGAAATTGCTTTAGTTGTGTGCTTTAGTTTAAGAAGCGATTAAAGCACTACTAAGCTGACTTTAGTACATAAAGTTGTGCTCATAAAAATAGGAGTGAGCGTGCTTAAAAAAGAAAACGGAAATTGTTTGGCAAAAAAAAATTTTTTTTGTTTCAGCTATTTTTTGTAAAAATTAATAAATAATGAACTCTTAAACTTCTAAATTAATATATAAGTTAAGTAAAGTAATACTACTTTATGTAAAAAATATTTCTTTTAACAAAATTGCTAGATGTTCAAAATAATAGGAGTATTTTCTTAATGTTAAGATTTAAAATTAAAACTACAAGTAGTGTACAAATATAATATTATTCTCCATAAAGCTAAATACGAGTCCAGTATTTTGGATGTAACAGATTTTATGTTTGATGATTTCAGCACTTCTCTGTGTCATGGAGTCAATGAGATGGTGACATTGTTGTGGCGAAATTTTCAGCCACGCATCTCGTAAGACATTCCACAACTCGATTAAATGCGACGTTCTTTTGTCTGAAACAATTCTTTAATCTCGCGATAGATGTTTAATAGGACTAACCAAAGGAAAATGGAAAGCCCACGGCATATCGTCATCCCCGTTAATTATTACCTTTTCCGCTTTGTATGCGTGCTTTGGGTAATTTTGGGGACATATTCCGCTTTGTCTATGGCAGCATAACATCATTCATGATTCCTAATACATTCCCAGACTTAATGTTCCCTTATGGACAAACCCCGCTATGAGAAAATATATTGCCGCTCTGCTGGTGTATTTTTCTTTAAATTCTGTAGACGCTAGCCTTTTTCTTTATCTGAAATAATTAGATTTCAAGCATTCGCCTACGAATAGTGGCAATATAATTCAAGCTCCTTTTGGATTTTGTTTGATGATATCGAAGGATAAATTTCGCATACAAAGGTTATCCATTCCAGATACATATTTTGTGCTTGCTTCTGCCACTCTCGGAGTACGCTAATGTTTCTTTAATTTCTTTAAATAATTTTCACGTTCTAAGCTGCAGTGAATTACTTTCCCCACTATTAAAATAACATTTTGTTTTGGAACAGAACTATTGAAGAACTCCTCGCATCACTTTAATTTACACTTAAATTTCTTACACGGTTTTATGGCTCAGACTCAGTTATGTTTTAGAAACTTGTAACAACAATCGTATTTTTTTTATTAATGCGCTCCAAAGGAAAATATTAAAATAATTGTATTGAAAAATTACCGCAAGAGTTATCATGATCATTTTTTTTTTATTTAATTTAATTTTTACACTTTTTACGTAAAGTGGTTTTTAGACAAATTTTTGAAATTTCTTTCCCAAATTTTTTATCTTTTTGCACTGAATAATGTACTTATACTAGAGGGCGTCGGTCAATATGCGGGAAAAATTGCTCATTCACATCCTACAATTAAAGATTAGTTAATAATGCTTAAAAAAATTCAAAGAATTTTGTGGCTCCTTAAAATACCTTTTTAGTCCAAAATAAATTTATATTTGATTAAAGCTCATAACATATTTGCTCAGAAAGAATTCAACATGAGACTATTTTACATGGAACAAAGATAAGTTAATTAATTCCATCCTACACTGCTGAACATAACAACCTTGTATTCAAGCGCCGCAATCAACCCCTCCTCAATGTTTATGCATTTCATTACTTTTTATCTGGTGCTGATTGTGTGTAAATTAAAGTTTTTGTTTATAAAAATCAGTATGGAATATGTGGAACATTTAATCATCAGAGATGGGATTTCGTACTAACCGAAATTGATTTAACGTGTAAAAATGAATAATTCGTTAAGTAATACGGTTAAATAGTTGATATTCCTAATCACTAGTATCCACCGTCAAAAGTGTTAAAATCGAACAAAAGAACGCTGATGGGATGGTGTAGTGACCTCGAAATCAATACTGATCCGTTCTGCTAGTCTGATGAAAAATAAAATATTCCAAAGAGAGTAAGTACTCTTTATAAAATAACGAATTTATCCAATAAATTTTTTAAATTAAAAGAAAAGAGTAAACTCAGATTTGAACTCAAGCCAAACAATTCATTTCAATATAAACAATATAAACAAGTTCAACAAATTACGCATAAACATTAAAATCATTTATGAGAAAATAATACGAGAATTATTATTATTTCAACATGTAAAACTTCTCAATTGACTTGAAAAAATTCTAATTAACACTTGTTATTTATTGGTTATGCCGTTTTTTTCTTTTATTATTTCTTTAAGTCATTCTTTTTTTGTTTGATTAATACTTAAGTATGTTTTGAATATTATTGCAATTACCGATTTTGTCGTCTTCAAAATCAGGACTTTTTCGAGTTCTTTAGAATACATGGTGCCTCAAATTGTAGAAATTTTAACGTTATTTTTTTATAGCAAATGCTTTTTACTTGACTATTGCAAAAAATTATATAAATATTAAAGATTTGTACGTTTCGAAAAATAAAATGTTAAATGGGTCTCACACGTGTGTAAAAATAGTTTATTGTTTTTATAAATTTATGAAGCTTTTGGAAATTATTTGCATATTGTCATTTGAAGTTTTTTAATGCTTAAATTTTGTACACTTTAATATGCAAAGTAATTTAAAGGTTTATGACCGTAAATGCTTATAATTACGTAAATTTATTAGTTTTGTAAATACATAATAAATATTTTTGTAGTATTTCACAATAGTTCATTTATTTTAGAAAAAACTAATTCTGTGAATGAAATAAACCTATAAAAAACTTGGTGAATTGCAAAATACGATTTTTCTTTATTTTCGTGTTAATTCTGTGAAATACTCGTATCTGAAAAACTCAATTAAAAGTTTAAATGTATTTTTTTCTAAGTACTTATTAAGGAATAATAATTCTCTTCAATTCTACCTTGATATTCATTTTAAAAAGTATTTATTTATTCATTAAGGACATTAAGGAAAACTACTAACAAAACTTTATATATATAAGCATATGTGCACATATGGTCATTAAATTAGGTAGCCTTGTTACTGCATTAGAATTTCATTCGACCTTTTTAAAAATTAATACATTTTTTTTAAATATTTACTTTGATTCAATTGTCATAACTGTCGAAAAAAATCAATTGTTTTATATTATGCGTATAGTTGGTTATAAGCAAGGCGTATATAACCAGGTTACAGCATTGCAGCAGCTGACTATTCATTGCGAATGTCAAAATACATACAAAATAGTTTTACTTTTTTTTCTATATCTGTTTTCTTTGTTTTATGGATTAGGTTTTTGACATACGCAATGAAAATACACAAACAAAAATGCCTGTTGTTCTTGTATTGTTGTAATTGTTTTCCTAATGCTGTCACCTAGTTAAATACACCTTGGTTATAAGAAATTCTTTAAAATAAAGTACAAAGATTTTGTGGCCACTGAAATAAGTAGGAGGTACTCGTAGCTTGCCTCTATACTGCGAACTTTAGCAATTTTATTATCGAAAATAACATTTTTAGGGTTTGTTGTAAAATTGCAACATAACATGAGCAGATAAAATTCTATCAGTTTATAGCTCAAGCACCTGGACGATCCCAAAAACAACATAAATTCGTGGCGCACTGAAATAGAACCAGCAATATTACAGATGATGGATACGTTGCAATGCTGGCGATCTTCTAAGGCCATTGTAACTAAAATACTTAATTAAATTTCGTCAAAAAGTGTGAGGATAATCTTTCGCGACGAATAGCTTGTAAAGTTCTGTTCTACAGAAAAGGAAATAGGTGGCAAATCGACAGAGCTTGTAGTGGGCTACAGGGTATTAAAAAATGACATAAAGTACTCTGGATTGCTGAAAACAATATAATTATTTTTGTAATGATGATGCTGGTCGGAATGATAGAATTTAATCCACTTTACACCAAAACAGAAACAGTGAGGTAATAATATAACACGGTACAACAATTTTCAGCTTATTGATTTGGGACTTTCAGCTCCAAAAATAAGAACTTCTGCATCATTCGTTTTGTAAATATTTATTTACATTTTAAAACCAGAAGAACATTTAATATTTCAATATTGAAAATAACAAGTATACGTACGGTATACCGAGATATAACCGTGTTAAAATATAGAAAGAGTGATAAAAATCCACTTTGAACAAAAAAATTCGTATGGCCATTAAATTATTAATTCAGAAGTTCTTATTTTTAGGGATACTTTCACGTGCAATTCTCAGAATTGAGTCTCAAAATCATGTGTTGTACTTTGTGGTTTGGTGTGGAGTAGCTCCTCATTTCGGCAGCCATGGCCAAATAAATTTATAAAAATGTTCTTTAAGAAGTATCTTTCTTTGGTGGTGTTTCCAACAAAATAACCACCCCAATTATTCATCCACGTTGGTTACTGCTTGGTTCCGACAAAAGAAAGCAAATGTTATGAAGTGTCCAAATCAATATCCCGACCTCAATCCCATAGAAAATCTTAGGGCTGATTTAAAAGCGAGGCTGGGAAAACAAAATATTCAGAACAAGACGGATTTAAAAAAGTTTAGAAATAGGAAATATTGTATGACACTCCACTCCGAACAGGATAAAGTTCTTAAAAATAATTGTTGCGTACATAGCGGCTACTGATGCAGTAAATACTGTTTGTTAAGGTTCAATGCAAAATTCTTCTGTTATATGGCATTTACAACAAACCGAAATCTAGTTGATTTCAATTGAAATCTCTATCAAAATCTCTACCGTTTACACCGGGTTCTTCGTGACAGATTTCGTATCCATGACAAAAACAGTTGATTGGAATTTTCAAGTGTCAAACTCCATACAAAAAATAATCATTCATATGCGAAACAGCTGGCGAGCACACCCTTCAAAGTTATGTTATTAAACAGCGTAGTATTTTTCAGTACAATTTACGAAAAACCACAGTTGCATCACTAAGATCTACGAGATTTTATTAGGAAATCTAGTCAAAATCAACAAGATTTTGCTCAAAATCTCATGAGTACTCGATTTTGGTCTGGTGTAAATGCCATATTATATGCATAATCTTTTCGCAATATATATGTATTTTATGGGGCAAGTGAATTCCGCATTTGAATGCGTTTGTAATAATTTCTTAACTTTTAATTGTTATTTCTATTTATTCTTTTGCCTCCTGCAATAAAAATTAACCAGAAATTATTTTTTGCTGACATCCAATCGAAAATCGAGCTTTTTTTTAATTATCGTCGCCACGAAAAAATTTTTTTGGGAAATTTACTGTAAAGTTACAACATTATATAAAAAAATATTAGATGATCCGAATTTGCAGGATCTTAGACCCGATTCACACACGCCAAGTTTGACTTGTCAAGTCTTGAGTTTTTAGGAGAAGCGGTCTTATCTCATTTTTTTTTTGATTTTGTGATATACGTAAAGATAACTTCGGGACGACGATGTGTACATGAAATCGCTATTTTGATTTAAGTCGGCTATTTAAGTCGTTATGAAGGCCCACCACATTTACAGTAAGCTTCCAATTATACTTAAGAAAATATTTCCATAAAAAATTGGGTGCGTTCATAAATGCAGTATAGAGTGATTTTTTATGAAATTTATTTCTAATGTTTACTTTCATTTTTGCAGAAAGTAATTTTTCTTCGAAGTATGTGTTTCGTTTATGCGGCTATTAGTGTTTGTGACCACAGATATAAGTTCATTTTGCAAAGTAATGTTTTCAAAACAGCAGATTTTCAAAGATTTCTGTATACATTTACCTTTAAAGCTGCTTGACTCGTCTGTCTGATGTCTCGTCAGTCATTTCTTCATGTACATCACAACAAATTATATTGTAGATGAACGTCAACTAGTAAACAATTGCACTTTTTTTGGTTATTTATTAATGTTTTCACTTAGTTTCTTGTACTTTTCATTTAGTGTTTGCCAAATGGCAGTTTCTCTTATCAAAACTACAAAATCATTTTTTTTCTATTAAATTATATTAGAAAATGTCTAAATGTTTGCAAACAATTTCATAAACAATAAAAACAAAATCATGCATATCAAACAATTAGAAGCTTGCAACTTAACTTGATGTGTTCGGTAACAACCCCATACACATGAAAAGTTACGTCGAACACGAACTAATCGGACGAATATATCACAAGTGTTTGGCCAGCTTAAAATTCACTTCAAAAAATATTTTATTCAATGATATTTTTTATAAGTCGATTATGGATAGCACTCAAAATTCAGTTGCGTTGTCAGTTGACAACTAAAAATTTATAGTTGCCACAAAAACATTGAATATGAGCCGAAATAGATAACTCTAATTGTCAGTTGCTGTCATTTTTAAAGGTGTCGGCTTAAAATACCTATTTATTTTAAGTTTAAAGTCTTCATTGTTTTCTGTTTAACTTTAATTATCAAGCTACCTGTTTTCAATCTAACAAAGTTGCTTTATTTATGTTTCCAATACGTTTTCCAATCTAATTCATCCACTAATTTTCATGCACATTTAAGCTTTCAAACTACTATGCTTTAACGAATCATTTAACTCATGATTATAAGATAAAAATAAGTGAAATTAAAGATGTAAAAGAATCAAATAAATTTATTTTGTTTGCTGAAAATATTATAAATCTGTTAGATCAAAACAAAATTCAATTTGACTTATTTTTTTGCTTTCTAACACTTTTTCCATGCATATTTCTGAGGCGTATGCATCGCAGATAGAGTAGAACTTTCATTATAATATTTTAAATGAATTTTGGTAGTCATGTGTTTTCGAATAGCAAAGTTTGGCTGACAAACTCCATATAGAAAAAAAAGAAAGTTCGTTACTCTCTAGAAAGCATACACCTCAAATGAAAATGTATTTTACTGGTTGTATCAAATTAAAAAAAAATAAAAATTTCGAAACTGCTTTTTCGTTTTCGCTAATCAAAACAAGTTTTCAAACAAAATTAAAAAAAAACAAACCCCCAAAAAAACCAAATCACAGTAAATATCAAAATACCAATAGAGGATTTTTTTCTACTTTCTTTTTCCATTTCTTTCAGAAGTTGCATTCTCCACAAAACAACTGGGAACATATAATTTTGCTTTGGTAGCACCACACAGTAAAACCTACATAACAACAATCCCCGGCCGGGAGAACTCCACAAACGGTCATACACAGCAGAAAGCCAATCGAAATCACGACATACTGCAAGAGATAGCTGTCGATGAAACGGATTTAACAACATCTCAAATAATCACCAGCAAAGTCATTTATAGACCCTTTGAGGAAGCAGATCAGTGCTTTCATACAAATTTCTGCAACAATACCGCAGAGAGTACAAGGAATATCCCCCTAAAGTCATCACAATCTGCAAATGATTTGAAAGTTATACAAGAGCAACCGAAAGTTAATCAGAATCCAGAAGGTAACAATATTAAGCCAAAAGGTTTAACAGCACCACCGCGTTTGGAAGGCAACCTAAGAGCTTCATTGAATGACCTGTTATTAGCATCTAGGCGAACAGAATTTTTAGCAAACACTCCTGCCAGGAGCCCAACAAACAAGAAAAACATTACACTCACCAAGGCTTTTAAATCGGAAAGTTTTTTGCAGAGAGACATCCCAAGCGTCACTTGTAATAGTTCCATCTCTAACAGAATGACAACACCAGCCATAATTAATAATAGCGCAGGTGTACCCACCGCAAGTGAGAAACAACCGTGGCCCAATTCGAAAGATGATTACGAATTGCGCGATGTTATTGGTGTAGGAGCCACCGCTGTGGTACATGCAGCCCTTTGCTTGCCTCGCAACGAAAAATGTGCCATCAAACGTATTAATTTGGAAAAATGGAACACCTCCATGGATGAGTTGCTTAAGGAGATTCAAGCAATGTCTTCGTGTAATCACGAAAACGTTGTAACATACCACACTTCATTTGTGGTGCGGGAGGAGCTGTGGTTAGTTTTGCGCCTGCTAGAAGGTGGATCTTTGCTCGATATCATCAAGCATAAAATGCGTACCACACAGTGTAAACATGGTGTCTTCGATGAGGCCACAATAGCCACCGTTCTCAAGGAAGTGTTAAAGGGTCTGGAATATTTCCACTCGAATGGTCAAATTCATCGTGACATCAAAGCTGGCAACATATTAATCGGTGATGACGGCACCATACAAATCGCCGATTTCGGTGTGAGTGCTTGGCTGGCCACCGGCCGTGATTTGTCGCGACAAAAAGTTCGGCACACCTTTGTGGGCACACCCTGTTGGATGGCCCCCGAAGTGATGGAACAGGATCATGGCTATGATTTTAAGGCGGATATATGGTCGTTTGGTATAACTGCCATTGAAATGGCCACCGGCACAGCTCCCTACCACAAATATCCACCCATGAAGGTATTAATGTTAACTCTACAAAACGACCCACCCACCTTGGATACTGGGGCTGATGAAAAGGATCAGTACAAAGCCTATGGCAAAACATTCCGTAAAATGATTGTGGAATGTCTGCAAAAGGAGCCCTCAAAACGACCTACGGCCAGTGAATTGCTTAAAAATGCCTTCTTCAAAAAGGCCAAAGATCGCAAGTATCTCACCCAAACTCTATTGGCATCGGGTCCTTCAATGGAAACTCGTGTGCACAAGGCCGCCAAAAGGCAACCGGGTGCTTCGGGTCGTCTACATCGCACGGTGACCGGTGAATGGGTGTGGTCCAGCGAAGAAGAAGACAACGGTGGCAAACATCATTCCTCCGATTCGGAATCGGATGATCGACCCATTAATCGTTTGGAAAGAGCTGATTCTTCAGACAGCGATCGTGATGAGCACTCGGAATTTTCGGAAGCTGCCACAGCCAACGCTAATGCTATGGCACCACAGCACCAACAACAGCAGCAGCAAATACAACAACAACCGCAAGCTACACCACAACAACCTGCCGCCGTAACATCACCTACGGGTCCAGTACAAGCAGCCGAAGCACCAGTTCTCTTAGCGGATGGTGCCGAAGCACCTCCCGTTAATCTTGTGTTGCGTATGCGCAACCAGCGACGTGAACTTCACGATATACGCTTCGAATTCGCCGTGGGCAAAGACTCATCAGAAGGTATTGCCGCTGAATTGGTGGATGCTGGTCTCGTCGATCCCCTGGACACGCAACCAATGGCCATCAACTTGCATCAGTTAATCGAACAAAGAGCTGCTATAAAAACTGTTACGTTCCAATTGAATTCTGGGGTACAACCGGGTGAAGTGCCCGATGATCGCTCGCTGGTCGGGTATGCTCAAATATCAATAACAGATTAGATATATTAACTTACTCGTACATATACAAATATTTATAAACATTATAGTAGTTCGTATATAGTAAGTAGTAGTATGTAAAACAATCTATAAGTAAAATATAGCAAAAAAAATCATGCATACGAGTATGCATCATAATACATGATATGATCATATTGAAAATGATGATAATGATAATAAGATAATGAATGATGAGAATGATAAATTATTATTTAATAGTATAAACAAAAATCTAGTAAATAATAAAATAAAGTTAAAAGAAAAACATCAAAAATCCTTTAAACAAATTAAAAAAAATAAATCTATTTTGTTTTCTCTTTGGTAATTTATTTAATTTATTTACTGCAAAATATTTTTTTCTTCTTTTTTTTTAAGATGAAACAACAAGTTAATTTTTATAATCGATTTTAATTTATTTTATTTTGACATATTGATTGAATTCACCATCAATTAATTTTTTAGCCAGAATTTTGCAAAGACTTAAGGATTTTTCATTTTGAAAGAGAAAATAAAATTTTTGGTGTGATGAAGTATTGGAATCAAAATAAATATAAAAGCTTTCAATAGAAATACATTTTAAATACCATGTCGTCATATAAAATTAAAAACCATATAAAACCACACACACAATATCACTCGAACGATTTAGTAAATTTTTTTGCTTCTATAAAATTAAAAAATTGTAACTACATAGTTTTTCATTTCATCTAACGGTATGCTAAATTATTGCTATATTCAGTCCAGGAGCTTGAAATAAAAAAAGTGTCTTAGTACAAATACACGAAGAAAGAGTTTAAGAATTTACTAAATGACTTTAAATCTAAGTCACATTAAAATTCATTTAACTCATCCAGGGGGCTTATTATATATTTCGATTCGAAAGAAAACACTTTCGAAACACAATGTATAAGATATACAAATTCGAATGATTTCCGTTTCGAATCGAAATACATAATAACCCACGTGGTTTCACAGAATCATAACAATTTTACCGCATCGAAAAGTTCTCACACCAGTTGCAGAACATGAATACTGAACTTGAATTTCATTTAATCTTAAAAGAAAAATGTGCTTAAGATCAGGTGTCAAAACAAACGAACAACTCGTCACATAAAAATTTATTTTTAGAGCCAAGGCATAAAACGTATCACAAAATTCGCGATTACCGCGTTGACGGAAAGATTTTCGCCGCGTAAGGAAATTCAAATCGCAAGCAAATTCTAGATGCGCGAAATATTTTTGACCAAAGCGTCCGTATTTCAATTATTTGGATTGTAGTTGAAAGTAGCGTAGATGGCGACAGATCATGAATTAAAATTGTCTTTTATGTCATAAGAAGGCAGGATGAAATATTCTGAAATAATTCGGTTTCTTACATTCCACCAGTATACTGATATAATTTGAACTCCGTCTGAAGAATAATCGCGTACAGTTTATGCATACGCGTACAGTTTATGCATTTCATCTCAATTTTTTAACAAATGTCGATACGATTGCAAATGTGACTATATGGAGTTTAGATCTGCAATAAGTAAACATTTTTCGAAAAGACATTTTTGAAAGTTTCCATTAAAATGAACGGCACAAATTATTTACTTTGATTTTGAAATAATTCGAATTTCCGAATATTAGTTAACCTGTTTGAGAGAGACGGGTGGTTTGATAAGCGATAGGACAATCTTGTCTGCAATCTTGTCTCTCCTGTGCAAGGGTATCACAACGGGACCGAATTAACGGACCCAAGTGCGTCACCACTTAATGATGGCTACACCATTAACCTAACTAACCTTGTTGAAGTTTTATGCAAATGCCAGCGGCTTTAAAAAAAATTAATGATGTACAATTTTTTATTGTGGCGTTGAGAAAATACTTTTAAAAAGAACTAGTTCTTCTACACCAGGGAAAGGCAATTTATACTATTACATTTTGCTAGTGTGTGAGTTATATTTATTCTCCTTCCTCTCACAACGAAACGGTGTTGCCAGTAAAATTGAGTTGTATACCCAAAAAAAATCGATTTCTATTCTTATTTTGAATATGTCGCAATATAGAAAAAGTTGGCTCACATATGTAAGTCGAGCCAAACATGGAATATAATTTTAAAATTTATTTTTTTAATTTTTGCTATGTATCTGCTGAAATATTTTTCCAGAAATCTATCTCACTGGCTGAAAATGCCCTTTCATGTCATGTATTTTCATACGTGACAACACACGGTGACAAACCAAACATTCATATTGCTCATGGAACAAAAACACACTTCTTATCTACATACAAAGTGAGAGTCAGTCGGTCAAATGTATGTATATGTATGCATTAGGGAGAGTAGATATACAAAAAATAACATAGGTCGATTATGGATTGCAAACGAAATACAGTTGCACTAAATAGTTGCCATCTGTAATATCGTTTCCAGCATCTGGCTGCCCACATTACATATGTACATACGTAAGTGATTGATTCAATTACGAAATTAATTGATACCAATTTTAATTTTTGGTAAATTTGTTTTTATTGAAAAATTTTCAGAAATAATGATTTTTTTTTAAATAAATTTTTTGTGAATAAAAAACTGTTTTCAATCAACAACGAAGGCGTGTGCACCGCTCGTATTGGGAGCCATAACGCATTAAGGATGCTGTTGGCTGAAATGACCAAGAACGTAGGTTCGAGCCCAGTTTGAGGCTAATAAATCATAACGCCCAGGATTTTTCAGATGTGTATTAGTGCACCATTGTATTTGTTGTTGCTGAACTGTTTAAGTAACGAATAGTACCGGCGACAATTGATACCTTCACCTTTATTGTAGCAAAATCGCCGGCGAGGTAAAATAATTAATAAAAAATGCCTACATAGCTTAGAAAAATTTAATGCGCTGATCTAAAAACAAACATAACGCGCAATATTAGAGTTGCAAAAAAAAACAATCAAGCTTTCGATTTTTTACCATCATTCTTCTCTCACTATCCCTTTCCCAGAGAATGCAACACACCTAATGGTTGGTAGGCATATTAACTGGCTGATTGTAATTTCTCTGAAAACCCCATCTATCAACCTGACGATGATTTCCAAACTGCTCAATTGCCTGAGGGTTACTTCTCTTGAAGGACAAAAAAATCGCTAATTTCTAGAAATGTTCATGGTGGGGTTGTGCTCTCAATGCTAGTTTATTCCACGTTAGCAGGCGACCATGTGTACCTTCGAATACGAACAGCATATCAAAGAAATTAATTTATTTTAGAAAGCGATTTTCGAGATATTTGAAAAATATATTTTTTAAAACCCCGGTTTCGAACACGATTAACCGGTTCTATAAAATCTACATAGTACATGAAGTTACAAAAACTATTCTTTTATAAATAGCGTACAGACTATTTTCGATGTAAAACCGGGACAACCGCCCCGTTAAATTATTGGAAACCAGTTAATTTTTTTTAGTTAACCGGTACAACGGGTAATGAAAATAATACATAAACATGTTAGTAGACTGGTCCAAGAATATATGAAACCAAGCTGCCTCTATTCCATTCATAAAAAGAAGATTGATAAGAAAATTTAGAGCGATCGTACCTTATTTAAAGGTCGCTATAATGTACTACTTTTATATGATTTTTTTATTGTCACGTGTACATGAAAAATCTTAGAATCATAGCGTATTTTTTAAATATGTACTATATATCGATGATCATACGTTGACAACACGTGACTGATTTTTACAATGTTTCAGTTGATGAAATCATATTAGGGGTTTCCACGTTTCATAGTAAACTACATCACAAAGGAACCTATTTTCTGGACGCAAGTGGGTCGGTTGCTTGCAAATGGTAGCCAGTGCAGCCTAGTAAACTAAGCGTTATAGACATAGTGGTCATAATGATGGGTACACACTTTGGAACATGTTTATGCAACCAGGCATGTTTCGTTGTTGGTTGCATAGCGTGTAATCGTGTTTGCGGTTTCATTTCGTGTTGCTTTCGATGTTTAAAAAACATCAGCATATATTGATATTTTCTGTTTGCGTTGATGATGGTTGCGTAGTGTGTATCGTTGTTTATTGTTTTAGTTCATTGACAATAAGCAAGTTGGGCATATTTGTGTTTGTTTTTATGTTTCTCCCGCTATGTTCAATGCAACTACAAAATACAGAACTGATGTTGCGTTTATGGTTTAATTGTTGGTTGCAGTGTGTGTGTGTGTCCAAATATGAAACATGAATAATAAACGTGTTGCATAAACACGTTGCAAAGTATGTACCTACTACAAGAAATATGATACTGTTTATTCGAACTATATAACTATCATTCAACTCACTGAATACAACAACTTGTTTAATATCAGTTGAAAACGTTTATCCTTTTAAATGCAAACTATTTACAGATTTCAAACTGCAAACAAAGAATTCTTTACCCAACTGACTTAAAAATAGAACTCCAATTCAATTCTAATTAGGAATGGTTTCATGCAAAACATATTTTTTCTGTTCGAAAAATTTTTATTTTGTTCCACAATCAGGCGGTTTTGTTGAGAAACCCATCCGTAATGGATTCTATGAATAGGCTGATGCTTTGTGTATGTGTATGCAAGTTTTAAAATTTGGCAAACAAATTTTTTTGCTATTCGAACTTTTACTTTTTCTGAATAACAATGAGTCAACTTAGATGTCAGTTTTATTTATTTATTGGATCTGAAACGAAACATTTAAACTGGCATTTCAAAGGTGAATAAATCTTAAACTAATTTACATATTTTTAATTATGTATTTAATTGATACGTAATTAACACTTATTTTATTGAGAAAAAAAATATATAGAAACTATTAGTTATTTACACCATTTATTAAAAATATATTTATAAATTAAAAATATTCTAAGTAGCATGTATTTGAAATTGATTTCTTTGGTAATTTAAATTGTATTTTATTTTAGATAAACGATATTTATTAAAGTACTTATTTGAATTACTTTAGCAATATTTTAAATTGTAATATTTATTGAAAATTAAAAATAAAATTGGAAATACTTGCTTAAAAAAAACTATAAGAAAAATTCAATAAACTCGAGCAGCTGTTTTAAATTTGTTATTTTATCTCAAATATTAATAAGGAGTTTGAAAAAATTAGCATATTAACTAAACTATTTAATTATTTTTATAATTTTGAATAATGTTCATTAAATTCGTTATTTAAGAGTTGTTGAAAAGTGATATTAAAGGAAGTGAGGAAATGATAACAAATATGTAAACATATATGTAAATATATTTGGGTCTGGTTATATATTGTGGCGTTACGCAGTTTTCGCCGATTGCATCACACCATCGTAACACAGTTTAACAAATTTTCAGAACAAATTCCAAACGAACCAATTTTCAACCCCCTCAATCCCTTGGTTTCCATTTTTTTTCTTACGTTAAATCTCGCATTTGTCGAAATTGCATATCGCACGAAATGTAGTGATAGTTTAAACGCCAAATTTTATAAATGTATAGGTATGAGATGGAAATCAATTTCGGAAACGAAGGTATTTTAAAAGTTGTTTTTTAATATTTCTTTATTAAAAAGTACTTTACCGCAAATATTATAGAAATATTTCTTTATTAAAAAGAAATTTATCGCAAAAATTATAAAATTGCTTCGTTTTCAAAATCGATGTCCATCGCACACTTGTTAAAGATGGTTTAAATCGCAGAATATAAAACACATTTTTAAATTTTTATGTTTAAAATATGCATTATCTATCATAAAATAAACGACATAAAAGAATCAATCACCAAGATGAATCGAAAATGAGACCTAAGTAATTGGAAACATTAAGGTTTACTATCAGCCCAATTATGAATAAAAATTCCCTGGGAGATTTCTCCCTTTTCCAAAAAAGGGGCTGTTCACATATAATATGCGAACATTTAGTATGTGAAATTTTTGTGAACAGGCCCTTTTTAGGAAAAGGGAGAAATCTCCCGGGGAATTTTTATTCATAATTGGGCTGTATGTTTTTTTATAAAAACGTGGTGATTTTGTTGTAAGTTGTCGGGTCGTTTCTTTTATTGTCGTATGTTCTTTATCATTCTTTGAGCATTTAGAAATAAATGTAACCAGGCGTATTCAATTTACTTTTGCAGCGGTTTTGGCTTGGGACCGAAACAGCTGGGTGATGATGTTGTTGCCAGACTGATGGGGGCGCTGTCGTTTGGCTCAGGCTGATACTCGCCGCCTTAGGATGGTGTTCTTGCCAACCTTTTAATTGCTGAAGTATTTCTTAAGACTTCAAAAAATGTCAGGAATGGAGTCGATCTGCTAATAAAAGAAATTGAAAGAATCTGTCACTGTCAGAAACTTAATATGCCTCCCGCTCAGAATCCTTACGGATTCCACCATGGTAATATTACGCCGGAAACTAAATATTACTCCCTATAAGCTATAATTCATAGTCTATGGTTTAAATTAGGGAAGCATCCGATACCGATATATCGGCAAACCTGGGGGTTATTATGTATTTTGTTTCGAAAGAAAGCACTTTCGAAACATAATGTATAAACTATGAAAATTCGAATGATTTCCGTTTCGAATCGAAATACATAATAACCCCCAGAAGTACCGTCGATATATCGGTGCCGGCGATATTTTTATCCCCCAAAAAAAGAACCAACTCTGATTTTTTTGTTCTTAGAGAATGAAACTAAGTTGCAACTCGAACCCAAATAATGACCCTTAATGGTTGCGCTTTTTTCGTCAAATATATGTATGTGACGTCAGGCGTTAGCGTATGAAACTCATCAAACGGATTACCGTTAAATCTTTTGAAATATTAAATTATCCCTCGTATTAATTTTATTTAAGAGTGAAGAATTTTATTATGTAATTAAAATAATAGCAGGTATAAAGGTACGGTCACACTTGCCAAAAATTTGCCCCCAAAAAAACGTAACCACTACTTTTGCTTAGGGCTAGTGTGATTTAACTTGGTTTTAATATCACAAAATGAAGTCAATTATGCCACAAAATGTTATTTTTATACTATTTTTAATAAATGCGAACCAATATTTAAAAAAATATATTAGAATTAAAAGAAAATTCAAATTTAGCTTGTCTGTTGGTTACGTTTTTTTTTTGGCAAATGTTTGCCAAGCGTGACCGTACCTTTAAACTTTGACTGCATTCATAAAAGTTTTATAAAATGAATTTCCATACGAAAACGAAATCAGTTTTGTAAACCAAAAATATTTATATTTAAATGGTCTTTAAAGTATAAAAAATGTATCTTAATACAGTTTAGATGTTTTAATTAATTGATAAATTATACGTTTATTAAAGTTGTTGTTTAAACTTGACAAATAATTTCGTTAAAAGTTTCAAACTTTTTGACAAAAATTTAAGTTATACATATTTTAGTATTAAAGTTAATTTAATTAGAAAATAAGTTGATATACAAATATGTACACAATGACATCCCTAAGTATTTCAATATTTTGGCTTCAAATTAAATTTAGTCAAAAAACATATATGTACGTAAGACTTTTTTTAATTGCTTTAAAAAAACTGTTAAACAAGTTTTAGATTATTAAGAAAAAATTTAAAAAAATAAGCAATCCCAATATCTCTTGATAGTTAAATTATAAAAAATAAATCGATTTTAAGAAAAAAGCTTTAAAAAACATAACACAAAACTTGAGGTTTAAACGTTGGTTTCTGTAAAATAATCGAAGTTTAAAGCAGCATTTAAAATTTATTTTAAATTAAAACTTCTTTTCATTAAAAAAAAAATAATATAAAAAACTAGCTCACTCACCACTTAAACGAGATTTAATCTTGCAGCGTTTAATCTGTGCTTTAAGCGAGATATAAAAAATTTAAAACCAGGAGTCTAGTCGTCGATAACGAATAGTTTCAGTAAATATTAAATTATAGTTTCTTAAGTTATCGATCGCCCTGTCACTAACTATACAATTATAAAACAATAATGTTCAAAACATGTTTTTTTAAACCATTAAATCAAGGACAATATTTATATAAATATAGCTTATGTATGTATGTATGTATGTATTTATGTACATACGAGTATGTAGATATAAATATGTTGTCGAGTTTAGTTTTAATTAAATCGACTTAACTTGAATCTAATTTATGGAACTTAAAAGAAGTAAAATGTCAATACAATATTTGTAAAAATTTTCAAAAACTTTTGTTTGTTGAGAAGTCTATAGCTATTCTATAAGTCTACATGCTTGAAATTCTCATTGAGTTTTTAAAAGTGTTTGTATAAGATAAGAGCTTTGAAACTTTTCAAAAAATATGCATGTATATAGACTAACTAAAAAACCCTCAACAAACAAAACTTTTTCAAAATCTATGAAAAAAATATCGAGGCAATCTCTATTAATAAATTTAAAAAATATTTGTAATAATTTTACAGTTTGTGCAAAAACAACTATTGTTCAGAGAAACTCATAAATAATAAAGCCTTTTTAGGAAATAGCTGAAAAACTGCAAAGAACTAAAAAATGTGTTTAATTTGCTGTGGATAAGTTAGACTATTTTTTATATGCCTGCATTTCATTTCCGCTTGTGTCAAATCATTTGTACGCTTTCAACGATATTTTTAAAATTTGAAATGCTGGCCCACAACAAACAACTTTTTGAAAACTAATTTGGAGAATATATCGAATAGTTTAAAAATTTTTTCTTTTTAATTTTGATATTTTTAAAATATAATATATGAAAATTTTCGATAGTCGCATTTCTATTAGCCGAGATTTTTTAACTAAAATGCTTTCGTCGGGCAGACTGAAGTGAACATAATACATTCAATTGCATGTTAATTTTTTTCGAATTAAAAAAATTACAGAATGGATTGGGCATCTTCTTTTAGAGAAGTGTGTGTTTAATTTTGAATACCCCCTCAACAGGTCGAAAGGCTATAATATATAAGTTTGTCGTTTTGAAAATCCTAGATAACTTGCCGTCCGAAGATCTGCAGTTTAACGAATTTTAAATAAGCAAAATCGGTTTCGTATTTCACAAAAGAATGGAATGAAAAATTCATCAATCATGCAATAATTTAAATTTCAAGTCCACCAAAAACAATTAAAAAAGAAATCTAAAACTCCATTCAAGGTTGTTATAGACTCCGATTGGTGACAGAATGTGAATTGAATTCGCAAAAAATATTTTGTCATAGAAAGCCATATTATGTGTTACTTGTTCGAATCTGGATTATTCAGGGTTGTCAGAGAATCCATTGTAGTCGGAATTGGATTTGAAAAGACAACAAAAAATACTGTTGTATGATAAATTTCAATGTTATCAAAATAGGTAGTAATTCTAGATTCAACATAAAACCGATAACACTGAAATTCATAACACAAAAATATTTTTGTGGTCTTTCCAAATCCATAATCCTTGATTATTACAATTTGGTATCATAGAATTCAATTATCTTTTTTTTTGTCAGATATATGTAAATCGATCAGCTGGCAGATTTTTAAGAGGCACGTTTTTAGATTTGTATACCAAATTTCAGATTTCTAAGTATTGTGTAAGTGCCCCAGAGAAATAGGGGGCACTCTAGCAACCCATACTCTAGTTGGAAAGTGTCCGTTTTCATGTTTTTTTTTATTATGTGCTCACCAAGATCTATCTGTGTCGGGGCTGCTAGTAATATTTTCAGAAAAATCGTCATATTTTGTAAATAAAGTCGACAGTATATAAAAAAAAGTCGTCAATAAATCTTGTTTTATACAGCAATCTTTCATTTAAAAATTAACAATTCAACAGATTTATTAAAAACAACAAAAACTTTAAACATTTTATTCAATTCAGAATAAAAGTTAATTTTTTATATTTTAATTTATATAGTAATTCATAGAATATACTATTATACAGTTTTTCATAAACATGAAATTGATGTGTAGGTAGAGTCGAATAAACTTTTTGATTTATTCGATTTTATACGCGTACAAACATGCGTACATATAAAGTACGAAAGAAGGACATATGATATTGATTTAAATTGGGTAATTACAAAATAAAAATTCTATACATCATAGTTATTTTTTTATATTTTTTTGTAATGCTAACATTGATAACATTCAGAGGAATTATTTTTTAAATAATCTTTTGAAAAAGAATCCTCTCAAGGGTTCATATTTCCAATAAATTTCCTATCTTTTATTAAGATTAATTTTCCTAAATATTCTTTCAACATTAGCTGAAGAGTTGGCAAAGTTATTTAGAAATTCACATAAATTTGGAAAAACAAAATCCAAAATCCTAAAATCTTAGTCCTCTTATTTCATACTCAATATCTTGATATTTTTTTCTAAAGACTAGATTTCGAAAACTTTTTAATAAAGGAAGAATTTCGAAGTATTTTTTTCAAAATCACATATGGTGTAATTAAATTAAGATATTTTATAATTTTGTCATCGAAATCAAATCTATTTTTTTTTATTTGGTAACACAATTCAACTTAAAATGATACACAATTATCAATAAATTGATTGAAAGTTTCAACATCAATTGTATATTGTCTTAAAATTTTCTTACATACACACCAGTTTATAACTTCTTTCTTTTTTAAAAAATGTTTACGGTTATGGATATCAATTTGATTTAGAGGCGTATTTTTTATGCAATCATCTAAAAAATTTATTAAAACATTTTAAAAAAGTTTCGTCATTTCATAGTGCATGTTGTGAATTTGAATTCCTTCAATTTCGTTTAGATTATTCATCAAATTCATCAAAGCTCGTTAATGTCATTCAAATTTTTAAATATTTCTTCAGCAGTATCAAAATATCTTCGATATTGGCCGCAAAACAAAAATATATTTTTAGAACTGGACATTTGGTCATACGTAGAGGTTATTTTGAGCATAAAGTAGCGAAGTCAAAATCGTCAAAGTATAAGGGATACTAAACAAAAATCGTCAAACGTCATTTCGTGAAATTTGCTATAAAAAATTTTGGCACCCCTGATAGGGCGGCCAGATATGTAATTGTTAAAAAAATACATGGAGAAAATGAAAGAAGTACAATTTAAAAAAGAAAATTACTTGTTATTTTTCCAAGGAAAACAGCTATAAATTCATAGTAAATAGTACATAAAAACAAAAAATGTTTGCTCATACACATACATACATAGTTTATAAATGATGGGGTTTATATAAAGCAGTAATGAGGGGTGTCCAAAAATTAACGAACGCAAGATTTTAATTTTCAGCCATTTGTTCAGTAAAGTGTTAGTAAGCCTAAAAAAAAATTGACATATGATAGTTTCGGGCTTGTAAAATGGAATGCTACACTCAAAAGAAAAATCAATCCATCCGTACTTTTAAATCAATGCCAAGCGGTGTTAAAAGTACGGTAATCCGTAAAAATATTGATTTAAGTACGGAAGGATTCAAATGACCAATTTAATATACCAATTTTTTAGTTGATTCAGGATTTTTTACGTGATTAAAGAATTTTGTACTCATTGAAGTACATTTCATTGTTATTTGTACTCAAAATCTTGAGTACAACTCGTACTCAAAGTAAGTAGAAAATACTTGAATTTAGTACGGTGGTTTTCTTTCTGTATATACAGCAGAGCAACGTCCTTTCATTTCATATCTCAAAAACAATGAAAAAACTAAAAACTTTCTTTTTTATTTAATTCAAATCTTGCGTTAATTTTGGGAGACCCTTTATAAACTAGCGAAAAATAAATTTTTCATAAAAATAAAGTACAAGGAGCGAAAACTGAACTTTTTTTAATAAGCAGGAAACAGCATATTGGATAACAAAAAGAAGTACGCGTACTGCTGAAAACAGTACATCTGGCGAGCCTAGGCCCCATAATATTGATGAAAGAGTGAATAAGTATTAAAATATTCTCTTTTTGCACCTTCATATCGCGGAAAGCATTTGTAGTAAATCTTTCAAACTTCACTTATGTTTATGTTTCAATCTTCATTATTTTGTGGAGAAAAGGAAGTTATGGGGTTTGCAAAACAGCGCGATTTGTTTCGTATAATATACACACTGGCCTTGTTGCACTACCGGGCGCCTTAATTAAATATTATTAAAGTGTGATATAATAACATATAGCTTTAATTTTTTTTAATTCTAGTTATCGCACTTGTTCAACAATTGTGTATTAACTCGAAATTTTTATTTTTTCACTTCTTATGAAAAATTGTCAGATTATATTCGTAAAATTCGTATTGTTTTGTCTACATTTTGGTAGCAATATGGAAGCATGATCCAGTAATACAGGTCTGTTTAATAGTCCAGATGATTTTTTGTAGCGTTGTGTTTATTTTTTAATGACCGAAAATTGTGAAATTGTCAAAAGTTTTATGTTGAAATCAGTGATGGAAAATTTAATTTTTCTTCGGTAGAAAAAACATTTCAAATAGTTCTTTTTTGACCCGTGTTACTCCTCCGGTTCATTTAGTACTTTCAAACTAATTTGACTTCTACGTGTTGAACAATCGCTTTCCAGTATATCTCAACATATATGTATAACATAGTGAAAGTATTTTAAGAGAGTACCACATCTTAAGCTTGTCTTCAAAAATGCTTTTACAGGTATCGCTACATATTCAAGTAATAAACAATTTCGATCTCAAATTAACAGCTCGCAAATGAAATAATTTCGAACCACACTGAAATAAGGGCCAACGAGAAAAAAATGAAATTACAATTAAAGTGCGAAATTAAATACTTTGTAAATTGAATGATTGCTAATACAGTAATTCCAAAAAAAATTAAATATCTCCCAAGGAAAGAAGTCCTAACAAAGGTGAAAGAATTCCTTATACAGAAAATCTTAACAGAAATGAAATAAGAACAAAAGAATTGTATGAACCGCAATTTTAGGACAAATAAAAGAACTCTCAAAGAAATTTAATAAGTCTTAATGAAATTAAATATGTAAGTCCCAAGCGAAAATTAATTAACTGCCAATTCCAATATTTCCCCAATTTAAAAAGCCTCAAAAAAGTAAATAACTCCCCATAACAGATATGAAAATGTGATAACTCCCAACTTTATTTCTTTGGGTGTTATATCATTTGAGAATCATTTCAACGTAACTTCTGAAAAATAGGATTTTGCATAAAAGTTTGGGTTTTTCTCAACTTGAGAAATGTGTTAGTTCTTAATATGTAATTGAAATTAAATTATTCCATACTAGTTAAGTTTTTCATTCTTTTAAATAATATGTCTTTGGATTAATTATGGTTCAAGTACAGGCCTCTTTTTGATTGATATGTTACTTTAACACTTATATTTTTTTCTGTCCAAATTATTTACGATCGGTCAGCATCACAAAAACGAAGATCTGTAAGGATATTATATCTATAGACAAAATAAATAAATAAATTCAGTTTGAAAAATGCTACTATTTAGGAAAACACACTTTTTCAAATATTCGCTGTCTTGAAAAAGATCAATGTAGTTTAACATTAAGGTCGGCATTTTACTCTCAACTGAACGACAATTTGATTTCAAACTTTAATCTCAAACCTTTATCTTGGTGTGAAAAGGGGTTAGAATAATGTTTGTTATCAGGTAAAACCATTGTATTTGTTTCGATAGCATAATATAAACGCAAGAACAAATACAATTCATTGCATGTTTTTAGTTAATAAAGAAAAAATTACAAAAATTTCAATTTATTACTGTGGGGGTCAAAAAAGTATTATTAAATATATTTTTTTTGTACCGAAGAAAAATTTAATTTTCCATCACTAACATAAAATACAATTTTCTTCAACTGTTTTTGACTTCCCTGCGATTTTAAACAAAAACAAAATGCCTTTTGTTTTTTTATTGTTGTAGTCCTAAACAGACCTATATTATTAGATCATATATGGAAGATTTAAAACTATTTTCACATGTGAAATCCAAAAGTATTTTTCTTCTGGTAACAAACCTGAATAAATCAAAAATTCACTAAGAAATAATCATTGGCTTAAGTCTAGTTTAGTGACACAGCTCCAAAAAGAAAACAAAATATATAGGGGTGTAGAAAATGGTGAAATTAGAACAAAACGCTAAATAAAAAATTGGGGGAAACTTATAGTTCCCGAATTATAGGCCTCCGAAGTTTCCATATATATATGTGATTTTCCACTGCGTTTATAAACGTATGTATTTGGCCAATATTGATATCATTTTAAAGCTTTTGAAGAGTTCTTTTAGAATATACAAAATTTATGCGAAAATGCTTTAGTTAGCGAAGCCGGTGGTCGTTATACATGGAGGAGAAAATCCTTAAGCCCAGCCGAAGGCCGGCTATGCAAAAATTGCTTTAATTAGCGAAGCCGGTGTTCGTTATATATGGAGGAGAAAATCCTTAAGCCCGGCCGAAGGCGGTCTATGTCTGTTATACCATAGATTATAAACTCCTTTCTTTTGAATAGACTACATACTTACCTAGTGCACAATCGTAACATTTTCGGATAAAATTTTGTGTAAACTGTATTGAGAACTCAAGAGTTAAATATTTTTCATTAAATTTTTTATACTCTAAAAGAACTCTTCAAAAGCTTTAAAATGATATCAATATTGGCCATATATATACGTTTATAAATGCAGTGGAAAATCATATATATATATATATATATATATATGGAAACTTCGGAGGCCCATGACTCGGGAACTATACGTTTCCCCCAATTTTTTATTTGACATTTTCTTCTTATTTCACCATTTTCTACACCCCTATATATTTTTTTTGAGTTGGGTCACTAAACTAGACTTGTCCCTAATCATTTACCAATAAACTCTTGCTTTCAACCATAAAAAAAGTGGAATGAATCAACGTACGCAATGAACAAATTTAATCAAGTACTTCCACATGTCAATTAAAAAAATATATGTACATATATATGTCTTTTTTTTATAGAGCACATTCACAATGTCGGACTACTTTGATGAATTGGGTCACACGCCAACCGGCCCTGAAGGCGCCAACGATTTCGATCGTCACTATAAACGTTTGCAAGTGTTGGCCATAATGAATGGAATCGATATGGAGATTGAAGTACCAGAAGCCTCAAAAAGAGTCATTGCCGAGCTGCCAATACATGAGATTACCATCGACGATGACAAAGAGACGCTAGAGTGTGCTGTCTGCAAGCAACCGGCCGAGAATGGTGAAAAGTATAAGATTTTACCCTGTAAACATGAATTTCATGAGGATTGCATATTACTGTGGCTAAAAAAGGTATGTGACACCGTAAAAGCTTCAATAAGAAAACTTGTACTTTTTTTTCTGCAGGCAAACTCCTGCCCTCTGTGTCGTTTTGAACTGGAAACGGATGACGAGGCTTATGAGGAGTTGAGGCGTTATCGTCAGGACGAAACAAATCGAAGAGAAAGACAAAATAATTTATTGGATTCTATGTTTTCTTAATAAGATTTATTTCAATATTGTATAGTTTTTTTTATAATCTTTTGAAATCTATTTTCAGCATAAAGATAGATTTAATTTTTAAAATAAAATTATGTGTAAGGGAAGTGGTAGGAGACGGAAATAAATGTTCAAATATGTCATATTACGTGTATCCAGTCTTTATAAAATTGGGATAAAATAGCATTGGTGATTTTTACTAATTTGCATTTTTAAAACAAAAAACTATATGTACGTACATATGTATGTATACTTATGTACATACATATGGATATACTTAAGTGCATATATTTTTTAATTTCTTTTATTTAAAAAAATTAGTGTTAATGGAAATGAAAAAGAAAAGAGTAGACAGGTAAACATAAAAGAAATTTCTTTTCAAAATTCCTACGTTCACACATTACGTAAAGCAATTTGTGGTTTGCATGTTCATATAATCAAAGGTCATAAAATTTGTCAAAGTAAACTTTGTGTGTGGAGAAGTGAAATGAAAGTTATTTTTCGATAAAAATAGCTGTTAAAATCCTACTCAAATTTTTGTCGAAATAACTACCAAATAATTAAATAGTAAAATGTTAAGTTACCTTTATTTTTGGCCTGGAAAAATATTAGTGAATCTGTTTTCCCTGGCAATAAGCATTTTAATTTTACTGAACAATATACATATGTACATATTTGAAAAAATAATTCATAAAATATTTTGCAGACGAAAACAATATTATTGAAAACCATTAATTTGGATTCCGTAATGATCACTATACCTTACGGCAAATAAAGCGAGTTGTGAATTTTAACGAAAATAATAGAATAGTCAAAAAGCACAAAAGAAAAATGGCAAAATGGTTGCATTTTCTGTTCTATAAAGAATTTTTTTCTTTTCCTTTTCCTTTTCTTATTTGCATTTGAAACAAATGTTACAGTGTTATTTTTTAGTAGTGCGGGTGTGTTAGTAATGCATAATCAAATTTTGACAGACCCGAACCCAAAAAAAAGTCCGGTAAAGCTTCCACACTACCTGTATTATTCTACCATCGCTCAAGGGTAATTATGAAATCGCCTTGGATTCAGGCTGCTCCTTCGAGTTCTCCTGGTGTGAATTCGCCTTGACAACGAACAACGAAAAATTGTTCGAAAAAATCGAATCTCTTGCAATTAGCTATTGCGTTTACACATGAGTGTGTTGCAAGTTCATTTTCAAAATGTAGCAGCGAAATCTTGCGCATTTTTTTGCAATTTGCTTACATTTCAAAACTTAATCGTGTGACCCCTAAGTTATACAATTACTAGTTTTATTTGCTGTAGTACATTGATGCAAATCTCATAACTACACTTATTACTTTTATTCACAAAAATATTTGATTTTAATTAATAGTTTTAAATTGCGGCAGAATAGTTGTAAAAAACTAGCCAAAAATTGTTTTCTTGACTAAATTGAAACGCTCGATGCAAAGCCTTGGTTCGAAGGAAGGAGAATTTCAAAAGCAAGTTCGTATCAAGTTTTAAAAATATGAGCGTTTAGTAACAAAGTGTGAGTAAATGAAAACTTGATAAACAAAACTTGATCGTGTGATTTTATATGCACATTTTAAATGTTCTGTCTGTGTATAGACAATATCCTGTTTCTTGGCCTGTGAAGGCCGTTAAAGAGGGAATGTTTGTTTCGGTCGTTACGCTTTTGAAATATGCCATGTAAAAACTTTGATTAGAAAAATGATTGCGAAAGTTAAACTTATTCTGTTTCAATGTGTTGGCAGCATTGTTTTATCTATTTTCTTCCGAGGCGAATATAATTATCAATTCGCTCCAGTTTTCATTGTTAGTGTTTCGTTTTAACATTCCTTTGATCACAATTATTGCGGTGTTAGAATAGCATTTAGTTACCTTGCCGGTGTTTGACATAAAAAGTATACAGCAATTAAAATGTACAACTATTGAAATATATAAATCTAAAAGAATATTTGCTTGTGGAAAATAATGCAGTTTTAAAATTACATTCGTGCAAAACGTTGAAATTAATTGGACTGCTTTCGTGAACATTATGAATTAAAATGTCATACAACCAAGGTCCTTCGCTTTTTAATCGCTGCTTTGCGGCCAATACATTGAAAAATATCTGTCGCTGCCCCAAATGTCGTATAGAATATACATTTCATATTGATAAAACCAATAAAGGTAAGAAAAATGGATTCCCCAAAGAATGCATAAAATCCAAATTAAATATGTAGTAAAGTACCGTTAGCCGGCAAACTGTTGAATTGTAAGGGCTGCCAAGCTCTGCAAAAATTAAACGATTGTAATATATTTTGGTAAGACCGAAGAAGTGGGAAATACTAAAGGGCCTCAGATACGTTCAAAATGCTTGCTTATAGTATGATGTGTGACACCAACAATGCTTGATGCAAAGTCAAAAAATTTACGTTTTTGGCATGCTTGCTTCTACTTGTTATATACGTGTATAGTGTTGACCCATCAAGCATGAACAAATTTGCAATACAATGATATTTTCATTGTGAACAGTCGTCAAAAAATCTAAATTTAAAGAAAACCAGAAAAATTACTCGTACAACAAAGTGTTAAAATTAAAAGGAAAACAAAGAAATGACATAACTAAAAGAAGTGACTGAACTTATTAAACAACATTTTTGTTATTAACATTTTATATTTAGAAACATTGTTATATATTTTTTTAACCAAACGAACAGCACAAAATCAAAGTAGAAATGAATGGCTTGGACTGCCATCAAGCGTGGTAACATAAAGCCAACAAACAAACTTATACGAACTTGACAGCCAGCATTTTGAACGTGTCTGAGACCCTTCAAAGCATATAATTGTTAATAAACATTAATATCGTTTAATTTGTATTAATAAAATGGCTATAATGAAGGTAGACATTTTTGTATTTAAAATACATTTCAACGAAATGGTAACTCTGCCGTTTCATTCCATTTTGTTTCTTTTGGTTAATTTTTTGTTTACACTTTTTATTGTTGTTTTGGTGCGGTTTTTGCTTTGATATTTTCTTTTGTAGTATTCTTTTACAAGCTTTTGGTGCCGTGTCGATTTTCGTCATACATATTGCTAATTTATATATTTAAAAAATATAAAAAGGTTTTGTTTATATTTCAGCAAATATACAATTGTAAATACTTATTTGCTGCAAAGAAAACGGTATTCAAGCATCGTAATTGTTTTAAACCCCTTCCGAAAAAATGGATGCAAATAAACTCCATCAAAGCAAAATGTTTAGCAATTTTAATTGCATCAAACTATTTGATAGCCGGTTTGTGGCCAACACGTTGAACAATTTTGCTCGTTGTCCTAAATGCCGCTATGAATATTCCTTCTATTATGATATGGCCGATAGATTCGCCAGTGGTAAGAAACATTTTGTCTATTTCCAATATCATGTTTTTTCGTGTTATGAATGAAATGGGATAAAAAAAACGAAAGTAAAAGAGTGGTTCTTTTCATTATTTTGAGGCGCAAATCCATAGAGCACATACATACATATGTATTTGTTGATAGAACGGTATTCAGCCATTGAATTCAAATTTATATAGTAAATGGATTTTGAATTATAGCAGTTAAATTTATACCAACATACATACCAATTTCTTCGAATCGCATTGGATTCGATTCTCCTAGCCATTTACGTGAACTTGAACATTGGAAAAGTCGTTTGGATTAGGTTTTCGTAGACACTATATCTGTAGAACCATTTTCATCATCGATGGTGGCTAAATGGGGGCTTTTTCATGATTTTTTCTTATTTGGTCGCATATTAATGAATACTATACAGTTAGGAGCAAAATTGTAACAATGTACGCAAAGATCGGAAATACACCCGTATATTATTGTGATAATTAACATTGGAAAAGTTTTGTTTGCTGAGGGAGTTTTTTTTAGCTAGTCTGTATACATACATATGTATGTACATACATAAATGTACATATTTCATGATGCTAATGCATGTAGGGTGAATGTTCCTAAATTCGACATGCACCATTGGTCGGCACTTTTGAGTTAAAAGTCAAATTAGAATATCGGTAGTTTTAAACACAAGTACATGTTTATCTAATGCTTAAAAGATGAGATGATGATGAAAGATATTGAGATGCTCAATTAGTCTTTATTCAGTTACCGACCACCTTTCAACGTGTGCGTTATTGCCATCTTCGGTTTCAACATGTAAAAAGTTTGCTTATTTATTGTTCCTAAAAAGAAAATTTTTATAAAAGATATTTTTTTAACATTTTAATGACTGCTGACATTAGGAACACAATTCTTCTTGATTTTCAATAGTCGGCATGGTGGTCCCGACTTCAGGTAATACACTTTTTTATCTGGAACTCTAAAAATTTATTCATATCTCTGCTTTCTTTGAAATTGTTATAAAAAAGGTATTTAAAATGATTTTAGCCAATAGTCGGCACAGTTTTTGTTGAGTATTTTAAGTACTGCCTACTATAAGTGCACGAGAATCCTGTAGTCGGCAGCAGCTATTACTGTTTTTCTTAACAAAAATCCAATGCCGACAACTGGGTCATAAAATGCCGAACTTAGAAAATAGGTGCCGACTATAGATTCAAATCGTATTTTTAAGAGAAAACGAAATTTTCTGAAATTAAATAAAAATGTACATAAAAATAGTTAATTGAGTTTAAAACTATACCAATCACTTGGCAACAATTAACCATTGACAATTCAACATCATATTTACACTTATAAGAGCACCAAATTCAAATTAAAAAAAAACAATAAAACTGCCGACTACTGGAGCATTCACCCTATATAGACTAGCTAAAAAAAACCTCAACAAACAAAACTTTTTGAAATTCTTTGATAAAAGATATGGAAACCTGTCTGGAATAATAAATTTAATAATTAGATAATTCAAAATTTTAAAAAATATATACATATGTACATATACGTAAAGACATTTAAAATTCTTTTTTGCTGTGGTTAAAAATATTACCACCGAAATATCTGAAATAGCATACAAATAATTTGCTTAAATTGTTCTTTATGGAATGACCATTATATTTAATAACAGCTAAGCAGCTTTTCGGCAGTAAATGCACAAGTTTTTGCAAGTTCCGATTGGAATATTCCACGTTTCTTTTACAAATGTCTATAGCTGATTCTTATTATATACGTTCTTTCCTCAGTGGGATTAATTCTGGTGACAGCGCATTCCAGATTAAAACCCTAATACAATTTTTGTCGAACCAATCTTTTGCTCTCACCGATGTTCGTTTCCGTGCATTGTGTTATTAAAACAAGCATCGAAGCGATATTTCCCTCTCAGCGTAAGGTTACATAATGTAGGTAAGTATATTTGTGTAATATACACCACCAATTCTTTCCTCGATACGAAAAATATGTCCTGTTCCACTATAAGAGAAACAACCCATACCGTCATATTTCTACCACCTTGTTTAATGGTTTTACGGTATATTGTGCGCGGGTATAGATGTTGGGAGTCCTACGAGCACAAATGCTGCTCCTATCAGAACTTAAAAAATGCATTTTTAGTGGCTTTTCATAAGCAGGGTCATATGAAAGATCGTTTCAAGTGGCATTGAATAGCGCATAAAACTTCTTTAAGCACACCAACAGCAATATAATAGAAATACTTGTTTTCAAGAAATACTTGTTCTTAACAAATTTCTGCGGAATATCTTTTTACTGATGACATTATTGAACAAGTTTTATATACCAAAATACCTTTCAAATGGTTTGCTAAACTGTAATCTTTTGAGGAAGAAAAAAAACACAGCAAATTAATAAACAAGATGTCACGAGCAGTCATCGCTAGACCCAAGATATTTTGGTAAACGCCTTAAAATAAATTATGGTAAGACTTGATTGTGCAAATACACGTTCTTCAGCTTCATATAAAGAAAGCTGGCTGGTCATTCTTTCGTTCAGAAGTCTTGAATGAATTGGTGGTCCCAACTTGAAAAACTTCATATAAAATATATATAAAATTTGTTATATGTTGTCTGGGGAGAAAATAATAAGAAGTATAGGCACGGTGCGGTCGCTCTTCAGATTTTATATAGTTTATACAGAACTTTTAATTATAGATTCCATACAAACATACATATATGTATGTATATTCGTAAATCGCATATGAATTAAAATGGCAGTAAATATTTCAGTATGCAAGAGGTATGTTACCACGTGATGTTTTCTGACATTTTTTGAAATTTTATGAATAAATAGGTATGATAGGTTTATTGAACACAATAAATTTGATTGAAATAAATAGTTTTAGCCTTTACTACCAGCAACACAGAAGTAATTAGAATAAAAATTGTTTTCCGGTCACGAATGAAAATTAAAAAAGTACCTGTTTTCTGATTTTTTTTTAAGATAATAATTGTTGCTACAAATGTTTTAAAATTGTTCAATACACAACCGTTGTAATCTACAAGATTGTTTCAAAATTATGAAGCTGGTGAATACCCAGTTTTAAGTTCACGTTGTTATTCACCCAAATGCACTGAATTAGCAAATTTGAGTCAATTCGGTAAAAAAGATTTTTTTCAAATGAATTGCAATTCGTTTCCAATTCATATGAATTGAATTGATTTTGAATTAATTCAAATGAATTAGAAAAAAACTTACCAACTCATTTGAATTGAATTGATTGAAATTTGAATTGATTTTGTAAGTAAATATGCAATAATCATCACTGTCGTTTTAATTAATTTTTTTATGTAAAAGACATCAAGCATTACTCTCGTTTTGTATATCATCTAGTATAGTGCAAAGACTAAACAAATCTAAGATTTAAAATTCCCATGGTATACTGGACAAGGCTTTTCAATTTTTGTACTGAATATTTTCATTTTGGTAGTAGACATTTTCATTTTTCATCCCCCCAGATCTGCTCTTGAATTTGATTGATTGCAACTCATTTTGAGATTTCATTCATTCGAATTGCAATTCATTATTCTAATTCATTTGAACGAATTCAAAGTCAATTCAATTCAAACGAATTTGCAATGAATTGCAATTCAATTTAAGAAATTCATTTGAATTGGAAACGAATTGCAATTCATTTTACAAATTCATTTGAAGTAAATGCGAATTGCAACTCATTCTACAAATTCATTTCAATTGGAAACGAATTGAAATTCATATCTTTCTAATTAGTTTGAATTGATTCAAATTTAACTCAATTCTTTTTTTTTTTTTTTGTGAAAAGAATTAATTCAAAATTCAGCTAATAAAATTTCCACGGATGTAAGTACACAATAAAATTCCATTGAGGAACAAAATGTTAATGATTTGATGGCCTGTGTTGTGGATGCTGAATTGGAAATTAGTTTTATTTTGCACTTTAATTTAATTTTCATAAATCTTATCACTACACATTTTTTAAATGTACATACATATGAATTCAATCATTTCAGTTTACTAAGCTTCTTAAAATTAGTATTTTTCTAACTAAAATAAAATCACTTTTACAACTTATATAAAAAAGCCATCATTAAACAATTTCATTTCACAATTAAATTTTTTTAATTTAATTATATTATTTAAATATTTACAACCAATTTTCTTAAGAAAATAATGAATTAAAAAATATAATTCTTGCCGTCAGCGTTCCCAGTTTTATTTTATACCTTATCCGCAATTTTTTATTTTTCATTCCTTGAAATACCTAATTACTAATCCCCAAAAATCCTGATAGATCTGTTATAAGAATTTTCCAATTTATGAATTAACAAATAACAGAAAGCTTTATAAAATTCAATATTTCGCAGTCACAATGGATAGATTCTTCTGGAATATTTAACACTTATTTTTAAATTTTTTTTAAATAAAATTTGTAAAATATTGAATATAATCAAGCATCCTATATATCCTTAGAAATTAAATAATGTTTAATTAAATTCATTTGTGTCATATTATTCAAATTAATTTGTACTTTAAGCTCTAAACATTTACATAAAGTTGTATAATTTTATATATTATAAAAAGAGTAACGCCAAAAAAATGCACAAAAAACACTATGAAGGAGTATGTTTATCATATCATAAACTTCAAAATCAAAATCTTCAGATTAATCAGCCAATAACATTTTGTTTTACATGTTTCTTGTATTAAAAAGTGTTAGCATTTGAGAAGATGGAATAAACTCGACACAGCAAACATAATTATATTTAAAGTGTATGTTTATTCTAAGAAGAGCTTCTAATAACTCATACTGCATTCTGTTGCGAATTTTGGTTTTTGTTGTATTCATTATAGAAAAGAATCGTTTAATACAAGCGTTAAGGAGAGAAATATGATTTGTCAATACATGAATTTGAATACAAGAAAGAAAAACTAAATAAGATTTATTATAATATATTATCCCCAAAAATCCTCAGCGAAAAAATGTTTTTTTCCAAAAAATCCCCTGGCGATTTTCCGAAATTTGTATCCCCAATCACAAAAAAATTCCCTATTTGGGGACAAATCCTCAAAACAGAACGCTGATTGCCGTACTGCCGTTTAATTGAACGATTGAACGAACGGGTTAATTTTTGGTAATTAAACGAAAATGACCGATTACTGAAATGAACGATTTGGCACAGCTCTAGTTCAATTTAATAAAAAAAAGTTTGGCTTCGGGGTTTTTAAAAGTGCGTCCATCCGGGTACTAGAAATTAATTAAACTTACTACAATATTCAAAAAGTTTTTTTTATTTGTTAAGGGTTTTTAGCTAGTGCATATACATAGATGCATGTCATTGGCGCTAATGCCAAATCATCAGTAGACCTTAAAGCCGAGACACATAGAATCCGTTGTACGTTATACGTTGCTTTTTTCAACTGACATTAAAGTATCGGCGGAGGAGGTTGATAAAATGAGTACTCTGTTGACGGACATTAAATCAGCTTCATTTGATTAAAGTACACATTTTCGATGAAATTCGAGGATATTCTGTTTGTTTTTTTAATTTTAGTTTTTATATACATAATTTAATTTTGTCACCACACAACACAAAAAGCTTAATAAAAAGAAAGCAAAAAACTGATATTTTTCAAAGTATTCAAATACGTTAAAAGTTAAAAATAGCCCAACTTTAGTACTTTGCATTGACGGAGACGTACCGAATGTGACAAAGCTCATAAGAAAACCTGTATTTAAACTTCGTTGTCAGTTTAAAATAGCAACGTATTGCTAGGAACACAACTGAGACGAATTTCGTCCAACGCGACGAATTCGTTGGCGGAAATTCGCTGTATAAATTCGTTGTATGAAGCACAATAACGACGAAAAAATAACAACTGTTATACTTGATAGTTATTGTTTACTGTTTGTGCAAAGAAAAAAAATAAAAAATGAATCAAAGAATTTAAATTTTTTTTGAAAATTATTAGAATAATTAAGAACACGTTTATCACGTTGAAAGCTTTTTTGCTTGTACGTAAATAATTACGAAGAAGGTGGTGGGTACGGCCGGTAAACATTTATAGAAACGACCTTGGATTCCAAAGAAGTGGTTTTGCAGAACTTCAGAAGTTCAAGGTTGAAGAACACTTCTTTAAAGCAACAAGAATGAATGTTTAAAAGTTTAATGCTCTTCTAACTTTGCATAAGGAATGATTAAAAAGGTTTTCAAGAAGAACGCCTATTGATGAGGAGATGCAAGATTATATAAACATTAGTATTTTTTCACATTTTCAATTATTATCTCACTAGCATCCATTTTTTCAAAATTATTTACAAAAATATATTTTTTAATTTTATTTTGTTTGCTTGTTTTGTATAACAGCTGGTAGTGTGACCGTACTAAAGAAAATAATTCATAATTAAAAAAGAAACATTAACAAAAACACAACTAAACCAATTTTCTAAGTTAATTATTTTATATGTTTATTGTAAATTTTATAGAATAACGATAAAACAATTATTAAAGTAATAAGAAACTTTATTTACTAAGAAACTTAAAAACTAAAATGGTCACATGGTACTGAATTATTCGTCGTTCGCCGGGCTAAGAAATAAATCTATTGCAAAGTTCGCCGTGTGTGACGAATTTCGCCGTCGCGATGATTGTGTGTATTTTCATATACACTAATGTATTTTAATTTTCACGACGAATATTCGCGGCCAAAAATTCGTCGTTCGTCGCAGTTGTGTTCCTAGCATATAAAGTACAACGGATTCTATGTGCATCGGCCTTTAAACCGTATTTTTGAAAAATTTCATCCCTCTTATCTTATAGAAAAACCTAAAAAAACCAATGAGAATTACACAAATTAAAAAGTATAAGCATAGTATGCTTTGAAACTTATTCAAAAATCCCAACAAAGTTTTTGCATAAGATAAGAGGTTTGAAAGTTTTTAACATAAATTTTTACAGGTTTTCTTAATTTTTATTCATTATTTAAATTCAAAACTTTAAATATTTTCAATTAATTTTCCTTTTTGGTATTTGACATACAGTATTTGAAAAACAGAAAAACAGTTGTATGTTTCAAAACTATTATAAAATATATCGCCATCAAGTCCGACAATAGTTTGTAAATTGAACAAATAAGTATTCATTTGCAAAGACGCTCTTAAAAAATTAACAACCAGCCTTATGAATAACTAAAAATTTGCATGAACTTAGCGTAAATGCCTAAATTGAACGCCTCTTAACGAGTTTGCTTTGTACAATTCGCCGTACAATGTCGTTTTTGAACAACTACATTCTTGCGCGATTTTTAATGACAAATTATGTTAAAATGCAGTTAAATTTAATCACACATATGTATATTAACTTCATGCACATTTTTTATTACACATAAGGATGTAAATATTTAGGAGGAAAATTTATTAAAGATGTAACAATTTTCCAAAATATGTACACAACTTTGCAGTGCGATTAAGATTAAGTTTCGACTTCTGGATGTAATATAAATTAAGTATTTTTTTTAATAGTACTAATCAAAAAGATATTTATAGCAACTTCTCTGTAGAATTGTCAATGTCTCAAGAACTATGTGGTAAGAACATTGAAATCATCCCTTTTTTGAGATAAAACACTCCTTTTTTCTGTTCCCAATAAAGTGCTTTTTAAAAGCTAGAGCGGGGCCTAGATGCTCTTGTGTCGTAACTTATTCCAAATGAGCGTTTCCACATTATCTTCTTTAATTTGCAATACTTATTTATCCTTGTTATTTATTAATTTAATTTTTATTTTCACAGACAACCATGTAAAAAGTAATCGACCTATGTTGTTACCATGTGGTCACAATATGTGCGAAAATTGTGTCTACCATAATCGCAACAACATAATCTGTGTTGTATGCCTATCGCCAATTATAATATCAAAAGAACCACAAAAACAATTTTCCAGTTTTAATGTACGCGATTACTTTGATATGAATTTCTTTTTAATGGGCCAATTGAATCATTTGCGTTTTTATTGTAAAGACGGTTCAATCAATAATACATTTTTTATGAGTGCTGCCGATCATCCCCATCTTAATAGAACTCTACTAGATACAGAAGCTAGTTCAGCAGTATCGGCGGTTATAAAATGCGTTGAATGTGAATTGGCACCGTCGTTGGGTAAATGTCGGGTTTGCAAGGTCTACTATTGCAAACGTTGTTTCGACAATGTACACAAGAATAGTAAAGTTTTGAAAAAGCATACACTGCAGCACTTCGATAGGGAACCAACTCAGCAGTCGGAATTATGGCGTTTAACTAAATCGCGTTATTGTAGGAGGCATCAACGTACATGTGATCGTTATTGCAAAAAATGTGATATTGTATGCTGTGGAGAATGTGGTCGTCTTGATCATCAGCATCACCACTATCGCAAATTAAATGAAGAGGTAAGCAGAAAAAAAGTATATTATCCCTATATTTGCATGGCCTTGTTGACAAACGATTAATAAAGTTAATCTGTTAATCTGTGCATTAAAACCGGGTTTCGTACATAAAAATCCAACATTAAACCTACTATAACTTTATTAATCGTTTGTAAATAAGGCCAACAGTCTTTAGTTAAATAACGACGGTGGTTTAACTAATGACTTTTCATATAAGTGCCATTGGTTAAACCATCATCATTTGGTGGTTTGCTTTTAGTTAGAGTCAAATGCCTGTATTTTTTATCACTTTTTTTAGAATGAAAAACTAATGGAAGAATTGCGTCTTACTTTGGACAATACTCAACTTACTCGCGAACATTTAAATAAAGGACAAAAGGTAAGTGTTTAATATTGAATTTTTCCAACTCTTTATTTTATAAATTAAATAGGAATATGAAAAATATACAATTACATTTATTTACAATGAGTCACTACCATTTTTAAAAAAGCTTTGCCAACTCCAGCACTAAAGTAAATCATTTTTTTAAATAACTTTTATTATTTCCTTTTTGTGCTATTTAATAAATCTATATCATTTTAATTGTGCTTGCTTTATATATATATATATATATATTTATTTTGTCCTGGCTAATGCTTATAAAATAATTTTTATAAATTAAAAACAAGGACAACTTATTTATGGCAAGTTTTTAATTGCTTTAATTAATACTAACTAATTTTCTATTTTGAATACTTGCCTTAATTACAAAGTTATAAATATATTTAAGTTAAAATATACCACACAAGAACTACAAAAAGGCACAATAAAGTGTTTGAACTAAATTTATCTTAAACTATTTAAATATTGTGATTTATATACAGACAAACTAAAATTTTCTAGAAAAAGATCTGATTTAAGTTATGATAGTTTGTTTTAGATGGATAATCCCGGTATTGTGTTTGCTCGACGTCGTGCATATTCATGCCATGAAAAGATAATCTTTCGAATTTGTAAACTTATACATTTTGTTTTTCTTATAAGCGAAATAACTTTAACATTAACATTAACTTCCTGGTATTTTCCATTATTATGCATGATTGTTTAAACAATATTTACCTATTTACGATGCAGTGAAATCGAATTGAAGTGTGAATAAAGTCGTATATGTCGAAAACAGAAAAAAAATCATTAATAAGCTTTTAGCGAAATCAAATCCATCAAATATCGGATTAAATTATATTTGTATGTGGTACATTTTTAGACTTTTTTTTACTTTTGGAATTTTGTAAAAAAAACAACTAAAACACGGATCTTTTTTGAATTCGGACTAAATTTGATTTGATTCTAAAATTCGAATTTTCACACATATTAAAAATTGGAAGATTGTAAATTTATACATAGAGACTGAAAATATGCATGTCTCAAAACTTATTGTCTGAAATTCGAAATATTATTCGAACAAAAGTCTAAGAGAGTGTTTTTCTAAATACAAAAGAAGATTTCACTCCAACCAAAAAGACACAAAATTTTAATTTTTTTACAATAAATATTCGAATGCAATATTCTTCCTCAATTGATGAAATAGATCCTAACAATTTTCTTTTGACATAAACAAATTTATGCTAAAATTTTTGTCTAAAATTGATATCTGTCCTGCACACATAAATTTTTAAAATATGCTCGAAAATTAAAACATATTTACGTATGTTAAAATTGTTGTGTTTTTATGTCTATTTTGCATTCAAATATACTACATATTTGCGACATAAGATAATGCTGATCAGACGCGAATTCAGCTGAAGCTCTTGGGAAGGAAAATTTTGAGTAGAAAATAAAATTTCTTTAGCAAAGCAATAATAATATGAAGGATATTTGATTGGTTTTGGGAAGGGCTGGTGAAAGGGTGATATCATCTTCCTGAATCCGCGTTTATGTTTCTCGTTTATTTGCCAAACAAGATTTTCTTCCATAGCGAAAAGATAATATACATATGTATATGTATGTATTTTAATCTGTGAAATGTTTCAGCAAAATATTGGACTCGTCTATAAAAACTATTTAATGAAAAAAAATAAGTGCTAGAAATATTACATACTGGCTTTAAAGAACTGATTTGCTCCGTTTAACTCAAATTTACATTGTGCCTAGAGAAACGGAAGTTTTAATTTATTTAATGCTGTTGTAGAAGTTAAAATATTGTCAAAAAAGTTAATAGTGCTTAAAACATTATTATCTTTTGCCAAAGCAATTTATTATATGCTAAGTAGCATTTATAAAGTTTAATTCACTTTTTTCACTATCCGGGATTTTTTTCTCATCATCGTAAGTTTAAAAATACAAATTTTTTAATCGTATCTGCGCAAACAAACCATAATATTTTACCCATAGAACAAATAATTTTATGGTTTTACTCTCAATGAAGAAAATAAAACTTTCGAAATTCCAATTTCCTTAAGCTTTTTTTCACCCAATACTCTAGTACCCCTTAAACAAAAATTTTTTCTATTCATTTGTATGTTTACTATTCAATAACATATCACGTATTAAATGACCAGTAGCTCCATCTGGCTTTATTTCAATAACATCTACTTTTTCAACAGTTATTTGCATATTATTTGGTGACGATGTGGTTGCTGCTGATGTTATTGATTTTGCTGTTTCCACACCACTACTATTTTTATTGTCATCCCCTACTAGTGCATCTGTTTCAGTCTTCTGTGTCACCGCATCATCTGTTGGATTTTCATTGCTTCGTTTTTCATTCTCATGACTTTGTAAATGGTCATCATCGTAGTCGGGTCCTAATGTGGATGAAACTATAATGGGTTTCAAGCTAAATGATATGGGGGGATCGGGTTTTTTGGTTGCTGCTATTGTGGCAATAGTAGTACTCTCAAAATTATTCGCAGTACCACGTTGTGAAATATCGTTGACTTCATCGTCTATGAGCAGATTACGTTCGGGACTTTGTTCACTGACTTGAGAATTTACCGATTCAAGTTTGTGATGTTTTGTGGGTGGATGAGACTTCACATGTCTGGCAGCATCGTTTTCCACAGTAGTTGTCTCTTCCAAGTGATTGTCTTCTTTGCTGTCTTCTGAAACTGTTTCTATTGGCTGTTCTGTTTCAGTGACTGCTTCCGCTTCCGCTTCTTGTAAAGCTTTCTCCTTATCTACGCGCAATTTTTCCTCCATTTCTTGAAATTTCATGGCCAAATATCTGTGGGAAATATTGTTGTAATAAGAAATTTTAGTTAAACTGTGTAAAAGGATATACTTGTCAACTATTGGTCCGCTATAGTCCTCCGGGAATTTAGGCGTAAAAGGCAAAATATACTTGTACAAACGTTCATTCAACACATACAACTGGGCCGTTGTAGCACATTTTACATTAAACCACCAATCACACGTTAAAGCAATCTGCAATAAAGGATATTTTAAATATGTACCAGAAATTTTTAATAACTTCCACATCCTTTGTGTCTAAACATTAAGTTCAATTCATTATAATAACATTAAGGCTAATAAATTTGCTTAAAATTATTTTCCCCCAACTGTTTCAACTTAATTGCTTTTAATTTTCTTAGGTGTTTTAATTAGTTTAATATATGTTCGTTCATACACTCGTACTTGCTTAAGCTTTTTCTTTTTTGTTTTTACTCCTTCAGTTTCGAAACATTTGCCCACCTGCTTGAAAAAGAGAAGGATGTGCAATGCATGTGTACATGTTTGCATTTAACTCACATTTGTTTCCTTCTTAATTGTTTTTATCATAACGTATCCTTTCCTACAACATTGTAAGCAGTGCGTATGTTGTTGCCTCCAAGCAACATATGTTTCCCTGTCTTGTCTGTACGGTTGTGCATGTGTATTTAAATGGTGTCGTTGCATTGTTCCCACGTGAATGTTTTCATTTGTCATAATATATTGAATTGTTATGTTCAACAGAACTTTTAAATAATCCATTCGCTTAGGCTTATTATTATTATTAAATAAATTTAAAGAAAATGTTATGTGAAAGAAATAGGAGAAAATTATAATTTGTGCAACTACAATATACTCCTTCAAATAAAAGAATCCAATGATGGAGATGTGAGGTAAAAAAATACATTGATACCTCAACATTTTCGGTTCAAAAATATCTGAAAAATATACAGCTCAATTATATTACAGAAATTCCTCATGAAATTTTTTCCTTTTTCCTTTTCTCCCATTATGAATAAAAATTCCCTCATTTTACTTTTTAGTCCGTTTTTATAAACCGTGTAAAAGGGAGAAAAAATAAAAAGCTAAAAAGTAGTTATTCTAAATATATTTAAGTTTGGGTTTTCCCAAAAAAAATTTCTCACAAAACCGAAGGGAGTTTGAATTAATTGGAGAAATTTTTTCTCGAGAAAGGTCCTCTTGAAAGAAATTCCTTGGGAGTATTTATAATTAGGCTGATAGAGATTCTGAAATACAATTAAAAAGTTTTTCAATACAATTGGAAAAGTTTGAAGTGTGATTGCAGAATTCTGAAGAACAATGGGAACGAACAGGGAATTGACTGAAGGTCAGTTTAAAATATTTTTTTATTGAATGGGAAAAATTAAAAAATAGTTTTGTTAATTGAACTTTTATTTGGACAGCCTTAGTTTTTCCGATCGTCCATTATTAAAATTTTAATTTTCTTTTCTATCGCAAGTATGAACACTTCTTATGGACAAACTTTTTATAATTTTGCACTGACTTTGTTTTTTGGAATGTCTTCTATTCTGTGGTGCTTAGGATAAAGGTTTTTGATGCCGATAAATTGTGCAAATATTTTTTTACATTATCAATCCCATAATATAAAATAATAAATTATTTTTGAGTTTGTATAATGTACCATATTATCTACATTTGGCTAAATATAAAACCAGTACATCCATCGTTCAAAGTAAAAAAGCAGTAAAATTTTATCTATTGAAAAATATAAATACAGCACTTAAAAAATAAAATACTGCATTTTTACTTCTTATTATTGTTAGAGTGGCGGAAAGAGAAAATAACCGCACAAAAACATAAATGTGAAAATAAGGCCAAGTTCGTATCCAAAAATTTCGGCCTTAAAAAATACTGAGATCAAAATAAAGACCAAGTTTTTGATAGGTACAATACCTTCTCATTTCTAGGCAACCTGTAAGCTTGGCAACATTTTTCCCATAACTCTTTCCCATATTAGAAAGTCCAAAAATTTGGAAAGTTTGGTTTTAAAATAATTTTTAATTTGACTGTTTTTTGTTTGTTTTTTTGTATTTTATTTTTATAGTGTGAAAACATAAGTAAATTTAATTATAAATTAAAATGAAGATTAAATATTAAATAAAAAACATCCCTGAGGAAGTTGGGAATTTCCAGCGAAACGTAGGATGAAATTTAAAAAAAATAAATAATCTCTAATTTTTATATATCATGACCTTAAAAGCCCAATAAAGAGAAAATTACAAAATTAAAGTCTTATTGCTCACCAGGTCCTATCTGTATATCAAATTTCAGCTTTCTAGCTATACTGGAAGTGCGCCATATAAAAAGCGGGCACCCTAGTCCCTCCCAGGTGAAAGGTCCCCCTTTTCAGATTTTTCTGGTTAATTGCTCGCTAAGACTTACCTACATACCAAATTTCAGCTCTCTAGCTATAGTGGAAGTGCCCAATAATATTGATGAGTCAGTGAATGTGTACTAAAATATGCACTTTTTACACCTTAATATCTTGGGAAGCTTTTACGGTAGAACTTTGAAATTTCGCCTATGAGGTTACCTCTGTGAGGATATCTTATGTTTCAAGTTTCATTCTTTTATGATACAGTGGTGCAAAACTATGAGGAGGGTTAAAACAGCTCTAATGGTGTCGTGTAATAATACAAACTGTGTTGCACTACCGTGCGCCTAGATAATTTCGATGGCACTATCCGTTTGAAGTGATATAAAGGGTGCGTTTGATAATATCTCTTGATAAACAGAGAATAGCTCTCGCTGAGCGAGAGATCGATGGCATTATTTTAAAATGCATCGCCTTTATGCTGCGGTTGTGCATTATAAATCTCAGGAATGGGAGTTTAAGTGTTCGTGATAAAGTGGTTAAGGCCTGTCCGCAGGGATGGCTTATTTCCAATATCTTTTTGCGAAGACTGGACGTAGATTGACGAAAGCGCTGATGATTAGTGTAGGGCTCATGGACGCTATTCTAAGGTGCATGCGACATGCTCGTAGGGTAATCGAAGCGTAAACTTATTGCAGATGAACAATGAGTGATGAAACTTTTATGTATGCAGGAGCAGGGGTTCACTCTAGTGAGTTAGGCCTGCCCAATCTTAGGTACAACCGCACGGCCTTAAGATGTCTAAAGGAGTATGGGAGGGACTGTAACTCCCCCTAAGATGAATTCCAGGTGTATATTTTCAACCCGCTGATATAGGTACATATATATATTTTTTTGGTGCCCTCTACAAGAATCAGTCGTTAGTACCTTGTTATTTTGAAAAAAAATATTTTGTTGTGTTACTTAATGATTAGAAATATGTGAAACTTAGATTTCAATTTCCTCTAATTTCACATTTCTTTTTAACAAATCAATTTTCAAACATTTTGAAATCTACTTCGAATTATCATTCATAGAAATTTCGAGTGTTCTAATTTGTTTTTAAACATGTTTGTTCTAATCACTATCTATTTTATTTGTTGTAGGTTGGTAAATTCCAATAACATTTATACGAGTACAACCTGCAACTTATAACTCATGCAGTACTTATACAGGTTGCAAATTAGACAATTAAAATTATCATAAATTTTTTTGCTAAATTTATTTACTGTATCTTTAATTTAAGATTAATTACAAATGTTAATACACATAATTAACATTCCTAAAAAATATAGAAAACGGTCGACATTGCAGACTTTTCCTGAAACTTACCGCTAATTTTAAGCTTTAATAAAAAATCGCAAACTTTCGATAATTATATCTTTCACCTAGAAAAACCGTAAGGGACATTATTGTAAAAATAATCAGAATACATATAAATATATAATTTTTCGACCTTTTTTTAAATATTAGTATTAATTATTCTTTAACTTAAGCTTGAGGTCACTTATTTTTTATAAAAATCATCCAAATTTATTTGATCTCGATATAGAAAAACGGAAAAAGAAATTGTTGACTAATAATATGTTAATTTTTATTATTTAAATTGTTTATTAATTTTTTCCTCCTGAAGAAGTTACCCAAATATCGAGATAAAATAAATTTGGAAGATTTTTATAAAAAAAGTTTCCTCAATCTTAATTTAAAGAATAATACTAATATTCAGAATATATTTATAGAACCTCAATACGTTGAGATCTGGGGGTTATTATGTATTTCGATTCGAAAGAAAACATTTTCGAAACACAATATAAAGGGTCCGACATCTAACGTTTTTTTTTCAACTAGTGCTTATTTCGTGAATGGTAACACTTAGCTCATGTCTGATTTGACAGATAATTAGTTTTATCCTTCCGCTGAACGAATATGGTTGTGTATACACGTTTTCGCTTCGCTAAGTGGGCCTGCGATCGACTTACAGAAGATGCCGATTTTGCCAAAAAAATCATCATTTTTTCAGATGAAGCTCATTTTGATCTTGGCGGGTATGTAAACAAGCAAGGTTGTCGCATTTGGGGCACAGAAAACCCGCACGCATACATTGAAAAGCCGACGCACCCAAAACGAGTCACTGTTTGGTGCGGATTTTGGTCCAGAGGCATAATTGGGCCATTTTTCTTCGAAAATGAGCAAGGAGTGGCCGTTACAGTCAATGGCGATCGTTATCGGGCCATCTTGAATGAATTTTTGTTCACAAAAATTGAAGAGGAGGATATTGACAACGCTACGTGCCACACAGCCGAAGATACACTCGATGTTTTGCGCCCTGTTTTTGAAAATCGCATTATCAGCCGCAGAGCTGATGTCGTTTGGCCACCTCGGAGCTGCGATTTGACACCGTTGGACTATTATTTGTGGGGTGCCGTCAAAGATAAGTGTTACGCCGACAAGCCAGAGACAATTGACGCTTTAAAGGACAATATTCGTGAAGCCATTGGTGAAATACAGCTGCACACAATCGATAATGTGCTTAAAAATTGGACCGATCGTGTAGGCTACTGCATGGCCAGCCGTGGCAGCCATTTGAATGAAATTATTTTTCATTATTAACCGAAAGAATTGTACTTTCAAATAAAAAAAGAAATTTGAGAAAATATTCAGTAGTTTTTTTTATAGCATTTTCAAAAAAAAAGTTATCTGGCGTACCCTTTATAAGCTATACGAATTCGAATGACTTTTGTTTCGAATCGAAATACATTATAATCTCTCTGATGAAAACTGGATTTTTGAAAATCATAGTGAAATCCGCCATATTTTGGTGGTGTGAAGTTAACAAGTTAACAATTCATTTTTCTTTGTAAACTATAATTTAATTTAATAAGAATTAAGTGAAGAAACTTTGGTTTGAATTAAAAAATTTCTTTGGATTAATAACTAATACAGTTGGAAAATTTTCTCATACAATATACTTTTTTAATATATTCAAAAATATAACACGCATATCATATCACTGCCTTGGATTTGTATCCAATTGAATTGATTGTTTATTTTTTCTTCTCTATCTCCTAATTAATTGTCGATGCAACATATTCCGCTTTTCTTACATGCATTTGAAACCTTGAATTTAAAAATAAACATAAAAATCAATACTTATTCCTGTTAGCCTTTCATTTTGTTGGCCTTACATTTGTAATACTCGTGGATGTCTACCTAAAGTACATACCTGACTGAAAATAGTACCATTTGGACATAGAAATGATGCTTTGCCACCATTTAAATCACAATAGTGCCACACTTGACAATTTGTTTCGGGGTCACCAAAGAATCCCTTATAACGTTGTTGCGAACAGTCAAATGCTGTTTGTGGTATATCAGCATAATTTGGGTAATCAATACCCGGACGACCTGTGCTGGGGCCGGGATGTTTATCTAGAGAATCAAAGAAAAGAAACAACGACAGCAAAAAAAGCACGTTTCGATAATCTCAAATAGTGTAAAGTACTCGTAGAATAAAACAAAACAAACAAAAAAAGGAAAAGGAAAAATATTTGAAACTAACTTGGTCCTGTGGGTGCTGGTAAACTTAAATCATGTGGCTGCTGCTGTTGGTGGTCCTCTTCACTGTCAGTCGTGTAATCATAGTCGGACGAGGAGGGATGTGAATGAGCTGGGATTTCGTGATGCTGCGGCGGATTGGCCACAATTGTTTGGGTTTGTTTCAAATTGTTCAATATGCGTATGAGTGTTTTTATGGAATTATCAATGTTATCTGGTGTCAAGGTATGTGGCAAATGATTGCTTTCCTGTAATTTGTGCAATATTTCCGCCAACGAAGATGTGCGTATGTCAGGCAATTCATTGGGATCTGCCAGAATAGTTTTAGGTGGTGTGGCAAGTACATTTGCTGGCACTTCATTATGATGATTATGTTGTGTTGTCGACAGTTTGGGTGCTAATGGCTGTAAACGCAAATCATCATAATGTTGCTGTTGTTGGTGATGATGTTGCTGTGGAATGTGACTATCATCACTTTCATCACTTTCATTGTTATTCAATGGTTTCAATTTAACTGCTCCATCTCCCGATACTGTTTTTAATTTTTGTCCAAATTCTTCTTCTTTTATATAGACATACTTTGGCTTTTCGTTACCTTCATTGTACCGAGAAGGTTTGGGTGCGGGATTTTGTTCTCTAATTGTTGGATAATTGACATTCTTTTCATGCACTACTGGCTGTAATCTTAGTTTTGGTCTACTTTTATATGATGGTCTCAAGGAGGAGTCATAGTTTTCCTCTGTCACGGGTTCCGGTTGGAATGATGCTGGTGTTGTTTCCAATATATAGGGATGAGAAGGTGGTCCCAGTGTGGGTTTTAATAATTCCAGCTGTTGTTGAGTGTTGTGTTGCTGCTGCTGCTGTTGTTGTTGTTTATTATCCAAAGATTGTTTGGGTTCATCGATAATGTAGTCAATATATTGGGGTTTCGAAAGCCTAAAATTAGTAAATTCAAATTTGTGTAAATACAATTGGTGTATAATTAGTCAGACAGAAAAGAAGCTCTTGCGCTACTCGTATTATAATAAAGTAAAAATAAACGATTTTCATTATAATAATGATGAATAAGTAATGAAATGATGATGGAATGATATGATGCTCCAATTTGTAGCACACTTACCTATTTTTTGAATGTTGTGATTTATGTTTGGATGATGGTGACGCTGAATGAGATTGTGAATAATGATTATGCTGCTGTTGTTTTTGTTGTTGTTTTGGCTTATGTTGCAAAGTTTCAAATTCAGCAAATAAACTATGAACGGGTATTGTAAGAATTTGCTCTTCAGCTTCACCTCCATTTGCTGCTCCTCCGGATGATGGTCTTAAATCGGGCCTTGGATATAAATCATGATGTGTGGGACTGTGTTGAGGGTAATTTGGATCGTAATGTAATAGTGGCTGTGAGGGTCGTATAGGTGCCAGAGCGGTAATAGTGTCATGTGTTGGTGGGGATATTGTTGAACTTAAAGCAAAAAATTGTGATGGATTTTGTTGTTGTTTAACATACTGCTGTTGTTCGTGTTCTTTATCGTTGTTGTTGTGTTCACGATTTTTATATCTTGTTGCATGATGCCGTTGCTGATGTTTGTTGTATTGGATGCGTTGCTGTAAATACATAACATATTTCTCCTGTGGGGTCAACACCTGACTATTTTTTATACTGTATGAATTAACATCCTTCAATACCTGATCAATGTTATGTTGCTGCTGCTGTTGGTGTTGATGTTGTTGCTCTTGTATTTCACTTTCGAAAAAACTTTCCGGTTTTGGTGGCTGAAAATGTATCGCTGATTTACCACCATGAAGCAATTGTTGCTGTTGCTGGGACTGCGAGCCAATCGCTGTTACTGTTTGTGGTTGTTGTGATGTTCGCAATGTTGAATCAATGATTACATGCTCCGGTTGCAGTTGCTGTTGATGATGATGTTGATTTTGATGATAGATGGTAGGTGAACTACAATATGAAATGCATTAAAATGAACGTGTTTATGAATATTGAATGTTTGAACCAAAAATTTTGTTTGCTTAAGTTTTTTTTGTGCACAAAAGTTGTGCATTTCGAACGCAAAGCGTCTACTTGAAAGTGGCAAACTTATGTGCAAAAATACATGTATACATACGTACATGCATATTTTATACAAATATTTTATATTTTGGATTTCGCATTAAAAGCAAAGCCTTTTTTGATAATATGTAGATATATTTGGATACAGTGTAACGGAAATATTATTTTGAAAGCTAAATTTTAAAGCGACCGCCATCAACATCTACTTTTAAAGTAAGACCGCCATTATGGCCTTTTAGTTCTCGCTCCAAAAAATAAAACCCAACCATAGCCGCAAATCTTCCAACGGTGCGGCTAAGCAATATAGCTTTTTAAGCCACGTAAAACCTGGCGTAATCTAGTAGACTTTGACCAAAGTTTGGAAAGGAGACAAACCGCATATGTGTCGCAAATAAGTTACTTTTAAATTTTTCGACAATCACTACCTCGTCTAAATACACAGTACAAAATTATTAGTTTAATCAAAATATGCATAAATATGTTCTAACAAATCGATGCTAAAACTCGAATAAATCACTACTTAATATGTGCGAAAAAGAATATGGCATACAGTGGAATCTCTCTTGAGTGGACACCGAAGGGACCGTTAAAATTTGTCCGTACAATGGGGTTGTCCGGCCAAGAGAAAACTACAAATTTAAATCAACAAAAATTTGTCTAAGATTGTTAGTTTTTATTTAAAAATACTTTTATTAAAAAAATAAAATAAACAATTCAATTGGGTTTAATAACAAAAAAATTATTAAATGTAGCTCTATATGTAATAAAAGCTTAAAATATTACAACCTGTTGGTGAAATAAGTTTGTTTGTTTGCAAGAATTAGTATTGTCAACTCTCCGAAGCAGCCGCGTAAGTAATTGTAGAAAAACCGTTAGATTGAAAACACTATGTGACAGAGAAAATGTTTACAATACCCACATTTACCCATGTTATGTGATGTAGTAAATATGATAAACCGTGCCCTGTTGTTAAAGTGAACAAATTAAAAGATTCTTGGCACTATTATTTTTTAAATTATGACATGAAAAAATCTAGAAAATAAGCTAAATGTCTGTCCAAGAGAATTTTTTTTGTCAAGCGCTGCCGAGACCTGGCAACAATGTCCGTCTAATAGGGGTGTCCGCTTATGGGAAGTGTCCGTTAAGGGAGATTCCACTGTATTTTATTTTTGGCTGCCCTGATGATCGTTTTAAAAGACAACAAAGAGAAGATTTTGAATGGGAATGGGAAAAATATATTTTACGACATCCTCAAATCAGGGCATTAAATTCGAGGTTGAGTAAGTTGAGGTAGTAGGGCTTTATTAGGCCGGCAATCGATCTTCGACTCCACTTGAACGATATTTAGGTTGCAGGGTATGATAATATTATCGGAAATCGAGTGGTCGATGAATGCGCCAGGAATGACTAAGAATTTTAATTATCCCTTGGTATTCACTTCAAAAAAAAGGAGGGGTCGCTTCTTGTGGATACTCAAAATGATCTATATTACAAATATATTACAAAAGTATCTATACCATTGCTGTTCACATAAATGTTTAACCAAAGCCACAGAAACTACTTTTAAATCAATGGTCGACCGTTATTTCACAAATTCTTGCATGTTTGAAATTTAACCACGCAGAAATTTTATTATGTGCTATCCCCAAGTTATTTTTCATTTATTGAGTCACAATACTGAAATCATATTTGTAAATCAAATAGTACACATTTACAAAGTTGTATGTCTTCGTCAGAAGCACGATGCTAAAAAAATCCACCTAAAGCATTTGCATGCAACATGATACTCAAGAGCAGTATGAAATTTTACTTGTGAAAACATGTGTCACCATCGCTGTAATTGTGCAATCACAAACACAAGCAACACTATACGAACACTCCTCTAGACCTTTTCATTTGTGTGAGTTTTTATTGAGTAAATACAATTAAATCGGCCTGCAGTAATTTATGACATGCATTTTCAATTACAGTAACATTATGAATAATCCGATCTCTATTTACTTCATTCATTTATTCATTCACATCCACCTTCATACAGTAACACACATACAGATGTACATATTTATAATAATGCTTTGTAGTAGAGATAATACATAAATTGACTGTTGCAATTTCGAGTACATTGTGTGCAACTTATGTAGCAGTGAGATCTAGCAAATCTTAACAAAATTCAAAAAAATCTTTATTGAAATGATCAACTTAGAATTTTGTATTTACATACTATGTAATATTTTTCAAAAATGTGTTACGAGTATGAAAATCAAGTTGATTCTAAAGTTGCTCAAAAGTTTCAACTAAGCTTGTCTCTTGAGCCCACAAACATTTAGGCAACATTTATATTATTTCATTATGAAATAACTCGCCAATAAAAAACAAAATAACTTCCCATTTGTCATTATTGTTATCATCTTCGTAAAATTGTAGCCGTCAAAAATTGATGGCAATATAAAAATTCTCTGACTGCTGAAACTTTGAGAATCCAACAAAAATGTCATTTGGATTTTTGCTCGAGAGCCTACTCGAACTTGATTTCAAAGGGAAGAATCAGCGGCAGCAGTAGATCTATTTATAACAATAAATAATAGGTACGTCAAAAATTTGAGTAATATTTTTATAATGTTCGTGAAGATAAATTTTAAAATTTATCACCCTAGACACAAACCATAGAGCTTAACAGAGCTCTGTTAACATAATAATATGACTCTGTTAAACATTAAAAAAATTGTGCTCTTGCATTAAAAATTAAAAAATTACCACATTTTTAAACAAAATGAAGCAGAAAAACTAAAATATGTTATATAATCGTACGACAGGTGTTTTCTAAAATATATTTATAAAAACTACATACTTCGAACTAAGTCAATTTAAAAAAATCGACACAAAAAAGGAACTTTGTCCTTCTCTCACAAATGGTAGGAGATGAGCGAAAAATAATTTTTGGGAAAGAATCGTGAATGACCAATCGTCAGAAGTCTTAATAGAGCTTTTTTTCAATATGAATTTATAAAAGATTTTAGAAGAAACAGTAAAGGAAGACTTTGGTTCCTTTCTCATAAATGGTAGGAGTTGGGCGAAAAATGTGGTAATTTTTAAATTTTTATTGCAAAAGCCTAATTTTTTAATGTTTAACAGAGTTAAGTTAAGCTCAATGGTTTGTGTCTATAGTGATCAATTTTAAAATTTATCTTCACATACATAGTTTTATAATGCAATAAGCTTGCCAAAATCTTGTCAAAACTTTAGACAAGTGTTAGACTATCCGATTTAATCCCCACATCACTGTTTGTGGCATGATAGTTCCCAAACGGTCTAAATAAAATCTAAATAAAAATCGTTTAATCCGTTTAGGAACTACAATGACACTACCAAAACACACATCAAAGTCATATATACCATCTGTTTTGGTTGGGAACTAAAAGGTCTTTACTATTACAAATTTCAAATAAAACAAAGGTCTCTTGAGGTTGGGTTATCCTGAACCTGACTACTCTTACGTGGAAGTGCCTGAGCGTAGGCTAAACAATTCGTTTGTTAGTTCGTAATCGTGTATGAGTAAATTTTGTAATCTCGTAAGCGACCTTGCTTGTGAGCGAAAGTTTACTCACTTCAAAATAAAAATGTTGTATATTCTTTGAATAAAAATTAAGAACCTTCAGAAATATTTTTATCTGTCAAATTTATGTTTGCTAAGATTTTCTCGAACACACTTCTTTGAATACTTACCTGTGGTAAACATCGCACTGTTTACTTCTGCTTTTATACTTTAATCACGTATGTATTTATTATTGTCGTTGCCTGTGCAATATTTATGAATTTTATTGTTGTTCCTTTAGTGTTTTATTTGTTTGTTATTCATATAAACCAAACCGTATTATAACCAAAGCTGAACCACTTACTCGTTTACTGATTTACTCCTTCATGCCTTCTCTAATTTACTTCGATTTTGATTTCAAACTCCCACTTGCGGTCACTGTTATTTTTGCATTATAATGCATTTGTTGTGCGTTATCGTATAGTTTATATCCAATTGCATTTTTGTTGGTTCTTTTGTACTCGGTATCGGCCTAAGGGTTGCTCAATTTTCGAAATTATCCTCTTGTGTACATAAATTATAATAATTTTGTTGAAATTCCTCAATCAGGGTTATTTTTAATAAATATGCTGAGTTGCCCAATGAGTTGCATATGAATATTATTTGCATGTAACCGAGAAGTTTAACAACTATTGTTTTTTTTATAATGACGTTTTGCTACTGACGTTATTTTTAATTTTCACAAATTTACTTTCAATTTCTAATGACTAAGAAAATATTTGATATGATTTAACGAATATAAGAGGGAAAATGACCGCAGCAAACTATTAAGGTATACTTTACATGCAAAACAACATCCTCCTATCTGCTGAGGAAGAAATGCCATTGAGATGGGAGTTTATGCAGGACAATGATCCTGAATTAAGTACTCGTAATCGCTTTGAATAGAATACTCTGGATAGTCCTAAGGAATCATTAGAGCCTAAATAAACAGGATCTTGAAACTGTGCTACAGTTCCCCGTACTTTTGCTTTAATCTTGTATGTTTAATGATCGAAATTGTTGCAATAAGATTAAGATTTGATATTTAACAAAAACATTTTTGTGGAAAATGGGAAATGCACTATTTTTTGCAAAAATATTAATTTTGGCGAATGCAAGAGTAAATGTATATTTATTGTTTTTTTCACTTAGTCAATATTAATATGTCATCATAACTCTAAATCGAGATTTTTGAGTAATAGCGGAGAACTATTCGTTATATCATTTTTTTATTGTTTAAAAAGTTTATTCAAACATCTTGTACATTCATTTAGAGAAGAGTATTTTTTAAAGTTGTGATGTGTGCGAAGATAAATAAGCCAATTTAGATAGGTTTTACGTAAGAGCTTATGCCATGAAATACTTAGTTCAAAGAAAGTCGAATTGATTTACAGGTGGTGTTGATTTAATTTATTTTTTTTAGCAGATTTTATCACCCATTCCCACAACTTATCATTAGCCAAAAAATCATTTGAAAACACAAATAAAAAAATTCTGAAATATAGAGACAGCAAAGTGAAATAGTCAGCTGTGCTTTCAACACCACATGTAAAATGTAAACCACTCAGAGTACTCGTGTTAGTAGCTATCCTGTTTCCGCAATAGTTCAGTTGTTATTATTAGTGGTACGCTGGTTGCTAGTACTGCTTCAGCTATATAGTTAGCTGGTATTAAAACTACAAACACATTTACGACAGCAGGCTACCGACTACAACTTGTCAAAAGTAGAATACATGTGTGTATATGAAACTGATTATTTTCACTACTACGGGGCTACACGGTAGCAGGTTGTTGTCCATTCTACTTTTGTCGTGTAGTCCAATTAAACTAATTTCTATTTTTGTTGGCTACGAAACAAGACAGGAGTTGACAATATAACAAAATATGTAAAGCAAATTGCTGCATATTCAATATTCCGTGTTCATGTTTTTATAAAATCTAAAAGATTTAATGAAGCAGTAAAAGGGCCACTGAGTCAATCATATCGCGATAATTGCGAAAATGCGCGAAAATTTCCAAAATTTTCAAAAATTTAGTAAAAGCCGTAAAATCTTCTAAAACGGTCTACAAATGCAACGAATGTGAAAATATCGCAGAAAACTATAAAAATAACGAAAATTCGCAATAACTTCCGATCAATAGGAAAACTAAAATTTTGAATATCATTTAAAAGTCGATGAAACAATAAAAAATAGAAAAAGTCCACCCACATTGAAAAAACGAGAAATTCCACAAAAAGTTGCAAAATCTAAAGAAGCCATAAAATCTTCTAAAAAGACCTAAAAATGTAAAGAATTTTAATGTATAACACATTGCTTAAGCTTTTACTTTCATTTAGGAAGTTTTACGCTTAATTCTAAATTTTAACATTTTAGCAGTTTTTATATATTTTCACTATATGAGTGATTCGCTGTCATTTTATTCCTTCATTGAATTGTACTTTTTTGAAAAAACTTTACTTTAAAAAAAGCAAACAATTTTAAGTTACACCACTGAAATTCGGTAGACGGATAGAGCTGAATCTGGAAGGACTATAAAATGCTATATAAATATATTTATATATTTTTTTCCAAACTAGGACCACGAGTGGCGTAAGGGGCGATTTCTGCCTCTGAATCTATCTAATCAATTTTAATGAAATTTTAAACGTGGATAGATCTGAATCTGGGAGGACACTCAGATTCAATTTTTTTAATTAAAAATAGGACTACGAGGGGGCTTAAAAGCGAATTTCTGCCTCTCTAAAACTGTCAATCCAAATTAATGAAATTTAACACGTCAATAGATCCGAATCTGGGACTATATTTTTTTAAAAATATTACCACGAGGAGAGGGGTAACTTTTGTCTCTGAATTTTACTAGAATATAAAAAAAGCAAAAATGGGTTACAAATTTTTTTTTGGAATAAATTTTCTTCAAAAACAAAAAATAATGAAAAAGCCTTTTAAATATTACACGTTCTTTTTTTTAGTATAAAATTTTTGGAATGTAAAATAACTCTTTTACAGCCTGTTCATGGAACGCGTCAAAAATAAAACGAAACTGGGCGATACGTTAACGACTGCGTAAGAAATAGGGTTTCTGTAACACGTTTTCAATTGTTTGTTGAACGACATTTAAATTAATATTTTACACAATTTTTTAATATATTTTTTTGAATTTTTATTTAGTTTGTCTAATTACATTTTTCCACAGCGAATAATTTATTCTATTCGTTTTGCTTTCAGCTGATTGACATTTAAGAACGCGATACACGAACCAAAAAATATGCCAATTGTTACGTGTTTTGTTTAAAAATTTGACATTCGTGTTGCATGAACCCAAACAGGAAAAACGTTGATATTTTTACTCGTTTTAGTTAATTGTGTTCGATGAACAGGCTGTTAAACTCATTTTTATTTACTAAACGTGAGAAAAAAAATCATTTCATTAGTAATTATCAAGGCGTATTTAACCAGGTGACAGAATTACAGCAGCTGATTTAACATTGCGAATGTCAAAATACATACAAAATACTTTTGTCTATTTTTACTTTTTTTCTGTTTATGTTTTCTTTGCTTTATGGGTTAGGTTTTTGACATACGCAATGAAACTACACAAACAAAAATGCCTGTTGTTCTTGTATTGTTGTAATTGTTTTACAAATACTGCCACATAGTTAAATACACCTTGGTAATTATGAAATTTATTATTCGAGACAGGTTTCGAAATTCTTTAAAAAAAATATTTTGTTAGTGTGTTGCCAAAAAAAAACGTTTGAATTAGGTATTTCATGACGTCAACACATTTATAACTCGGCATATTTATCTTCACTTACATTAAGTTGTGAGTAAATGGAAAACCATAAACTCCTTTTTTGTACTGAAATCAGCTTACGAGATTTCGAGTTAATTTTTACTCTATTTTTTATACAAAAGTAAATCTACTTTGTCAGCAAAATCTACCCAGAATATCCTATTACTTAGTGCGGCAAATCCGGTTTTTCCCAAATTGTACTAAAAAATACTACACTGTACAAGAGTTTTTCTTCATAAGATGTGCTCGCTAGCGGTTTTCATTTGAAGGGTAATTTTTTATATGGTGTTTGACATTTAAAAATAAAAATTATAATGAAATGTTTTTGGTATGGATACGAAATCTTCAATAATTTCGAATAGAAGCTGATGTAAATTGTATAGATTTTGATGGAGATTTCAATTGAAATCTAATAGATTTTGTGCAGGTGTAAATAAATGGGCTATACAACTTTATTTTCAGTAATGAAATATTTTTGTAGGACATTTTTTCCCGCTATACCGCCGGCCCGCTTAAGGAGAGTCTTTGGCCCTTTCTCAAGAAAAGGGCAAAAAGTTGCATACAGCGAAGAGTTAGAGTATTAAAATGTTCCAAAAAAATTTACCTCGTCTTGTTTTACATAAAAATGCTGAACACATACTAAACCTTAAGAAAAGGATTAAAAGATTTCCTGTGTCGATTCACTACAAAAATGTGCAGAAGAGCAGATCATTAACTCGCCCAAAAATGGATTGCAGATGTAAACTTTTGTAACGCCGCTACACTTATAGTTTTTGTGCTCCCTGCCAGAATCAGTCGTTAGAATCTATTATTTTGAAAGGAAACATTTTTTTGTTGTACAGTGTTATTGGCCAAATATCAGGGGGCAAATTATGGCATTTCTAAAATTGCAAAATGAACTATTTGCCATACTCCCGCTTTTGTATTTTATTTATGCTGCTATTATTTGAAGTCCGATCACGACGTATCGCATATGTTTGTTAATGGCTTGACAACAGCTTGATTTTTTTTTTGCAGATTCAGATCAATTTTACATCCGATATGAAATTCTATTTCACACCTGATATCTCGATTCCTTGAAACTGTGTTTAGACTTTGAAATACTCAGATTCGCTAAGTTCCAAGATAAAGGCGTTAGTGATCGAAGATAACAGCTATTTTCGATATTTCAATTCAAAAAAGTCACAAGGAAAAGGTTGGTCCATGATCCAATTAACAATTTTAAGTAAACAAACAGACCTATTACTTCTTTATGTGTTTCTGTCTGTTATTGTTTTGACATTCAGGGTAAATATAACAAAAACAAAGTGCCTGTTGTTTTCGTTGTTGTAGTATCAAGCGTACTTGTATTAATATACCTTGGTTTTAAGTATAAAACAACAATTGTAAAGTCTAATTACTCTAATTGAACAAAACCCTCAGCTGGCCAAAGGAATTTGTACAAAACTTCAGGCGGCAAAAAATTGGAAATCACGCAGGAGTTAAATCATCAGACGAATTATCGAACCATAATTCCGTCGTGATTTTGTTAATTAATAATTAATTAAATATGTGCAATTGAGAAGAATCTAATTGAGTTAAATTCACAATAGAATGCGCGCCATAATATCAAATGAAAATTCGTTCGACTAGTTAATTCGACCACAATAGAAAGTTGCTCATAATGGGCAGCTAAAGCTAAAATTCATCTTTTATTTTGCTAATCAAAAGCCGGGCATTATTGTGAGTGAAATATTACTCACGACCTCATCTCTAAAGTGAACTTATTGCAAAACGTTTTTTTTAATATTCGCACTAAGCTGTCATTGTAGATTTCTCTGCTCTCAAATAAATTTAATATATTTTAAGTCAAAGAAAAGTCTTATACTTTTAAGACTTAAAAATCCTTTCGCATTGTGTCTATAAATTAATAATTTGTTCATTGTTATCGCTTTTTTAAGTGTACATACCTAATTGCTTGTGTATTATGATGCTGATGATGAGCTGAATTCACTGAGTTTCCAGAAGCTATTGCACCTCCGCCAGCATCAAAATTAACAACGGGTGCTGTTGTTACACTATAATATTGCGGTTGCTGTTTAGGATTATGTAGCTGTTGTTGTTGCTGATTATGGTGATAATGTTGAGGCACATCAATTGATATTGATGCTGCAGATCCTGATGGTGGTAATGGGCCAGAAGAATATTCTAAAGCAATTTGTTGCGGTTGTTGTAGTTGTTGTGGCTGTTGCTGTTGTTGTTTGTGATAGTATTGGTTTCCCTCTTGGTTAAATGAACTATCATCGATATATTCTCCACCCGCATTATGAGAATTTACAATATTGTTGTTATTATTGTTTAGTGGCGTATAAACAATTGGTACAAAGCTTCCTGGCACTGTATTGGATGGTGTAAATGGTGTTAAATTGATTTTTGATTGTTTAGTTCGTGAACGATAACCAACAGCGTCAGCAATAGCGGGATTATTAATGTTGCCACTACTCCCACTAACACCATGATTATGTATTTTATGCTGTTGCTTTGCAAAAGAGGATGCTTGCCTGATGGCTTCGAATGCCGATGATGCCGATGAGGAGGGGGAGGCCGAGGAAGGTGTTGATGACAATGGTGGGAAATATTGTACGGTTTTTTGCTGTGCAAAAAAAAAGAAAATAAAGGAAATTTATAGTTGTGCGTTAAATGTTAAAAACGAAAATAATTTATGGTGTGAAACGATAGTTTTGCAATTTTCTTAAAATACTTACTCGTATGGGTTTGACTTCCTTATAAGGGACAAATGCATTATTGCCATGTCCTACTAAAGATGGCAAAGCGGCTGCAGATGGTCCTGGTGGGCCAGGAGCTTGTAAATGTTGTGAATGTCCTGTTGTAGATGGCAATAAATGAAATTTTTGCTGTTGCTGTGGATGTTGCCCTCCATAGCCATGTGTATGATAAATACTCAGGCCTGCATTTGGTTGATAATGCTGCTGTCCGCCTGTTGATGGAACTGACGGTAAATATTGTACACCATCATGAACATATTGAGATGGTATTGGTATGTGATTACCAGTAGGCCCTGCACCGCCTCCTGTTGCAGTTGGTCTGGTGGCCAGCTGCTTTGTCTTTTATTATCATTTAAAATAAATACAAGGACAACAGTGTAAATAAACATTCATATCACTTTACTTAAAGTTAATGGTTCTTGTTAAAATAATTGAAAATTATCATCTTACCGCATGGATGTTGTGCTTGCTGACATATTGTTTGTTAATGGGCAATTCGGAAACGGGCACATAAAACGCCATATACGGTATTAAACGTCTTGTACGTTCCGATGCACTCAACTCGGTATTACCCAATAGGGTGAAATTATCTGTCTCATTGCTCATAATCGTTGATTTTGCATATGGCTGTATCGTGTAGCTATTAAGGCTGGTTGTAGTATAATTTCCACTTGGTATTCCACTTGGATCGACTTTTATGCAAACATAAATTTTGATAAAAGCTGAAAAGAATTAATATGAAAGTTGATAAAACATTTTTAATAACAAAAGCAATTTTTTGCAATCGTAGTATTCTTTTAATTAGTTAATGTAAAACAAATTTATTTGTATTATATTGTATTGCATATTATTAATGGTCAATATTGTGATACTATTTTACGGTGTCAGCTACAGTGCCAAAATTTACTATCGCTATGACTTCTTAAGCTTGTTGTTTTATGTAAAAATTATTTAAATTTAACTCAATGGTCGGTCGGGTCCGCTCAAAAGGAAATAAGTTGCAATAATTTCAGGCGTAAATTTTATTTAATTTGCTAAAGTACTTTATGTAACAAATACGTTTAACAAATAAGTGTAAAAATACCAGTAGACGACGACTTGTCTGACTTGTCAAATTTTACACTGTAAAACTCATGTGTAGTCATCTGACAAAATTGAAATTAGAGCGTGTTGTATTTTGATTCTGACATCAGGTTTTTTATTGTGAAATAAAATGTAGATAATAATTTTGTTACTTTTTAAATACATTTCACAAATTAAAACACTTAACAAAAATTCTAATAAAATTTGCGCTCAGATTAGATGTTGCAAATATACATGGTCAATGTCAGACGTAATTGTACATGAACGTTTCTGACCTAATATGATATATCTTCGGTAAAATAAAAATTTTGACAGACATGCACAATTACATATTAGTACAAAGGTGACAAGTTACGCGTAAAACACATGTCGTCTACGGATACCTTAAGTAATATAATTAATCGTTAAACTGTGACGCTGTCATTCATTGCATTGGTTTTGATGAGCTCCGTTTGGCGTTCAGTGCCATTTGGAGAAGGTAGCGTTCTGTAAGGTTCGGCTGAGGCGTCATGAATGCCGCCAATCAAAATTCGTTTTGAAGGAATATAAAAAAGGTCGTCAGTTGTCCTTGTTGTCCCTGTATGTTTGGGGTTACCAAAACAGAATTTTTATAATAAATAGATACAAGCAAAACGCATTCGAGGTTTACGAAAAAAAAATCTTTGAAAATTTCCTGTCATGTCCCTTCTTTTTAACCATTCTTATGCAAATACAAAAAACTCATCAAATAGATTTCATAAAAATAAAGCCTCCTATTACTAACGCTAAGTAGAAGCTTTCGGCATCAATGAATTCCTTTAAATTCCAACAACACAACTGCTTTTAGAATTTTTCTAAGTGTAGTTTTTCCTTGTCTAAACTTGTCTAAATTTATATGTATTTTTTATTTTTTTTTTTGAAAGAACGAATAAAAATTTATTTTCTATAAAATCCTTTTGTCTTTGAATTTTCAAGAATTTCTCGTAGTTATATTTTTTTATAATTTTTATTTAATACAAAAACCGTAAACTTATTCTTCTTCTGGTCTTTGCTTTTGAGTGCAAATTCAAATTTTCTTTCCAAAATACCATCATCAGATGCAATTAGACAAAATTTCAAAATAGTCCATTAAATTCCAACAACAATAATGTCAACAAAAAATCGTAGCGGTTCACATGGTCTACAGTTGAGTACACGCACTTCCGACATCGATAATTTGGCTACGCGTGGCTATAAAGTTGGTTCAAAAATTGGTGAAGGTTCGTATGCGACGGTGTTAACAGCTGGTTATACCAAGGACACTGACAGTGGTATACATTTGGCCTGTAAGATTATCGATAAGGCCAAGGCTCCCTCGGATTTTGTGAACAAATTTTTCCCACGCGAATTGGATATTCTAACTAAAATCGATCATCCCAATATCATACAAACTCATAGTATTTTGCAAAGAGGTTCCAAGATTTTTATATTTATGAGTTTTGCTGAGAATGGAGATCTGCTAACGTATATCAAAAATAATGGTCCGGTTGATGAGCTACAAGCGAAAGCTTGGTTTTTGCAAATGGCCAAAGCCCTCAGATATTTGCACGCCCATGAAATAGCCCATCGAGACTTAAAGTGTGAAAATATTTTACTCTCCAAACGCCTTAATATCAAACTGGCCGATTTTGGATTTGCCCGCTATTGTTGCGATGATTCTGGTCGCGATATAAAATCGGAAACTTATTGTGGTTCTGCTGCCTACGCCTCACCCGAAGTTGTTGGCGGTCATCCCTATGACCCCAAACTGGCCGATGCTTGGTCTTTGGGTATTATACTTTTCATTATGCTCAATGCTAAAATGCCTTTCGATGACAGTAATTTAAATAAATTACTAGAATTTCAACGTGGTAAGAAGTATGCCTTTCGTCGCAAACTGCAAGATAAAATATCAGCTCAAGCTATGGCCACAGTGGCTGTACTATTGGAACCCGAACCTCATGCTCGCTGGAATTTAAAAGAGATTCTCAACTGCAGTTGGCTGCGTGTCGAGGAAGATGAAAGTTGACATAATGTTTGTTTTTCAACCGTTATAATTCATGCGTATTTAAAATTAGTTTAAAGTTTTAAAAATGTTGCTAAAAAAAAGTTTTTATTGAAAACTTGAAATACATTTGACTCCCTGGAAATTTCAATTCCCATCTTCAAAATCTAGTAACAGTTTTCGGAGTTTTTATTGTTGATAGTTGGAAACGTAATTTTATTTTCTTTATTTTCGTTACGTTTAGAGACAAATGGGGGTTGTCACAGAATCCAATGCTTACTAAGTAGACATTAAATTCAGATAAATCTAAACGTATAACTTTCGCACTAAGACGAGCAGACTAAATACGTATATACGGGGAACAAACATCTAAAGAAAGTTCTGTTAAATATCTAGCAATGACTAGAGTGGAGGCTGACATGGAAGCGACACATTAAATCTAAACTAAGTCTGCGTTTAGACGAGTCATGCCTTATTGACATGTCATATTGACGACATTTACTGGCAAACACCTTCAGGCTTAAAATAACGAATGAGAAAACAACGTAACGACAGTACATGCATCTGAGTACTTGTTTCTTTTCCCCTCGTCTCTCTTACCTATAAAGTAGCAGACTAACAAAACTAAAGATAAAAGCTAGTAAATTATATTGGCTACAAAGTCCAAAATCGGAATTAAATTTAAACAATTAACTGATAATCTCCAAACCTGTATGGACACACGGAATTATGTTATGGGGAACAGCAAACAAATCAAACATCGATATTCTAATTACAACAGCGCCATGGTTTGTCACAAACAAATATATTCGTAAAGATTTATATATGTCCTCAGTATGAGAAGAAATTCAAAGGCATATTTTAAGATTACTAATTGCCTGGCTGTTGCAATATGAGACGAAAGCTGTGAAACACGTAGATGGAAGCGAGTTCATATGTTAGACTTGGCTTATAGAGCCAATGTAATTGTGCTCGTATAATAGCTCTGTAGTCCATTGGGACTACATAACTCTTGTTATTTATTATTGAAGTTACCATATTTGCTTATTTATTTGCAAATAAATAAAGAATAAAAAAGTTGAGAGTTGTCCCAACAAAATCATTTCTCTATCTTAAGAAGACAATGCAGAAAATTTGACCGGAACACATGAGCAGCGCTGCCAATTTAACGCGTTTCGCGCTAGATTTAGCTCGTTTTAACTGTGCCAAACACGCTATTTTTCGTCTTAGCGTGTTTAATAGAATTCGCACAATTCGAAGTATTACATACAATCGGTTTTGTAGCCAGAAGATGGGCCAGACGGTGTAAATGAAAGCATTTTATCGCGACTGAATCAAGAAATACCGTAACGAAAAAAACCTAACACTAAGTTTGTTTCTTGTCTTTTGTTTTTTTTTTTTAATATTTGAATCGCCTAGCGTATGTTAAACCCTAAAGTATGCTATTGATTTCATTAACATACAGTATTTCCAGAACAGATTTTTACATGTAGGAAAACACAAAATGGCATAAATAAAAAATAAATAAATAATTATAATTGCATAAGTTGATAAAAATGCTATGCAATAGCTTTGCCGCAGCTGTCCCCGAGTGCCATACGTCTTTTTTTTATTATTTTTATAATATTTAATAGTTAATAATTGATGCTTTTAATCAATGAAAATATTAACCGCCTTATTTATAATAATTACCAATAGTGTATAATAGGTTTATGAAACAAATTTTGTATGTAAATCTGTTTCATAACCCTTTAATAAACATTTTATAATTTTTAATGTATAAGGACCTAAAAGCTTAATATCTTTTTAACGTTACCACGTATAATTTTATGTAATGCTTAAAACATTAATATTTGTATTAATATACCAAAATAATATTTTAAGTTTTGCTGTCGTTTTAACCTTCTTAAATGTTGTTAATATCTACTTTTTGTACCTGAATGAATGAATGAACAAATTGTACTATAGATAGTTTGTTTCAATAAATATTGGATTTTTTTCTAAATATGCATCGTTTTCATCAAAATTTAACTTAGCGCGTTTGGAAATAGCGCATTTTGGTTATGAATATACATATGTTAACGCCATGATTTAGCGCGTTTTAAGAAGGTGTATGTCGCGTTTTGGTTATAAATAGCTGACAACTCTGCATGTGGGTGAATCCATGATGAAATAAACAGGTGGCATTATTAGGGCAACAACTAAAACAATACAACAAAAAAAGGAATTTTTGTTTGTGTAAAGTCTAGACCCTTGTCAAATATCATTGTAAACAAAAATTAAATAAAGTGTGGAAGTGTGGATTACTTTGAAGGTATTTGCGGTCCATATAGAAGGTAGTGCCACTCTCAAAACAAGCACAAATGTATAAGTACCTATACAAAATTATTGAAAATTTTAATAAAAAAATAAACACAAATTGAATTGAACAAATAAAAGCTTGGATATTTTGTAAATATAAACTAGAGATTCGATAAAAAGTTTTACTCATGCACGTCCTTATATTTCTGGTTCCGTTCATGCATGCTCACGTGAGTAGACAAAAAAGTTACGCACAATCACGAAAACTCACACTCACGAAATATTCACGACAAAATATTTTAATAAATCAAAAAATATTATTATCACTGTACCGTTCTGCTAGTCTAATGAATGACTGTCCCAATAATACTTTCCTAATAAAAATAATTTTAGTTTATCAAAAAAGTTTCTAAAATTAATAAAGAAATGAGTAAAGTAAGATTTGAACTTGAGCCAAACAATTCCTTTCAACATAAACTTAAAAACAATTTAAGTAATTACGTAGAAATATTAATGACAAAAGTATACGAAAAAATAACAATATAGCAAAAACATCACGAAGCAATCACGTCAAAAATCTACTTATGCACGCTCAATTTCTTTGTACTCGCGTTTATGCACGCTCACGTAATTGAAACAAAAAATTAATTACGATGACTCACGCTAATCACTTGAGCGGTGCCCATCTCTAATATAAACAAAACTGACATAAGATTGGAAAAACAGTGCTACAGCAAAAAATTATCATCTGGCATAGGTAAATGCCATGGGTAAATCCAACATTACAATCAGAAAATATAAATTTTTAATTATACTAACAGATTTACCTTGTTAATTTCAATTTCAATTTGTCCAAAATGGGAAGAAAGAAGTCCTTGTCTAATGAGGAAGTCGGAAAAATAAAGGTATATAAGGAATATGGTCTTAATATTAAGTAAACAGCGAATAAAATTGTGAGTGTGTATGTGGTCAGTAATTATGTTCAGAAGTGTCTCAAACTCTAAGGAGTCTGCAGTAAAAGTCGAAGAAAAAATCGGGTGTGGAGTCTAGCTGCCAATCTTAAATGACTGAAAATTAAAAAAAAACACCAACCTCTTGACCGACCTCGAAAATAGACAACTTTTTTGGTCGTAATCATATGACGATTGCAATGGATGTTGCTGCAAGCCAATCAATAATAAATTATACAGATATTTAAAATAAATAATCGACATAACATAAATTAGCGATGGTTTTTATTCTATTAATTTATATTGCGATCTCAAAACATAAATTCTTTGCGAAAACCCATAAAAAAATCATTAATAAACTACCAAAAACGGTAACAATCAAGAAAAAAAATGATTTTCAAAACTGCCACACACGAGTACAAGTGACAAACATGTGTTCGACTTAGGAAAAAAATTAAAAATCACGTCAACCTCACTCGACTAAATGTAGTTTCGTTAACTAAACTTAAATGAGAGTAAAAAAATATGAAACACATTTGTTTATTTTAATGTTTTGCCACAAATGGTTGCATTCACATTTACAATTACTTTTTTAATAGTCAAGATTAATGGCCGAAACATGAAATTCAAACATTGATAGCACTCACTTTGGGAGCAACATCAAGACGATCAGCATTAATAGTCAGTCATCTCAACCAATACAGCTACCGCCAACAACAACTATAATTTCAAATGCAATTAACCAAAGTTTTAAAAGACATTTCATTAAACTTATTCTTAATGTAAGAGAGCGGAGATATTGTGTACACAAACATACTACATTAAAAAGAGAAAAAAGTTTGGTAAAATTTAGTCGCATATCTAACCATTAGTTGAGGCACCCACATTTAAAACTCATTCACTCACTCGCTCCCTCACAAAATCCCAACTCATGCAACAATGCTAATGTTTATTGCTTTGAGAGTTGGCTGCTTTTGCTTCTAATGCAGCCTCTAATGGTGATGGCATGTGTTCGCCATACAATTTTAGCTTCCAAAAATGTGTCTTTCAATTTAAGTATGCAACGTAAATGGTAGTTGCATTAAAATAATATTCGTATAATATTAAAATCATGACTAGAGACGTGTTTTGTTTTGGTACTAGCATTCATTAGTTTTTACCTTAAATAAGAAAAATATAATGCGTAGTGGTATTCAGTTTAGTAAGCAATTTAACTCGAAGTGGTGTTGGAACATTTTGTCGTCAGCCTTGTCTTTGCAGAAAAAAAACTAGTTATATATTATAATCGTACTTATTTAAGTCTTTATTTAGCAAGTCGGTAATAATTTCCTGATTTACTTAATGGCAATTTTGTTTCCAAAAATTAACAAAAAATCTTGAATTTGAATTATTTCTGTTTCATTGATCAACTAGACAAAACTTGCGTATGTAATTCACTTCTTTTGAAAGATATACAACTGCTTGACATTCCAATCAAATCTTAAGTGACACATATTTTCTGTATTTTATTTAAATTCGGTATTAATTAATCAGGGTTGTCACACAATCAACATAGTCGGAATTGGATTTGAAAGGATTTGTGTGATGAATTTCAAGGTTATAAGTTTATTTGAAAACATTGAAATTCATCACACAAAAGTATTTTTTGTCCCATTTTCAATTCCGACTACATTGGATTTTGTGACAACCCTGATTGTCTGCAATTCCGTCAAATTTATTTCTTGCATGTTCGCTTGTCTGTAACAAAATCTAAAAAAACTAGACATGAAACACTGCCGGTAATTAATTTTAATATTTAGCATAGATCTTTATTTTGCATGTTGATACATCCAACTCAAATACGATTTCCGAAAATATTCAATACGTTCGGATTTTGTAATTTATTAGAAATTTATTTTAAGCTATTTTAAAAATTATTATATTCAAAAATAAATTTTCAAATTTAAAGAAATTCCTTGGCTGATTAGAATTTGATTCAATTAGGTGGCAGGAAGGACATGGCTGTATTTAAAGTCTAAATTTGTGGAACTTCCAATATCCGGCTAAGCGGAGGAGTTAAAAAACTGTAAGAATTAGCACGATTTGCATAAACTCATAGATAGATATACAAAATTTTCAAATACCACAAAACACATAATTGAATGCCCCTATTGTAAAGTTATAATTATTATAAATGTTAAGGACAAAATAAAGGATATTCTTACTTAACATAAGGATACACAGCTGGCTTTCGTTTATGACCACAATCCAGTGGAATTGTGATTTGTGAATTTTCTTGAAACCGTTAAATGGATTGAACTCATAATCAGGATGACCAAAAATATACAACAACGTTTATGTCGTATAATCGTTTGAGTTTTTTGTTGTTGTAGCGCCCCGATTTGATAATGTATGTGGTGGTACGGATGATTCCTCCGGTGGCATGTCAGGAGAAATTGTCCCTGATTGTGAGAATATTCGCTTTTTCATGCAATCCTTCAATGAATGCCATGTGAACAGCGACCGTTTCTGTTCTTAAGGCAGCTATGCAACCTCTTCCATTGTGTATAGCTGGCTCTGGGGGACCACTGACCCACCGATTGCCTTGCATATAACAAGCAAGGTCTCTTTGTTTTTACCTTAAGGGCTGCCTGCTAGGACTTTGTTTCCACTGCATATTTTATTGGTGATGGCAGTGTCGCACAGATATATTTTTGCTCCAAAAAAGGCAATTTTTCGACCATTATGTTTGAAAAATCGAATGTTGTAGTTTTATAGAGAAGTGCTTCATTAATTTGTATTTATGAAAAGAGGAGTGAAGTCACTTAAAAGGTGTACAGCGAAAACTGAAGAATTTTGTCAAGCAACTCTGTTCAGTGCGTATGTAAAATATTTTTGTTAAAATTTTAATAACTTAAATCTTGAATCGATTGAGCGCCATTTGAATAGACTAACGTCACGTAGTCCAAAAGAAAAAAATTATTAAACTATTTTTTAATTGTGATCGCCTCTCCGAGAAATTGCACGGTCAGAAAACTTCACGCACGTAGCGCCAACATTTTTCATATCATTTATAAATTCATCTTTATTTACAAATTATCTTTACATATAAAATTACATTTTCGAGATTTTATCTAAAGATACTACGATACGAATTTCATTGGTAATCACAGATCTTGATAAAAGAAAGTATTTACGAATATAAATAATGTATATATGTATGTATGTATATTGGTACGAATAGTTTGGCTCAAGTTCAAATCCGAGTTTTCCCATTCATTTTTTCTAATTTTTTATTATACTAAAAAGAAATTCAACTACAGGGGACAAAAACCATGTAACATGATAAAAATTAGTTTATTTCTCAGCAGCCAATGGCTCTGAATAAGCGAGAGAGACTGGAATATATGGAGTAGTTATTCATCAGAGATGCGATTTCGTACTGACCGAAATTGATTTAATGTGTAAAAATGAATAAATTTGCACTTTTCATATTTTAATTCCTTAAATTATACAGTTAAATAGTTGATATTCATTCCTAATCACTAGTATCCACCGTCAAAAGTGGTGAAATTGAGCAAAGAACGCTGATGAGATGGTGTAGCGACCTAGCAATCAGTACTAATCCGTTCTGCTAGTCTGATGAATAATAAAATTGTTCCATATACGAGTATAGTACTCTCTTAATAAAAAAAAAATTAATTTATCCAAAAAAAAAAAAAAAATTCTAATAAAAATGAAATAAAAAAATTAGAAAAAAAAATTGGGTAAACTTGCATTTGAACTTGAGCCAAACTATTCGTTTCAATATACACATATACAATATATATAAGTTCGACTTATTACTTACAAACATTAATAATATAAATAACTTTTTAAAGAAAAAATAGGTAAAAACCTTTTTATGTACCAAAAAAAGTTTAAATTAAGTTGGAAAATACACATGTACATATACTGCGAAGTTATCAAAGGTTTAACCATCTTACACATGTCATTCTCGATTTAATTAATTATATTTTTGAGCTGTAGTTAAGCCGATTGTATGCATTCCTGTATCAATTGATAAGAGGAATGTTAATTAATTCGCTGTATTTGGTGTTAAGCTTTTTTATTAATTCGAGAATTCGCTAATAGACAGTTTCATTATGAAGAAGTTCATTGGGATATCTTCAAGTTTTGTTATTTATTATCTTCAGGCATTTGTTTTGAATGATTTGTAGTTTCTTCAAATGAGTTTTTGCTGCATTGTGCCATATGGTACATGCGTATGTTAATACTGGTCTTATCACACTCTTGAATAATAAATTTTTGTTGGAAAAGTTGAGAGAAGAAGGATTTTTTATAATTATCCATAAAACTCTTAATAGTTCTCAATGATTTCTTACAAATTTCATCTATGTGTTTAGCAAAATTTTTTTATCAAGGTATTTAACCAAGACATTTTATCGTTTTTAATCGTTAAATTTTCATTCTTTAAATTTAAATGTCGATTAGGTAAACGTTTAAGAGATCTTTATAGGCAAATATGATCGCTCTAGTTTTTAAAGGATTTGTTTTTATTTTCTAGTTGTAAAAGTATTTATTACATTCAGTTAAACCCTTTTACATTTTCTTTAAAAGTGCTTTGTTAAGTTTACTTGACGTTATGAGGGCCGCATCGTCAGCGTAGTAAGCAACTTTCATGTACGAAGGGAGAGAGAAATTCGAAGTGTAAATTGAATATAATAATGGAGACAAAATTGGTAGACCTGCAGTTATTTCTTTTGTAGGCGAGAATGATGCGTTAATGGCAACTAAAAATATTCTGTCAGTGAGAAAATCTGCAACGAGCCTGCATTATTATTTCGGTAAATTTTTTGTAAAATTTTTCTGGCCACACATTCACCGTAATAGTTGCTAAAACCTTATTTTCGAAAAAGTAAGGTCCAATGATCAAAAACCGCACCAAACAGTCACACGTTGAGGATGGAGAGGATGCAACAATCCTGCTTGTTAATGTAGCATGCGTAGCAAAATGGACCTCATCATTAAAGATAATTTTTCGATGAAACTTTTGTGAACTGGGACCACAAAATTTTCACCTTTTTGTAGTGAATTTTATTAATTTCAGTGCGTTGTTGCAGCGTATATCGTTCCATTTTGATTCATAACTTAATTTTTTCTTGTAATCTTTCAAGTTATTGAAAATGAAACGTCTTATTGGAACACCCTACACCATCTCAGTAGCATTCTGGTGTTTGTTTCTTAATAGTGCTAGTAGTTATAAAGTTCTCAATCAATTGTATTGATCCCACTGTATTATGTTACATTTAATGGCTCAAAAGTTTAGTTCAGCTTTGTTGAAAAAACAAATTTCAAGACAAAAGAACATAATTTTCAACGACTCTCAAAAGTGTATTCAATAGCTGGTATTTATATCTTAAGTTTTCTATGCATATTATGCCACATATAAAATTGTTCCCATATGTTTCAATATATTTTAGTGTAAAGTGTGGTGGTACAATCATATGTGTTGCAAATAAATTGTGTTTAATAAAATACATATTTGAAATTTTAACTTTTCAATTCGTTTTTTTTCTTAATTATTCCTTAAGAAGTAAGTTGAGAAAACTTTTTACAAATTTTTGGCATTATCGTCAGATACATATATGTGTGTGTGTGTACATAGATACATCCAAGAAGGAACGGCTGGCATAATTGTTCAATTTATAATACTAGAATTGGTCGGGCTTATAAAGACACACAATATTTGTAAAAGTGTCATACATTTAAAAGCCTTTGTTGCATTTGTTTTGGGAATATTTTGTATTTTGTTTTTGAATCTATCAGACATTATACTTTATAATTTATTAAACAGCAATGGTTATTGTGGTTAAGAAATTGTTTGTAAGAAAAGCTTTGAATAACATATAAGAAATTAGTTTAAGCGTGAGAATGCTTCTTATCAGCTCTACATATAGCTGTAGAAGTGATAAGGATGGATAGTCTGCAAAATATACAAAAATTATGACATGTAATTTAATTACTTGAAACAATTTTTAAACTGTTTTTGTTCAATTGCAATTTGTTAAGTCAAACTTGAGTGTGAGGATGGAATTCGTTCATTGAAATTATCAACAAAAAAATTAAATTAAAAGAGAAATGTGTAAAGTCAGATTTGAAATTGAGTCTTTAAAATTTTTTCGACATAAATCAAAAAAAATAGCTCAACTAATTACGTAGAAACATTAAAATTATTAAAAAACGATGACACTTCATATTTACGTCGTCACAGTTGGTTAAATTACTAGCAAATTCAACTAAAAATAACAAAAACCAATTAAACATAAATGGAAAACAGCTAGATCTCAGCGGCCAATGGCGCTGGAAAAAGCGAGAGAGTAATAATAATCAATAATCAGAGATGGGGATTTCTTACTAACCGAAATTAATTTAACTTGTTAAAACGAATAGAAGCAATTTTCGTATTCTAATTTGTTAAATAACACGGGTAAATAGCTAATATTCCTAGTCACTAGTATCCACCATTTAAAGTGTTAAATTCGAATAAATAACGCTGATGAGGTGACGTAGCGATCTAGATATCAGTACTGATCCGTTCTGCTAGTCTGATGGATAATTATTCCAACATTACTTTCTTAATAAAAATAATTATAATTATCCAAAAAATTTCTTTCAACATAAACCTAAAAATTACTACGTACAAACGTTAATTAAAAAATTATATAAAGAAATTACAATAAAGCAAAAAAAAATCACGCAAAAATCTACTCTTGCACGCTCAATTATTTTATATTCACGTTCATCCCCGCTCATGTGATTAAAAGAAAAAAAAAACTAATTAGAACCATGCGTTCAATTTATTGCTGGTTGTATGTGGTGCTGTAAATGTAAATGTAAATTAAATCTAAATCATTTATAAGAAGAGAATGCGAGGATTGCATACAAGTTCTTAAACGAATGGAAAAAGCTCTAACTCTGGAGAAAGAGAAAATAATGGCCAAGAGTATACTTTAGTTACTGCCTATATTCTACATTTTAGATCTCTCCGAACCGAAGTTTCGGGTTGGACAAAAGCAGAATATTGATTATCGTAGAATGGAACGTTAATTAAATAAAACTCCTCAACCACGATTAGGAAATCTCCCTGAACTTTTTTAATGAAAACATAGGAAAGCAGAAGGAGCGAAAGCTAAGTATTTACGAGTATTTCTAATTAAAAACAATAGAATTTGCTCATTTCCTTAAAGATCCGCTGACGGATCACCAGTGCAATCAAAAATATTGAAATTGGAAAAATCTTCGTTTAAAATAGAGAAAACATCATTTTCGAAAACCACAAAACGTTCACGCTTCTCTTTTACTCATTTACGATCATCCACGAGATTGAACTGCTCACGTTTTATATTTCAGTGGAGTGTCCATATGTTTAAAATCATTTTTCAAATAAAATTGTTCAGATGTGCTTTTAGTCTTCCAAACTACTCACAACGTTGTAATAAATCTAATGAATTTTGCATAATTTTTTTTTTTGCAAACTAAATAACGTTTATATGTGCACTAAACTTAAGTATAACAAAAGCATTATGTCTAAAATTCCATATGGTCTAAGAGGTTGCATAAACAATTTAGTTGATTTCCACGAAAAACTAAAACGGAAAACTTGTCATTTTTTTTAAATGTTAAGTGTTGGTGGCGGCTGCCGCCACAGCAACAACTTTAATAATGACCAATGGACTCGTAAAAGTATAACTAACAAAGCTCTTTAGTTTATATGACTGAGAATGAATGTATGAATGATAAAATACTAATACCAGGTTCCATTAGAGAACAACCTCATCATGGACTAGTTTTTGTTGTTTTCTTTTGTTAAATTTTTTTTTGCCATAAACAAATGTGGTTTGAAAAATAAATACACTTACATACGAGGGCTACTATTTAGATTCAAGTTTGGAGTCTGGGCAATTCGGACACTTGTTTGGAGGAGCCAATCGTTATTTTCACAAGAAAGCTTTTGAGCGTTGACTTGCAAATTTTTTTATGAGTGAATGATCTGGAATAAAGCAAAAGGGACCAAACAATTGTTTTGTCGGTTTTGAAAACAGCACTTTGCCAGCATTCTTTGTGTCATCTGTTTGGGGGATTCGTTGAAAGAAAACATGGCAGTTTTGAAGAATACAAGTTGCAATAACAAATTAGACATTGTTATAGTCACTTTCAATTACCAACTACTCGATCTCGTATTTTACGATTCGATCATGTGTTTACAATATAAAAACATTGTTCGATATTGAATGCCATTATCTCAAACTAAAAATACTTGGTACCGAATCATCTCGTTGTAGACACCGACGATTATTAGGCCCCAGACGCTTCAGTCTGGTGTTTCACGGTGCGATATAAATGTGAAATGGGAAATAAACCTTCAAAACAAGCTGTAAAGGAAGTGTAGCTGAGCTTAAGTTTTGAGTATAAAATTCGTGGCTGCAATAGCCAGAAGGATTCATATTAGACCACCTCGTGCGTAGAATAATTTAAAACTTTAGGCAAAAATTATTTTTTTATTTAAACAAACTTTTTACGCGTGAATTCTTCTAGTTGAAGTCTGAAAAAAGTTGGCAATTAACCCTTTCACGTCAATGGGAAACATTTTTCCTAAAATTAAATTGGCAATTATAGTATCGTATTTACTCTAAATATTAATTTTTACAACTAGATTTCGTAGAAACAATGATGATTTTTTATAAATAATAGTTAAAAGTTGACAATACTTAAATGTACATTTTCAAATCATAAAAAGGGGAATCCCATATTTTTCTTAATGTAAACTTTTTTGACTTTCTGACTTTTATTACTGATAATTAATGTCTGGTGAGTATAGAAAGATTAGAAATGAAAATACAAATTTTATAAGTGACAAAAAGTGTTTTAATTTTGCAAGTGGAAATATAATGTGACTTTTCTATTTATGTATATTGAGTTCGCTATACATGGACATGAAAAGGGTTCAAAGAGTTCCATTTACGCGAAAATGAGATATTACAACTGCTCATGGCGGATAATCGTGATGAAGAATATGAACTTCTTCTGGATGAGGAAGATCAAAATTTTTTAAAATAAGATATTGCAGCGGCTGCAGATGTGGTTGAAATCGAAAATGTAGTTCAAGAAGTTTATGAAAATATATCAATGGACAACTGTCCAACTCCTTATAAGGAACAGGAACCTGATTTTAAATGGACAACTAATTCTTACAAACCTCACACATATTATGAAACTTATTAGGTATTCGATCGCGTAAACATTTTTGGTGGTTGGAAGTTAGCAAGTTCAATGCGCTTTTGTCTGATCTTGTCATATAGGAAATTGTTAGATATATAAGCCGAACAAAATGGAAGATCATTTAACATTTCAACAACTGTGTTCAAAATGCTATGAAAAACTCAAAGAGGCAATTCGTTGACGAGCACATGATCAAATTCAAAGGACACAACGTGATAAAGTAATACGTAAAAATTAATCAAAATTTGGATTCCAATATCGTGCTTGGACAGGTTATCTTTTTGAGTTCGATCTATACACGGTATAGTCGAGGAAAAAACTAATGCAAAAGTCGTTTTGTATAGGAAACGTATAGAGAATAGAACGCATAATATCTGCATTATGTGCAACGTCCACCTCCGCATCACAAGCAAAATTAATTGATTTTCGGAGTGCCACAATTAGTTTTTTAAATAATTTTTGTTTGTTTTATTGCACTGAATTTATTTTTCTTGTAAAATCAATTATAAAAGTACAATAAACTGAAATAATTTTTTCTTACCTTTGTTGGAAAAATATTTCCCAAAAAATTATCGTTTGGGAAAGGGATAGTGAGAGAAGACAGATGGTGAAATTAGAAAGTTTAATTGTTTTCTAATTCTGCTATTGCGCATTTTGCAAATTTTTAGAGCAGCGTTGCAGTGCCTCTGGTGTCAAGTAGATTCATAAAATTTTTTTGAGCTGTGTAGGCATTTAATTAATTATTTTACTTCGGCGACGAGTCTGCTACATTAAATATCTAGAAATAACAAAAAATGTAGTTGCCTCACTTTCAAAATGGAGGACTTATCTATTGAAAATACACAATTTCCTATACATTGATATATAACATGTATAGTGAACGAAAATATAAAAAGGAGTACCTACAAAAAGGTTTCTTTTAACAGCTCAGTTGGCGACCGTTTTCAATTCTTTTATTTAACACGAGTTAATTTTTAATTATTATTGTTTGTTGAGAATTCTAGTTTTAGCTCCAATTAGATGTTGGTGGCTTTCCTAATTGAATCTTATCAGTTTAGAAACTGCATATTTGTTTTATTTTTTATTTTTTTCATTTATATCCCATTGTGTGTCTTAAACACTGAGATTGTAGTTGTGATTGTAACTTCGCGAACGCAGGCAATCAGAATCAGTTTTGAAGGACCATAAATATAGGAAGGACACAACCGTTAATTGGAGCTATACCTTACGATTTTCCAGAAGATCGAAAAGTTGTGGGCATAGTTGTTGAGCCACATATCGGTGCGAAGGAAGGACACAATCGTTAAATGCAGCTGTAATACGAATAATAAATAGTTTCCCTCGTATACTTTATTTAAACAAGACAATAAACTCCCGGCGCATAAAAAAAGTAAAACATTTGCGAGGAGCAGTAGTTTATTTTAAAATCTAAATAAATATAAATTCTGATTAAGCATTTCGTTGTATTGCTTTTGCTAAACAAGTTGCGGCTGCAGCATCAGGCATACTAATGCAAATATTCAGATAGATGTGTCCATAAAGTTATAATGTCAACATACACAAACAAAAAAGAAAGAAAAGAAATATATTTATGTGGTATGTTGCACTTAAAATTGGGGCCAACGTTAGTTGTTGCATGTATACTACATGCATTTTTTGTTTGTCTTTTCAAAACAATCGTAACTTTATGAAGTTCTGCTACCATAGAAACCAAAATAAACCATCACCAACCAATTGCCCTCGCACCAGCACTGAGCCACTGCTGTCTCCTACCAACTTGCTACAAAACCTTAGTGGTGATTTTAGCTATTCATGGTGACAACGCATTTAAGTTATTTCGGCGTTAGATAAATAAATATGATGTTGCATGTTTTCTATTCTTTGCAATTGTCGCAGTTGTTTATTTTAGAGTCTGTGTCAGATCACGTCTACAGATACATCATCAGCACCATCACTATACGATTTATTTATTTTGAATTTTTTAAATTCATACCTGTTTTGTCATTTGGTGTTTTTCCTAATGTTGTTGAGAATGGTTTGTTGTTATTATCATTTGTTTGGCTATGATTTGATGATGATGATTTATTCAATAAAGCATGCAACACCAAATTACATACATACAAATGAATTGAAATAAATTCATTTAATGCAAATACAGCAAAAACAAATTCTAATAAATACCGCATCATGAATTCGATTTGTTTCTTTTCATATAAAATGACATGGACTATGAATTGCAATACAGATGCGAGTGGGCTAAAAATGTTTTAAAATTACTTAGATTTTTTGTTTACTTTTGGGGTTGGTTTAGCAGGTGGAACCAATTTCAAAAGCGTATCTACTCGTACTTAAGCTTTTTCCGACTTTAAAATGCTACTTCTAGGAAAAGTACAATAACGCAGTGTCAGATAAAATAAAATCGCCGCATGTACAGATTAGTGCTCCGTGTGCTACATGAACAACCTTTCAATCACTTGGTGGCTCATGAAATACACCGTAACGTCTGAGTAATCACACCTTTTCTCTTGGATCCGCTAGTAAGAAGTTGAATGAAGACTTCTCCGTCAGATCATGATATATGTAAAAAGTTTTTTGCAAACATGAGCCGACTTTTTCAACATTTTTCGGGCATTGCTTTAATCGTTTTCTCAAACATTTCTTTTTGCAATTGAAAAGTTCTAAACATAAGTTAAAAAAAAGTCAAATGCAACCTGCGAAACGTTTCCGGCTTGTCTGAAGAAACAAGCAGGGCTTAGGCAGGAATCCAACCGGCGACCTCCAGTCTAATATTCTAGTACACTATTGAATAGTCTAAGGGGCTCCCCTTTTACTGTTAGTAGCGTTTTCTTTTTTAGAAAAAAGTGCAACATTCCTCTTTTTAGTGAAAATTTGCGATATAATGATTTTTTGAAATAGTGAGTTTATAAGAAATTATTGTATCATAACTCACAAAGCAAAATGTTTGTCTTAAGAAAACTTTGAATTGCAATTTTTTTTTGATACGAGTAAAAAGTAAGAGAAATGTTATATTTTTGTTAGAAAAGTAAAAAGGTATAAATTGCAGTGATCAGAAAACGGAATTACTTAAGAAAATCAATAACGCAAAATAAGAAAGAAATTCTTATATCGATTAAGAAAATCTTGAATCAAGAATTTTAATCTTAAAATAAGTCCAGGGGGCTAATTCGGGCAGTCGTGATCGAAATAATATTCGAATAGAAATTAATTTCGATAGCGAACAATTTTCTAATGATGTTAGTCAATACTAAACGAATCGATTTGTTTCTTTAGTGTTGCACAAAAAGCACATATAAAAACGCTTTACAACACTAAAAAATAAAAAAAATTTAAACAAAAAACATTGGTTGTGTAGAAAAATTAAAAAATCTGCTAAGTTGTCTTAAGAAATTGTAAGTTGATAAAATAAAATGAATGGTGAATTCTCTTTTTATTCGCCACCTTCCGATTCTGACGAGAATGCAAATCTCAATGTTATTCGGAAAAAAATACGATGGAGCAGCGATCCCTTATGAGTAAGTTTAACATGTAGAATAAAGTAATAGGTTCACAAATATTATTAATTAATTTTTTATTCTTAAATTTTCATAAATTTGTTAACTTACTTACATTTTCTTTTATATTCTTTTTAATAAAAACGTTAATTCGAATGCTTTTATGCTTACGAGTAAAAACTCGCAAGGTTGCGTTCGAATGATCATTCGCTATCGAATGCCATCATTAGAAATTTCGATACATTTTACTCGAAAACGAATAAGAGAATTCCAAAACTAAAAAATCTCGCACGTTCGCGTAAGAACTTGTTCATATACGACTGCCAGAATTAACCCCCAGAATTATTAACTCCAGCATGAATATTTCATTCCCGATCACTACTCTTTCAACTACTCGCAAAGTCATTTCATGTCTGTACAAGTTTGCTTTATTGTTGTTGTATATGATATTGCTGTTGAATTTTAGCAGGATGGGTTCGATATTAGAGGCCGACATTTAAAAAAAACTACAAACAAGTGAAAAATAATTTTATGAAATGCACATTTTATATCAAGTCTGTTGCAATTTGTATGTTTTTGGATTGGATACATGCTCCACATCCATCATGCATTCAGATCAAAGTTGTTCAGTAAGCCTGCCTTTTTTTGATTAAAAATTTTTTTTGTCTTCTAATCAATCCGTTTTTGAATCAAGCGTTCTCTGCTTAGTTTAGAGTCTGAGTTTATCGTACCGCTTTGGCTTGATTTAAATGCGGATGACTCGATTTTTATTTTGAGTATTTGTAAGCGAATTATAGTTCAAGTTTTTCTTGAAACTTTAGTTGCTGAATACCAATGTTCGGCTGAACGTTCGGGTTCGGTGTCGTAGTGCGGCAAAAAGACAAGTTCAGTTGATGTTCGGTGTTCGGCAAAATGTTTGTCACTACATTTTTTCCATGTTTGTATATCATCAAAGATACAAAAAAATCAAACCCGTAAAATATTAACGCACAAAAAATACATCGTTGTCAAAATAAAAGTTTTCTATGTGTGCTACGAGTAATTTAGTTTTTCTTAAATAAAAGAATCAAAAAATTTTAAACTTTTTCGATTCTTTAAAAAAAAATTTGGTTTCGGTCTTAAAAATCTATCGAAATTCGGCTACAGGGTCGGTCTAAAAAAGTGCGTTCAGTCGGACACTGCTCACTACACTTAAATAATTTTTCTAAATTGTCCTTCATAATCAACAGTTTTGTCAGACCTGAAAATTAAGTTATATTAAGTTTTTTTTAATAAATGTCAGGTGTTCAGTATGTGTTCTCTATTCCACCAAATAAATTGCAGAAAGAAACAAATACTTGGGTTAATAAGTTAGTTTAAGTTTTTGCTCTTGACAAGTTGAAAGAAAAGTTGATATTCATACGAGGGTTACTTTAAGTGTTTTAGGATTTAAGAGTAAATAATTAGAAATATTTATAATCTAAAAAGTCGCATTAATTCTTTAAGTTATGCACGAATGTAAAATATAACACTTATTTCTCTTAACCTTTCTTAACCTTTGGGTCAATTTGGCCTAATTGAATTTGTTCATTCTATTTTTCCGCTGTTAATTATATCGATGCAATCAAAAGATTTTATTTTATAACTTTTTTAAACTAAAATTCTCGAAAGAATTCAGGTTCTAGTTCGTTTTTCATATCTCTATTAGGAACAGGAAGAGTTAAATTATAACAACTGCAGGGGAATTGTGAATATCCTGTGCAGCCACGCAATTTATCTGCATCCACGTCACTACACATTACTGTATGTATATATATGTATATGTACTGTTTGTATGTACAAATTCGAATGAGTATTTAGCCACGCATACATTAAATAACCTAAATTTCGCTTTGGAAAATCAAATCAAATGAATTTAATTTCATTATTTACTATATCGATGGTTGTTTGTAATATAAATTCTCCAGCCCACAACTAAAAGGAGTTTTTAATTTATTTGCCCTAAAACATTGTCAGTTGTTTGTACTGAAATAAATCGGAATTTAGCAGTGCAATATCGCTAATGACAATTACACACTACGAAAATGATGTCATCCAAATGATGAGTGATGATTTGAATTTATTTAAAAATGATTATTTTGACAACCGATTTCATGTCAGGCGAATGGGATGAAAAATGAAAACTTTTAAATGGCTTGTTGTTTATTCGTAAATATTTATCATGCTTAAATATTATTATTCATTACGCTACTTATAGTCCTAAACCATAGTCAGTTAACAAAATTATGAATGATGTTAAATATTTTATTGCATATTTTTGTTTGTGTTTTTATACAGTCTATATTTGGTGTTAGTAATTTCCCTTTAAGCAACTGATATACATACATCTGTGAACAATAAAATAGGTACCATCTATATAATTTTAAAAAAGTGTACGTTTTTCGTTTGGACGTAAAGAAGAAATAATTTCTGTTAAATTCTTATTGCTAAAAGTTAAATAAACCAAAATAAACCAAATAGACAAAAAAAATAATATTAAACAAAAATTAAAATTCACTTGGTCAATAAAGTAGGTACTGCGAAAGAAATGCATATAACAAGAATTTTTCCTTGATAACTGACAAGAAGTATTAATTCTTCAGTAGCCAATATGTCCACCATACTACATATTTTTAATAACTTTATTTATTCTGTTTGACATTGATGAAATACTTCTACGCCAGGTTTCAACAGGAGTGTCACACCATATTTCCTGAATTTTTTGCCACAACTTCGTTTTGCTGTGAATATTTTACTTACTCAGCCTCACTTTTAGGTCTCCCAAAATATTTTCTTTGGGGTTGAGGTCAGGTCGGGCGACTTGGCCACTCCTAAAACACTTACTTCATTTTCTTGAGACCAACCAACTTGGATGAATGCTTGTGGTCGTTAACTTTTTCGAATTTCCTCTTCAGCATAAGGTAACACAACTTCTTAACGAATATTTTTATAATTTTGTTCGTTCTATGAGGTGCATGGGGCCTACTCCAAAGTAAGAAAAATATTCTCTAACCATTATGTTACCACCTCCATTCTTTATTTTTATTTTTTATTCTTGTAACGTGTGTGAAATTCCTGACCCTTAGGTCGTCTATCATTCCGCCCAGCATTATTTGTGAACAAGTTTATTTTAGTTTCGCCACTCCATAGTATATATAGCCGCCATCTTTTAACTTTCTGTGGCCCACTTCAAGTTCTATGTCAATTTGCAAACTGTTTCCTCATCTGTAAATTATTTTTTTTAACAACGGAACTTTGATTCGTCTGCGAATCGGTGGTATCGCTACGGTTTAGGTCATCGGGATATGCTAACAAAAAAAAAGGATCCCGTCTGTGTAACTGTAGAATGGGCCAACACGAATTTAAGATAAGATCGTGAGTAATTTTTCAGTCACGAGAACGAAAACAATTAGTTATGTATACCCATGTACGCCCTCGTTCTTTTGGCTCACACTCATGCACGTTCACGCAAGTGTAAAAAAAAATTAATCTCAATCGCGAAAACTCACACTCACAAAACATGTGCTGCCGGAAAATTTTTAAATTGAAGTAAAACATTTCTTTGTTGAAACAATCAAACCAGGATGAATTTGAAGTGCAGGCAGACTAAACAGGACAATATTTTTCAGCTCGCTGATTTGGGACTCAATTCTGAGAATTGCACGTAAAAGTATCCCTAAAAATAAGATCTTCTGCATCATTTGTTATGTCAGTTGGCTGCATTAATAATTTAATTTACATTTTATGATCAGAAGAACATTGAATATTTCAATATGGAGAATAACATGTACGAGTATACGTTCGGTATACCGAGATATAACCGTGTCAAAATATAGAAAAAGTGATAAAAATCCACCTTGAACAAAAAAATTCGTATGACCATTAAATTCTTAATGCAGAAATTTTTATTTTTGGGGCTACTTTCACGTGCAATTTTCAGAATTGATCAGCTGCTTTTACTTTTTTTCATAAATAAACACAAGGGCAACAACCCCTAATTACAATAACCAATCTGTGAGAATCATAAATTTCATTTAGTAGCTTGCTAAATTTCAACAGAGTAGGACTGTTGTGGATTTTTCTATCTTTTTAAGAATATGCAATTTGATTTTTTACACTGAGAAGTTCTCTTTACAAAATTACTTTCATTCATATTTTTAAGCATTCGTATATTTATACATAAGTATATACTATATAAATATGTACATCTTGGATAATTAGTAGTATTATATGAATATAATTTTTTTATTTTGGGAAAAACCACGTTACAGATTATAATTATAGTTTGAAATAATTTTTTTCCTTTTATTCATTCGCCCATTGATATATTCACCCATGCATTCAATACATAATTTAAATTTATAAAACTGATAACAGATAGTAAGTAGATCAATAAATTTCTCTAAGTGTAAAGCATGAAATAGTTTCTCAATTATTCAATTCTCTCTATGTGCCTAACGCTGTGCTAAAGTTACAGACTTCCTAATGATTCTGTGATGGATATTACAATAAGAAGAGAGAATGTTCGGTTTTCTCGTGTCATAACTGCCCAAAACTATTCGGTGCAGATTTTGCGAGTTTTTTGGACTACATTGCGAATAATTTCATTTGTTCGGGCTTCGGTATGGTTGCTCACTGAATTGAACCGGGATGGATAAGAGCTACTTAGATAATACTAAATATAATAAATATTTCAATCAGAAAAACAAAAGCTTATGCTGCGTGTTTAAACTTTTGTTGCAATAATTTATTTTTGTTTTTGATTTTGTATTTGCAATTCAAGCTTCATTGATCATTATCTTTAAACACTGAACTGTAATCTAAATTTTAGTTTTCATTTCTTGAAAACCTTAAGTTAAGACCACGTTTAAGGTTCTTTAACTTAATTGTTGAAATTATATTTGCATTGAAATGCATTTGGACAAGCCGTTCTTTTTGTGTTAAACAATTGAGTTTTGTTGTTTTATTTTTTCTCTCTTAGTTTTGCTTAATTTTGTCATGATTTTCTTTGGCTGCTCACCGTTTTACTTAAACGTTTTTTATTTAACACAAAACTGTTGGCTACTTTGACATCAACGTTACATTAGAGATAACCTTTTTGCGATTGTTATTTTTTCCTTCTATCAGTCTTTTATTTGTTTGAAATTATGACTTAAATAGTATTAATTAAAATAATATTTCTGATTAAAAAAATCTTTATAAAGCTAATTGAATTTACTTTTTACATTTTTGTGTGATGACCTAATCACAATTGTGACTACTGAAACACAATTAAATTCAACTTTCAAAAGCCGTGCTTTTCTCTGAATATTTGTGTAGTCTTAGGTACGAACTTGGCAAACATTTGCCCAGAAAACGTAACGTGTGATTTAATTTGGTTTTTATATCACAAAATGAAGTCAATTATGCCGCAAAATGCTATTTTTATATTATTTTTAATAAATGCGAACCCATATTTAAAAAAAATATTGGAATTAAAGAAAATGCAAATTTAGCTTATCTGTTGGTCACGTTTTTTTTCAGCAAATATTTGGCAAGTGTGACGTACCTTTAAAATAACAGATTATACAAATATTCACTTCCTTGATGACAATTTCACTGATAAGAAAACAGAATTTCTATCGCAAAAAAATTTGAGAAAAACTGTTTTCTCTTTTTCAATTTTGCAGTTTTTACCATCTTCGCATAAAGCGGAATTTTTGTACGAATTTTTGTCCTTTTTACGTACAGTTTAGCGACTTTTAATCACTGCTGTCCGCTTTTAGCAAATTTTTGCTAATTTTCGCAAGCTTTTGATATTCTTTACAATATAGTCGTTCGTCCACGTAAGAAATAAAAATAAACCTATCGCATAGGTTGTTATGACGAATTTCAGTCGATGTTCTGATTGTGCGCAAATAACTAATCCCCGAAAACTGATTTACATAAATATGTATATATTTGGTTCTGAACTAAAACTAGTTTACCGGTTTATTCTTAAAAAAATATTAAACGGTTTCGAATAATTTAGATTTTCCAATAAATTTTCACCGAAAATAATATTTTTTTAGAATAAAATAGTTTTTGTAGCTTCCCATTTTTAATCAAGATCAAGGTGTATTTAATTAGGTGACAGCATTAGGAAAACAATTACAACAATACAAGAACAACAGGCATTTTTTTGTGTAGTTTCATTGCGTATGTCAAAAATCTAACCCATAAAACGGAAAACAGATACAAAAAAAAGTATTTTGTATGTATTTTGACATTTGCAACGAATAGTCAGTCAGCTGCTGTAATGATGTCACCTGGTTAAATACGCCTTGATCAAGATACCTAAAACGATTTAATAATAATATGATAATATGTGATAATATGAAAAACGAAAGAGACTAAATAAGTACAGGAATATTCGTTTACAACTAAAAATGTTTGATGAAATAATTGATTTTTGCAAGATGCCTATTCCCTCTTCATTGAATGTTTGTTAGTTTAAATATTTAAGGACGTTTGAATAAAATCTGTCCGAGTGGGTGACTCGGGGCCTGCCGAGGTGTGCTGCTGTACCGGAAATTTTTACTTGTTCTCCCAGCAAGTTTTCAAATTAGCATTTTCTGTCTTTTCTAGTTATAAAAAAAATTATTTTCATTCTTTGATGAAGTCTTAAGGCCTCATTAGTTTTTACTTTTCGTTGCCGTTCTGTGCCGTTCTTTTCTGTAGAAAATATTTCTTACTTGTTCTGTGTCTGAACTTTCGGATGTGAACGATATAATTAGAGGATTGAATTTTGTAAATGTTTGCAAAATGTTTTTTACTTGAATAAAATATATAAATCTTTAATAATTTGATTTAAAATAAAATATTCTGACTTTTAAAACAAAATTTGTAATATTTCAGTCCACAAAAAACTAATACATACAAACTCTTGGCTGTCACTGAACGTTGTATACTATTTGCTATAGAATAGTCCCCAATGAAAAAGTAACAACAAACCACACATACAGTTTTTCAATTGAACAGAAACAAAACAGCTGATCCGTAACAGAACGGAACGTACAAACTAATTCTGCGTTTATTGTACTCGAAGCTCAACTTTTATGGCAAAATAAGAAGTTAAACTGTAAATAAACATATGAAGTATATACTTTTCACTAGTTCTACTTCGGTATTTTAAACATGACTTTAACAAGAAGTTGTCCATTGAGGGAAGTATTTACCATTTTAGCTTACAAATAACGATTTGAAAGCATTGGAGTTGTCATTAGCGTGAGTCAATTGAAATTGCAATTAAAATACTTTATGATCGATTCCAGATCTAAACTAAAAATGCTTGTTTAGTGGCGTTTACTTAAGTCTAGCCAGCCCCAGGTAAAATAGATTGTTTCATGTGTTTGCTTCTGCAGTTGTTGTTCACGTATCTCGTGATCGGCTGAGACCAAGATTGGGCCGCCTTCTCAACCGAGGATGTTGCGGGCTAATGAATTTGCGGCTATTCAAGATTCTTTAAAATATTTTTTGCGGAAGTGGAAATGATAAGGAAAGACTTAAGGCAGACATAACTTTCTTTTTTTTTGAACAGAACACTCCATTTATTTATGTGACTGATAATTAACTTTTTTATTCTGTCAACAATAACAACAACAACACACTAAGCCACGATATTGTTTGTGCATCAGGGGGAGGGTAAAATTTTGTTAGGTCAGGTGATGTGTTCTCTTCACAAGTCATGGCAACAGTAAGTTCAGAACAATTACCTTTTTGTTCACTTGATTTTCAATTCTTGGAAGTTTATTTTTTTGAAATTGCATTAAGATCTTTCAATATGAATCACATCGATTTATATTAACCTGCAAGTTATTAATAGTGGCGTAATCTGAGTATGTCTGCAATAATTCGATTTTTTTATGCAATTTAAAACCTTTGACTTTGTGTATTTCGATGTGCTGTTCTATAAGTTTTCAAATCGTGTTAATATTATAAATAATTGCTGCTACTTTTTATCAGTTATTACTTTTAATATAAAGTGTAACCAACCACTCAAGGAAAACAAATTTGCATCTTGAGTTTTTTCGCACATTATTTAAGCAGAAAAGAAAAAAAACTTAATAATTATAAAAACTATAAGCAAAGAAAAAATGTTGCAAGAGAAGTGTGATCAGAAAAAACTTAATGACTTTTGCGGGCTTGTAAGCAGAGGTGCCAAACGTGTCGATTTTAAGCCATTTTTGACGATTTTTTATAGCAAATTTCACCAAATTACGTTTGACGATTTTTGTTTAGTATCCCTTATACTTTGACGATTTTTTGACTTCGCTACTTTTTGCTCAAAGTAAACTCTACGTATGGCTGAATGTCAAGTTCTAAAAATATATTTTTGTTTTGCGGCCAATATCGATGATATTTTGATACTGCTAAAGAAATATTAAAAAATTTAAATGACATTAACGAGCTTTGATGGATTTGATGAATAATCTAAATAAAACTGAAGGAATTCAATATTACAACATGCACTATGGAATGACGAAACTTTTTTAAAATATTTTAATAAATTTTTTAGTAGATGATTGTATAAAAAATACGCCTCTAAATCAAATTAATTTCCAGAGCCGTAAAAATTTTTTAAAAAGGGAAGAAGGTTATATTGGTGTGTATGTAAAAGAACTGTTAAGACAATATACAATTGATGTTGAAACTTTTAATCATTTTATTGATAATTGTGTGTCATTTTACGTCGAATTGTGTTACCAAATAAAAAAAAAGATTTGATTTCTAGGACAAAATTATAAAAAATCCTAATTTAATTACACCATCTGTGATTTTGAAAAAAACTCCGAAATTCTTCCTTTATTAAAAGGTTTTTCTAATCTAGTCTCTAAAGAAAAATATCAAGATATTGAACATGAAACAAGAGAACTAAGATTTTTGGATTTCGCATTAAATATAATAATAAATCTCTTTTTCCAAATTTATGTGAATTTGTAAATAACTTAATGACTGCTTAAGTCTTGAGCTAATGTTGAAAGAATATTTAGCAAAATTAATCTTAATAAAACCAAGATAAGAAATTCTTTGGAAACTCATTCATGGGAATCTAAACCATCCAGGACGCCACCCTAACGGATACAAAAAAATCATTCAAATCGGTGCAGCCTTTTAGGAGGAGTTCAGTGACATACACACGTACAGTAGAATTATATATATAAAGATTTTAAAATGTACTTCTGCCTTGGCCTAAAAAGTACGTTTTGATTTAATGATTGTTACAAAATCAAAAACCCATTTTCCATCCTTGGTTTGATATCAAGAGTTTAACTCACTGAGCTATTGCACAAATCTTTTGTTACGTGCTAAAAACTCATTTTCACGAACACACACACTTTTAAAAAATATATGCCATCCGCAGGAGTTGCAAAATCGCTCATCTGCATAATAAGCGCATGGTCTCAGAGAATTATGTATTCATTTATTTACGTAGTAAGTAGTTAAATAACTACGGTAAAGAAGGTATTATTTATGTAGTTGGTGTGGAAAATTAAGTTGTTCTTAATAGAAGGCACTAAAAAGTTTTTGCTGGGTACTTAATAAATAAAATAAACCGTTCTCGTATAACTTAGTGCAGAATTGTAGTTAAGATTTTTTCGATCTTACTTTTAAAACAGTTGATTGTTGCGCGAATTTAGTTTTTTTTTCTTGTGTTCATACAAATGAAATTTTCAGTTAATTATTGAAATTATTGTTAACTTTATTTTCTGTTTTATATCAGAATTTATTTTCCCATCACACTAATGAAAATTGAAAAAGGAATATATAATTAAGTTGCACGAAATATTTTTAAATATAATAAAAAAATATTGATATTTGAAAGGATATCTAAAGGGGTTTTCAATAAGGATCTAAAAACTGGAACAAGTTGTAGAAATTTCGGTGCTAAAAATAGCTAATTCAGTTCTTGAGTTACTTTGATATGGAACTTTTCTCTGAATTATCAAAGGTTCTCTGTTAGTGAATAGTTTGACTCGAATTCCACTTTATTTTTGTAGAAAACCATTCCGCTGCCCAGAGCAACACTAGAGAGACAATCCCACAATAACCACCGATAATCTATCACTCTGCCGTAAATTATGCAGTGATCAGATCAGGGGCCCATTTCTCGAGTTACAAATCTAATGACGTTTTCTTTTCATGAAAAAAAGGGCAACATTTCTTATCCTTTTTATTGCAAATTTGCAAAATAATGATTTTTTGAAATAGTAAGTTTATTAGAAATTATTGTATCATCACTTACGAGGCTAAATGTTTTTCTTAAGAAAATTTTGAATAGAAATTTTTTGATTAAAAGTAAAATAAATGTTAAATTTTTTTTAGAAAAGAAAACGGCATAAAAGTTTAATACCCACAAACAAAAATTTTTTGGCTGTTTTATATTCAATTTGTACATTTCGTTGGCTTAATATAGAAAGGACGTATCTCGATTTTTTTACTAAGCGCCGTTTTTAATCTTTTCTGACATTACAATTCCAAATAGACAAGAAAAGCTTAGATATGTCCTTTCTATATTAATCCAACGATTTGTAAGTTGTAGTTTTGAGAAATGAGGCCCTCTTCTCGCCTGTATAGTGCTGGTTTGGACGATTAGTTGCGATGGATATCGGGTCTCGTAAATGCAGCTAAAAGTACTCAGGGTTGTTTGTAGATATTGTTGGACTTAACGCTCTTCGTATTAATAATAAGTGCTGTACGATACGTAGAAGGCCAGGGTTGCATGAATCCTGTTATTTCGAGAAGCCTTCTTAGACAAGATATCGAATAGGTAGGATTCAAAATAAAGTTCAGTTTGTCGGTATATTGCAGTGTCGACGCTGGTAGTGTACCAGGAATCTTCTATGAAGATATTGACCTTTAAGTCAACAAATAGATATTTTCTTCTAAACGATTGAAGGCCTTATTTCAGACTCCACAGCTATCGAAATTGTTGTAGATAATATGCTTATCATATGGGGCCTTGATTCGAAGGCTGTGACATTAAATTTATGGATTATATATTTCGATTTGAAAGAAAACATTTTCGGAACACTATGACTATGTCTAAGCTATTGCACTGTCTCCAGATGCAAATCCAACATTTTTTTGTTTCAATTTTGGATGGCTAAAGTTTAAACGAAATATAAAATTTTTGTGATGAATATCAATAACCGAAACTTCTATAATTATATTACAATAAATGGAGTTGCAAACATCCAAGTGGGACTGAACACCTTCGAATTCGTTCGCTATATGCTATAATCAATCTTTAGGCCAAAATTAAACATTTTGGATAAGAACAAGATGTGGTTATCAATTTAAGCATTTCTAGCATTTTCTAATAGACACGGACGTAAATAGAATCAGACTTTTTATTATGTATGAAAAATTTACTAATAGGGAGTTCCTAAGTCGTCATATACATCTCTATATTCTTTGCCATAATATTGTTTATTTCTATAGTTTTTCTAATAACTTACAATCATGCGTCTGCAAAAATACGTTTGCAAATAATCGATGCATCGAATCTTGACCTACTGTTGCTGTGAAGTTGCAAAACGGATGCAAAATAGATTTCAGAATCATGAACAGGTGTAGTATAGAAAAAAATAAACACTTTTGCTCAAACACAGTCATTAACGACTTGTATTCGATAGCAGGATATGATCTGTTAATCTGTTAATTTAGCTGTCAATGCGACAAACATGAGATTTTACAAAAAGACTCGATTCTGTGGGTTTTAATGCAAATAAATATTTATTTTTGTTAACAATTTTAAAGCATCCGGTTTTTAATTGTTTCATAAAAACAGTTATTACAACAGAATCGGTTTTAAAAAATATATATACTTGTATGTATAAACTTATATTCCATTTTTGTAATATTTATTTAATTTATTACAATAAAATTGCAGCATATAGAAGATTTTCTTTCATCAGTAAATTGAAAGTACAAAATAATCTAAAACACATTTATTTGTACATATTTATTGGCAAAACATAAAGAAGAAAAAAACTATTGAAAAAATAAAATAATCCAACAACTTAAAAAGTGAATGTATTGCAAATACTAAAAATTCACAAAATATGTTTTGTAATTCAACTTTACAAAAAGTTGTAGTTAAAAAAATTTATATATTGAACTCCTAAATCCCCAGACTCTGACTAACATGCCAATTGTTGTGTCCATCTTAAAGAAAACTTTAGTTGGCTTGGCTGGTTTGCTCATTGCTTGGCTGCCTGACTGTCCCGTTCGTTGCCTGTTTCATTTCTAAAATCCGCTTAGTTGGTAACAATTTTATCTTGGCAACAAACAAAACAGTATGTGTCTTTGCTTTTGTTTAAATTGTTTTCGTTCGTGTTGTGTTTTGGGTTTCTCTCTGAACTGTCAACGATTTCATTGCGAACAAAAACTTTGACAAATAATTACAATTTACTGATGTTTTTTTGCTTCAGATTTTCTTTGTCTTGTTTGTTGCAAATTGCATATAAAATATTACTCGTAATAGTTACTCAGGTTTTACATTGTAATTCACATCTAAACGTGACTCAATTTATTTACTTTGCGGCCACCTTCCTTTATATTGTGCCAGAATCAAATTAAACGATAACTTTGGCAAACCCCACCCTTTGTTTGTGTAATAAGTTTTACTTTTTTGGGAACATAAATGACACATTTAACTACCTGATGAGATAAATGATAGAAGAAGGAGAAATGATAGAATTTGAAATATGATGTAACAACAAACAATGTGTTTGATTAATGTTTTAATTTATTTTATATACTTGACCCACGATGGGATTGAATATTACTCCCTGCCAATGTACTGAAGCATTTTAAAACTCCCTTAATCCATCGATGTCTTTTCTCAAAATTACTTGAAAATTTAAAGTAAACTCAAAATGTATACTTTGTTCTTTTTTACAAGCACTTAGGGGATGAGCCTTGTTCATGTAATGCAATTGCCTCAAATTCATTTTAGTTATTTTAAAACGTGTCGAAAGACAAATGCGTCAAGTTACATTTGATAAAAAACAAAGAAAAATGAACTTGCTATACCTCTCAATAATCAATTTAAATTTGTTAATATTTTACTACGTATGTACATATGTAAAATATTAATTATGGGAAATAGTGCGATTAAAAATTTAAAATAGTAAAATTTTAGCAATTTCCATAAAAAGCACCAGTTGAAAACTTTCATAGTTAGTTTTTTTTTGTACAATATTCGAAATTTTCGTACAAATTACGAAAAAAAAATTATGTTATAATATTATTATTTTACAAAGCTATCGAAAACTTTTCGTGATAATTTTTTCTTTGTTAAAAATTTTTATTTCTTATACTTTGAGATATTTTTCATTTAATATTCATTTAATATGAAACTAATGAGCTTTATTTTGTATTTAAAATTTGTAATCGCACTTTTTCCATAAATTAATATTTTACTTATTCAGTAAAACATTAACAATTTTGTTAAAAACAAATTGCAATTGATTATTGAGGGGTATAGCTAGTTCCTATGCGAATTTCACTGTTGCTAACGCAGATCATTAAAGTTGTAACAAGAACTCAAAATCAACCAATTGTTTTTTTGTTTGACGAATTTTGCCTTTTTCTTCGACATTTTTTACTAGATTAAAGAAAGCAAGCAATATTTTATTTTAATCGGAGAAATCCGACAAACAAAATAAGGCTAAATGTCATATTAAATTAATTTAAATATATGTATATAAAAAATAATATAAATTGTTATTATAGCGGACATAGTAATACTTCATATACTATGAAAATTTAAAGTGTCTACATATTATAAATACAATTCATAAAGTTTTCTAAAGTGATAAATAATAAATAATGTTGTATTGTCATAAACATGGCAAGTTGAAATATGCACAAAAATGATTAAAATATGCATGCAAATATTACAAAAAAAATCTTTAAAATATGCACAAAAATATGGACCCGAAAAAACACTAACTAATAATAATTAATGTTTATAATTTGTTAAATAATACGGTTAAATAGTTGATATTCCTGATCACTAGTATCCACCGTCAAAAGTGGTAAAATTGAACAAAGAACGCTGATGAGATGGTGTAGCGACCTCGAAATCAGTACTGATCCGTTCTGCTAGTATGATGAATAATAAAAAAAATTGTTCTATATATAGTACTCTCTTAATAAAAAATAATAATGAATTTATCCAACAAATTTTCTAATAAAAATTAAAGAATAAAAAAATTAGAATAAATAAATGGGTAAATTCGGGTTTGAACTTGAGCCAAAATCAATCGTTTCAATATATAAAAAAACTAACTAATAATTTTTAATCAATTTTATTTAAACAAATGTTTATTACAAAGTGTAATCAGATATTTTTTAAAGTTTTGAAATTGAAAGGATCTTCGATTGTCGCACAAAACGGTCATATATTGAAAATATACGTTCAACATCTTGCTCAACGTTTGAAGGCTAACATTTCGATTAAATAGTTTGTTGTTAAGTTTTTCAATAAATATTTTATTCTTAATATTCTGAAGTTTTTCTTTTACATCTTTCATGACGGACAAACTTTCATGTAAAGAAAGTCCTTTGGTTTCTAATTTGATTTTACTGTGGCAAATACATTCAAAATTATGCTAAATCTGTTTTTGCTGATGAATTCTTAAATTAAGCCTTTGCATTACATATCGACTTTGCCTCATCATCACAGTGCTCATTTAAAACGCTGCTTATTTCTATAAAGTTGTTAACCAAGATTCCCATCTAGTGGGTGATACAGGGTTGCAATTCTATGCATGAATTATGAATTTTTAATAATCACATTGCGGAGCTGCGTCAGTTATCACAAGTAGTTTTTGTTAAAAAAAGTTTCCAACATCCGAAATTTTTTTTAATTTTTTTTTAAAGAACACACACAAACCGCGAAGCCATTTGGGCTTATCTGCAGAAACACTCAGGGTCTAGGCAGGAATCGAACATGCGACCCCCAGACTAATAGGCTAGTTCGCTATCTGGTCTACGGGGCTCCAAAAATGTTTTGGGAAAAATTAGAAAAACATGCAAATGCATATTTTGCATGCAAAAACTTTCCCTGGTCATAAAGGTTAAACTCAAATGACAGAAAAAATATATATGGAAATTAATATTTAAAAAAAACAATGTCCAGAAAAAACAGACAACAACTTATTTCACAGATTATTACTAACTAAATTTTGTATTCAGTCACTAATCACATTATATCCTTCTGTTTCCATTTTATATTTTAATACTCTTATATATAGCGAATTCTTAAATACTTCTTTCATCAGAATTATTTTAATTTTTGAAAGTAAAATAAAATAATATTGAAAATAAAATTTTGCTTGGAGTTTGTGAACAAAAAACAGCTGACAAAATAGCACACTGAAAAATCATAGATAACAATTAAAGTATTTTCATATAATATTTTCACGCGAAAAGTATCAACAACATTTTTATGACAGTCATTAAATTTTACGCAATATTACAAATAGGACGCAATAGAACACTTTGTAAATTTCCTAAATATATAGAATAATTATGAGATATTTTTTGTGGGACACCTTTAAATTGAAGGGATTCCTAAATGGCATTGTGATTAAGAGTATCGAATGCTTTTTCGAAGTCAATGAATATTCGATATAGAGAAGACTGGCACCGACTATTCCACTATTATTCCGAGTGTATTGACATGATCAATAAATGATTTGTTTGGATGAAAGCATCAGAGATTATTTTGGTTATTAGATATTTTATTTTAGTTTGTGCTAAAAGACCAATCCATAAAGGATTTGAGTATATTTTACATTTACTTTTTAACCATCTTTTATAGTTTAGTTTAAATATTCATAATTATAAATTTTATAGCATCTGGTGAAACATATATACATATGTATATCCTTATTGATTCTTCGCCAGAAATCTTGCTCAAATATTTTTTACATCGATTTTTTTAAATTTTTTACATATCCAAAGAAGTAAACGGTGTAAAATGGTTGCGATTTCTTATGATGGATTAGTTGGCCATTGATTTACTACCGTGATTCTTATATTTGATGACCTTATTTTTCTATTTATTTTACATTTCGTATATCTCTTATTTTTAAAAACTCTTGAAACTTAAAATTAAAAATTTTCGTGATTCGAAATTTCTCGTGCCTTTTTATTGTAAGACTGATCAGCAGAAATTGTATTTAAATAAGACTGATTTTTGTATGACCATAACTAATAACAGCAAAAATGAATAAAAAACTAATATGTATTGCACAATTGTGTTTTCAATGTTTTGTTTAAAAATTGATTTAATGTTTCTCCATATATGCCAACAAGTTTAAACTGATTGTTCGTCTAAACTATGGCCATCTAACAGCTTCTTACACATGCTCCCAATCACAATTTGCGAATGGTCTGTTGCTATTTTACGCCGTTTATTGCAGTTTTTCTTTATTTATTTATTTAATTTTTTTCAAATTCTAACTAGAGATGGGATCGTGAGTGACTTCACTTACGCTCATGCACGCTCACGATAAAAAACTATACTCATCTTATATTTTTGACTCAAGTTCATGCACGCTCTCGTGAGTGGAAAAAGTCACAATCACGAAAACTCACACTCAAACTCTACAAAATACTTACGAAAAAAATACTATAAAATAATTAAATTTTTTTAAATATTATTACTGATCCCTTCTGCAAGTATGGTGAATAAATTTTTTCAATAATACTTTCTTAATAAAAGTTTATCAAATTAAAAAAGAAATGGTTAAAGTCAGATTTGAACTTGAGCTAAACAATTCCTTTTAACATAAACCAAAAACAGTTCAACTAATTACGTACAAACAATAATTAAAAAATTATATAAACAATTACAATAAAGCAAAAAAAAAAACACGAAACAATCACTCTAAAAATTTACTCATGCACACTCAATTTTTTATACTCACGTATATGCACACTCACGTAATTGAACCAAGAAACTAATCACGTTTGATTCACGATAATTACGTGAGCGGTGTCCATCGTTAATTCGAACTTGCTTTTGTTTTAAAATTGTATCATTTTTTTAGTTGTTGTATGAACTTTAATTTCCTACCGCTGGAAGTTGTAGAAAAATTATTCTGCATAGTTACAACAATAGCAGACTAGTTTCTACGATTTTTATAGTATATAGTATTTTTTTTTTATCGAATTCCTCTCTCATTCCCAGCAGAAAAAGGTAATAATCATGAGGTAATACATTGATTGTATTATATTTTGATTCCGGAATTCATTATTCTTCACAAAGAAATGTCCCAGGATAATAATGCATTATTTTTATGTGTCCGAAGAACGAACTGTTTAATTCATTCTTCATTCAAAATATATAGTCGGCAACATACATAAATAAAAAATAACTAATGAGAAACACGAACATCTATGCAAAAACAATACTTTCAGTGTGCAACTAATGACATTTGAAATTACATTGTCGATTCCAAATAAAATAAAATATATATAAAAATATATAATAAATTCCAAATTTTCCTGCTGGGTTTATGCTGTGAGCTTTTAGAGTTTGAAACATTAAATTGAGAATTTGCAGTGGCGACCTTGCCGTCTCTCTGTCTATCTGTCTTGGTTTTTAATACCTTTTGGATTTGTTACAATTGGCAAGAAATAAATAATTGTTCGTCGTAATTCTATTCAAGTTTATGCCAGCTGATGAATTAGTACACGGACAAAAATACCAAGTCGCTGCTCGTGACATTATAATAGTATTTTTCCGCAGAAAAATATAGAAAAAATGTTGTTCAAAACACATTTAAAGAAAAGTCCTTAAATTTGTTAAATATTGTTACTTAAGGAGTATTATAATATTATTAATAATCCTACAAACAATTGCTCAATAGCTAATGATTATATGATTGTTCTTCTCTGTTTGGATAATAGCAAAATATATTCGGAACAGGTCTGTAAAACAAGCGATAAATAATCGACCATATTCCCATTATAATTAACAAAAACATTAAATACAAAAACGTGACATTCTAAATAAACAACTTAAAATGAAAGAACTCACTTGTTTACTACGCCTTTCCCACAAATCTAGTTAAAGTATATCAAAAACTCTCTGTCCTTATTGTTCTCATTTCTTTGCAAAAACAAATATGACAAATGCACATGCATGTTTTTTTTATGCTTCAACTTGAAGCACGTGTAATAAGTGTGCATGTATTAGTATCAATTTTAAACGCTTGTAGCTATCAAAATACTGAATCGATTTTAATAAAAATATAGATTGTGCTCATCTGCAAGCAAATGGCTTAAAAATGCATAAGTTTTGTTAACATCGTATGTAAAATGTGAACAGATGCTAAATCACGTGATTTAAAAAATAACTCACTGTTGAATTAGCGCTTTGTAAGTCAATGTAATACGGAAAAAATTACGGAAATTACATGATGCGAAATCACAAAAAAATGTCCTTGCCCATTAATTATGTATGTAGATAGAAATTATAAATCAATTTCAGGCATAATATTTTATATAATAAGTACAAAAAAGACTACAAACTTTGCTATTGTATTAATAGAATTTATTTTCTCAAATCGAGTCAATTTAATTTGCAGACCAAGCCCGATTTTCTTAAATAATGTTTTGACAGTATCTCAATAAAAACGACGGCAAATGAAACGTGAAGTACATAGTTTTAGCTACTTCTGCTTTGGCATTTTAGTATGGTGATGTCATTGGAGATAACTACTTACCTACCACCTTGGATTGCAAATAACGAGTTCAAAATGTCAATATGTACTTAGAAGTCATTGAATTGATGAGTTTTTGATATCCAGTGTTTTAATTTCTGATCTATTGCACAACTATTTTATTACGCGATAAAAAGTTCTTTACGCGAACTCATCTTCTATATTATTAGTAGGCAAACACGTTTTTAGGCCCTTTTACGGTCGTAATACTGAACCGATTTTGGAAGGATTTATATGTTTTTAAAGGTGTTTTACATAGATGTGCACAATTTTAATTTTATTTAAATCGGTTCGATGCTTAGGGAGCTACAAGCTTTTAAAGTTGCTACTAATACATACACACTTATTACACATGCATGTATAAGCTTCAACTTAAAAAATAAACAAAGTGTGCATGCGCGTTTGTCCAATTTGCTTTTGTATAGTAATGAGAATGTTTTTTGTTTTTCTATTTTATCGCATGTATTTATATAAATGTTTAATATTACTTTCTAGAATGCGGTCGATTGAGTCGACCGCTGGATACACTAGTACTCGAAAAAATCACGTGATTTTTGAGTTAACGCAGAATTATCGTATCTTTATTAATCTCTTGTAAAATAATTTATACAAATCTTGTTTAATCACCTACATCATCTTTACCCCCCATCTTGACTGGCAATAGATTCATTGATATATATTGCAGCAAATGTCAAAATTATGTTATGTCCAGTGAAGACGCATCTTTTTCGTACTTGGCAATAATTGCGGCAATAATTGTCAACAGTTTTTCGTTGACAATTATTGCGAACATAAAACGTCATAAATCGTTTGACATTTCCAAATAAAATAAAAAACGACGCGCCATAAAACAAAAAGAAGAAAATTTTTTCAAAAAAATTAAATAAATTCTTAAAAGATACTAAAAAAAGTTAAAAAGAAAATATTTTATAAAATACATAAAAATGCAAAATTTCTTATTTCAGGATGAGTTTTTCAGATGCAAATTTAAAAAGTCTTTCAGTTTCTTCTTCTTTATTATCGAACCTTTCTGTTTTAAATTTTGTAAGTTGTGTGTTAACATAAATACGATTACCCATAGCAAAGCAATAATCAAAGCAATAAGTAATATTGTTCCGTTATTCTGAGGGCTTTATTGCTAGTCAAGACGAGGGGTTAAGGGTGAATATTTATTTATTTATTTTTGGTTTTCCATTTAAGTGTCAGTAAATTAAAAACTTTAAACTTAATTTCTGAAGAACTATTTTTTTTAGACATGACTAAGTTGCAATAAAAGAGCGATATAACTAGAGTAAAGTAGTGCTGACGATATATAGATTCTGTGAAAAAGTACGTTATTCTTAATATAAGTATAAGAGACTATATTTATGAAAGTTGGTATTGAACTTTCTGATGACAATTTTAATGTATAAATTCTTTGCTGTTGTTAAAATAATGGGTAGATTCTTAAATGCATTAACCTGTGCAATCTATCTGCTAACTATTGCATCATTAAATAAAATGTTAAAGTGCTGCAGCACTGTGTGACAGTTCGAAAATGTGGCGCTTTTCGCTCTTTAAATTTTTATTATTGTACAATTACTTCATTTACGAATTTACCCAATTTTTCTTCTCACTGCACGTATTTAATTTTAATTTGCGACAGCTGTGACTTTAAATAATAATGATAAAAAACAATTCAAAGATTTATTTCATTCATTGAGTATATTTTAGTCATTAAAGAATTGATTTCAATGATTAAAATCTCTAAAACAAATATTATTTTAAACTTAAGTTTACTTTGTTAAATACGTTTTAGATGTTAATTATTTTTCTATATCTCTTGTCTTTTTAGGTAAGTCTAACTAATTGTTTTGCCGGTATCTTTAATTTGTAATAACTCATTTACTTTGAGGTAAGTCTCAATAATCAAAATCTTATCTAAATATTATTTTTAAACTTGGCCAAGGTTTGTCCTAAAACATGATTGGCCGTAACACTTTGAATTCGTTTAATATTGAAATATAATAAAATCGGACTAATTAACAAGGCAAAAACATTTCCACGAAAATATGATTTTCTCATTTGCAAAATAAATTATAATTTATATTGTTGTTAGTTATTAAATATTACGATTAAAAAATTTTGCTTGTATTACATATTTCATAATACGAACTACATTGTTATCAAATGCTGTTTCTTTATTTTTTTCTGTAATTTTCATAAATTTTATTTAAACATGCAATCTTTTTACTGAATTTATTTGAAATTAAAATTACAAAACTAGTGAAAGTTTTAGTTGCAGTTATGCATGTCTGTAGTAGTTGTGTGTGCATTTTAAAAGAGACTTTTCTTAAAGTTTGATTTTGTAAAAAACAAAAAAAAAAAAAATAAGCACGACAAGAATAATTCGCAAGAAAACACTTTTTTCAAAATTTATTTTTCTTGAGGAAAGGTGTTTCATTTTTGTGTATAAGTCAATGAATACATTCTCATCTTGTTCCGCCGAACGAAGACAACAGGTACAATTTACGAGTGTATCGTTCTTTATAGTTCTTCAAACCGGACGTTCGATCCTTCGCTGACTAATTTGTATTATGATTTAGCAACGCTGTCGAAAATTTAGCTGTTTCTCGAATTTGCTATCGAACAGAATTATGCTCTCAACCCTGTGTTGTAATTTTAAAAATTTATTCAAAATAAAAATAATTGGCAATTTTGTTGTCGTTGTTATTGCTTTCTGGTCGACCAAATTGTAAACTAATTTAATTTTATCCATCTTTGGCAAATAAAGTTTTCCAAATCATCTCTTACTAACCTGATAGCACTGCAGACATTTGTTGATTTGGCTTGTAGAGACTGGTACGCCAGCTCGTCTGTTGTGTAGAGCCATGGCAATTTTACCCTTTTTTTAACGGTCTGCGACTTTTTGTGAGACTTTTTTTTATTAGCGATTTTAGAGACTTTTTTAAATGTTGCGTCTTTTTACCCTTTTTTGTTTCTCACAAAAAACATTTAATTTGCAGTAAATTTATAATAAAAAGTCGTAAGTATAAAAGCAAATTTCAGACTATTGTGCATTTGGGAACACGTTTATCACTTTTTTGCAACCTTGTCGTGTACACAATGTATTCAAGAAATTGTTTACAAATTTTCGGTAAATGTTTCAAAGAACAGTTTTAGGAAAAAAGCTTTTTAAAGAAAGAAATTGTGGGTTTTGAAGTGCTTACTTTACAAAGTTAGTCGTAAAACATGAACATTCTTTAAAATAAGAATTCTTGTTAAAACGAAAAGAAAGTCTAAAAACGAAAAAGAAAATAATGCTAGAAATACGTGTTCAGAGGCAAAAGAGACCACGGAGTCTGAGAGGAATAACGTCAACAATGCTGCAGGTCCTTACAAGAAACGTAATATTTCGCAATACTGTTCGAGATACTGGGAACTGAAGTATAAATAGCTTAATAGTCAATGCGCCTTTTTTGCATTGTTTGTAAACAGCTTTTAATGAACCAAAAGAATAATATTTCTCTTGGCTTCGTTTTTAACAGAAGTCATACTCCTTTCATTTTGGCAGCATACGACACCGAAGTTTCTTAAACTTAACTAAACTTGTTCAGTATAAATGAAAACATGTAAAGAAGAATATATAATGCAACTGGATATGTTATGAAATATGATAAAAATGTATTCTGTAATAAGCTTTTTGTTTTGTTTCAATTGTTTTTTTATTTTTTTATGCTTTTTATTGAAAAGAAAAAGTTTGAAAAAAATATGTTCGACTTTTATTTGCTCAAACGACTTTTTTGTGCGACTTTATTTTTTAAAAACGACCTTTTGTGCGACTTTTCAAAAAATCCCAACGGTAACCCTGTGTAGAGCAAATCCATTATTTTTTTATAAAACCGCAAACAAATGATCTATCTGAAATTCATGTCAAAACTTATTTGAATAGAAAGAGTTACGTAGTGGACTCGAATTCCAAAGATATTCCGTAATTGATTTATACTTCCGGCGAGTTCGTCATATGATAAATCGTAGAATCATAAATCCGTCGTATAATTTAAATAAATTGAAATTTTTTGATCAAGTGGCATTTAATTTTAGTGTCAGCTGAAGTGTGCTATTGTGAACAATTCGAATGAGCTATGCGTTATTATTCGTCGAATAAAAATTCGTGCGATCAACTTTTTCGACCGCAGTCAAAGATCGATTCATAAAATTAAAATTTCTATAAAAAAAAATAAAAAATTTGAAAAGAATAATGTCACTTAATTGGCACAAGGGGTCAATGTGTGTTATAATATATTGATGTGATTGTAATTAATAAAAACAAACTTTTTTTAAACTTTAGGATAAACGAATGCTAGTATTTATTCATTTTTATTACTAGCTACAAAACAAATCTTTATTTCAAATATAAGTCTTCTATCACTAAAAGTTAAAACCAGAATCGCGCTTCAAATTACATGACGTGTTTTTCTATTGTTCCAACATCCTCTCTTGTTTAAAATTGAGTTCGACTACGAAGTCGGTTTGCATGTTTTCTATGAAGAATGTTGCGATTATTCATTACTACCAAAACGTTGTAAACAACCGATCCCAGCTTTTCTATAATTTCACCCGGGTACCAAATGAACTTGTTATTTTTAAATATTTTTGCGAAAACCAAATCACCTTTTTGAAAACTTTTCTTACGAGCCCCATGCTTCTTATTATAGGCAACTTCCATTTCCTCGTTTTTTATTGGCTCCGTTTTTTCCCCCTTTTTTAAAAGATCCATCTGCAATCTTAAAGCTCTACCAACAAACCATTCGGCAGGAGATTTATTTTCAGGAACATTTGGATTAGGTGTTGCACGATATTGTCCCAAAAATATCATTAAATTTAATTTATCATTCTTTGAGTCACATTCATACGATTTCTGTAAAGATCTTTTAACGGTATCGACAAACCGTTCTGCTTGTCCATTTGACTGGGGATGATATGTAGGAGTTGTCAAGTGTTTAATTCCATATGTTTGGCAAAAAAGGTTAAATTCGGCACTAACAAATTGTGTGCCATTATCAGTTACAATTGTTTCGGCGATCCATATCTACTTATGAACTCCTCCATTTGCATAACAACTGATTTGGAAGATATTGTAGATAATTGTGCAACTTCAGGCCACTTTGAAAACGAGTCCACCATAATTAAATAATAATAACCCCTCACAGGTCCAGCGATATCAATATGGAGCCTTTCCAAAATTTCCTGTGGCAAAGGCCATGAACCAAGTTCTGCTTTTACTGGAGATTTCGCTGCGGAAGAGCACCCAGAACATGCTTTAACGTAATTAGCAATGTCGGTATCTATACCTGGCCAATATATATATGACCTTGCAATAGTTTTAATTTTTTCGGTACCTTGGTGACCACGGTGAAGTTGTTTTAAAAGTTTGCTCTTAAATATTAATGGAACTATTACACGTTCTGCAAACATTAAACAACCATCAACTACGTAAAGAAAAAAGGATGATGGCCAGCCCTGTTGAGTATATTTATAAACTAACTGCAATGTTGAGTCAGCTTTTGAAGCATCACAAATCATCTGTCGCGTAACTGGTAACTCTTGCAAATTTTCTTGTAAAATTGTTTTAACATCATCTTCTAAATATAATATATTTGCAATTATGAAATCTTCAGTCGCCTGCTGATCATTTATAAGTCTTGATAATATATCTACGTTTCTAAAATCTTTTGTATTCACATACTGTATATCAAAGTTATAGCACATCATAGTTAAAGCCCATCTTTGCAACCTGTTTGCGGTGTGAGTTGGGATTCCTTTTTTTGAACCAAAAAATGGCCAATAACGGCTTATGATCCGTAAGCAAAGTGAACTTTCTACCATATATCATTTTATGAAATTTCGTACACGCGTACACAATGACCAAAGCATCTTTTTCAATTTGACTGTAACGTTTTTCTGTAGATGTTAAAGCACGTGAAATGTGATAAATTACCTTGTTAGAACCATCTGGCATTGAATGATAAATTTGACCTCCAATTCCGACTATGGAAGCATCAGCAGCTACTGTTATTGGAAAATTAGGATTATAGTGTGTGAGCAACAATGATGATGTTAAGTTTTCTTTAAAATTTCTGAAAGATTTTTCACATTTATCATTCCAAACATATTTCACGCCATTTTTTTAGTAATTAATCTAGTGGATGTCGTAGTTTACTCATTTGAGGCAAAAAATTAGCATAGTAGTTAACAGCTCCCAAGAATGATCGAAGCTCAGAGACATTTGTTGGTCTGGGTAAGTTTTTAATAACCTAAATTTTATGAGGATCAGGATGTATACCTTCCGAATCCAAAATATGGCCCAAGTACTTGATGGAAGACTTAAAAAATTATTAGCTTACAAATAACGATTTGAAAGCATTGGAGTTGTCATTAGCGTGAGTCAATTGAAATTGCAATTAAAATACTTTATGATCGATTCCAGATCTAAACTAAAAATGCTTGTTCAGTGGCGTTTACTTAAGTCTAGCCAGCCCCAGGTAAAATAGATTGTTAAAAATTTCACATTTGTTCCAATTTATTGTCAAACCATATTGATGAAAACGCTCAAAAACCTCCATAACAAGCTTATAATTTTCTTCCATTGTTGCTGTGGCTATTATAATGTCATCTAAATACGTAATGACACCATTTAGCCCATATAAAATAGTTTCTAATGCTTGTTAGAAAGCCCCTGGAGCTGACATAACCCCAAAAGGAAGTCTATTATATTTAAATAAACCCTTGTGTGTGTTTACAGTCAAACATTTTTTTTGCGTCATCATCTACTTCAAATTGAAGATAAGCATCAGATAAATCTAACGTTGTAAAAGTTTTACAATTTGCCATTTTCGAAAAAATATCATCCACATGTGGTAATGGATACTGATTTTTCTCCACACACGAATTTAACCCGGTAGAATAATCTCCACAAATGCGTATTTTATTATTAGGTTTACGTACCACGACAATAGGGGCAGCCCATTCTGAATGTGTATTATATTCAGTGCCTGAAGGCGATTCAGTTCTTCTTCTACCCTTTGCAACATTGCATAGGGTACAGATCTTTTCGGTTTAAATACAGGTTTACTGTTTAATTTAAGTTCCAAATGAATTTTAATTTTTTTTACAATGTCGTGTTGAATCATTCAAAACGTTTGGAAACCGCGCTTTAATTTTTTTTAAAATATTGTCTTTATTTATGTTTGTTGAGATGTTTAAACAAACATTTTTTATAGGACAATCCCAGTACTCAAATTTTTCTATGAGGTCAATTCCAAAAACGTTAAGTGTTGTAGAGTCTGCTACATAAATAGTCGTAGGGACAGATTTTTGTAAATGATGTATTGTTGTTTTAAATTCACCTATAAAGGGAATGTTGTAGTTTGATGCGCAAGTTGCATTACGTAGGCATTTGTTAAGTGTAGGCTTTCTTAGTCAGTTTACCCAGTTTGTTTTTGATATAATGGCAGTATCAAATTGAAGTTGTACTTGTGTGTTTAGCATGAATACCGTGATAAATTTTCTCAATGATGTATAATCCCTTAATTGATTTACAACAGTTACCTTTTGTGAACTAAAATTTTTATATGAATGTGTATTTTTTTTGCGTTGTTTTTCATTAGTAAAACATGAACAGTAACCGTCTTTGTGACCAATTTTATTACACATTTTGCATTTGTGGTTGGAGTAATCGCAGTTTTTAACAAAATGCATGGCTCCGCATTGCCAACATGGCCTATTGGGAGAAACACTACTATTTGTTAATTGATTATGCTTGTTGTATATCTTTTGAACTTGTGCCTCCTCAGATCTCACGGCAGTCACGAATGGATTTGGAGTTTCTACCAGTTTAACATCTTCTTTTAACGATTTGAATCTTTGAGCTTGCGCCACAAGTGTTTCTAGTTTAAGATTTTCTGTAGTACCTTCTAGAGTATTTAATAGTTTTGCACGCAACTCTGCATCTTTTGCTGAATTTAGACCAATAATAAATATCAAACATTTAAGTTCGTCCGATGTCATTTTACCATGAATAAAAAGTTCACATTGTTTATTTATTCTAGCGCCATAGGTTACAAAATCTTCCAAATCATTTTTTGCGTTTTAAAACACTTGTATCGAATACTAAACAAAGACTCTTTTTTATCAAACATTATTTTCAACTGTTGCACAGTTTCATCAAAAGTCAATTCCTTCGGTTTTTTAGGAAAAATACAATCGGCATATTTCGTATAAACGTTTTGATTAAGTTTTCGAAGAAGCAATCTGGTTTTGGAACTATCACCTAAATTTTTGGTATCTTGTAGAAAATGTTCTTCGAAGCGACTAAACCAATTTGAAAAAGTGAGGTTATCTTCGGGATCATATCGAAATTCTTGTATATTTTTTGCAATTATATCCATAAGTGTTTCCTGCTGTGGTGCTTGCGAGGAATCTGGATGAACATCTGACGGAGTTTCAAATTTCTTTGAAAGAAATTCAATTAACTCCTGTTGACGATTTGTAGCTTGTTGCTGCTGTAAAAGCAATTGTGAAAGTACACTTTCTAAGGTAGTCATTGATTTCTTAAAATCCTCGTCGCCAAATGATGTGATTGTAATTAATAAAAACAAACTTTATTTAAACTTTAGGATAAACGAATGCTAGTATTTATTCATTTTTATTACTAGCTACAAAACAAATCTTTATTTCAAATATAAGTCTTCTATCATTAAAAGTTAAAACCACAATCGCGCTTCAAATTACATGACGTGTTTTTCTATATATATGTTTTTCTATATATATGTTTTTCTATATATATGTTTTTAGCGTTGCCAGACACTCAATTAATATATATATACTTATATAAAAAATAGCGAGTAGTTTGTCAGTCTTGTTCCAACATATATTTTATACTTTTTTATGAAAAGGGGCTAATAAAATGTCTACTGAAGTTCTTTCAAAACATTGCGGAAATAATTAAGACCAAAAACACATTAAAAGAAGGAGCCAGTGTTTCCGAACCAAATTATAAAAAAATATACTGTTGCTTCAAATAGTTTCGTGAGTAACTTTTTGCTTCTTATAATTGAATTAATCAAACCATGTAGCAACATATTTTAGGAGATTTCACGTGCAGTAATTTTTAACTTCCCACTCTTAAAAATAGGAAGTTACTGATTTACGCTAATTTTCTCAAATCGAGTTTTCAACAGAACTCGACGTTTTTAGGTCAGAGGAATCCATTATGATGACTATTTCGGGATGATGTCCGTATGAATATATATTTATCTGTTTTGTATATGTATTTATGTATGTATCTTAACCTCTCAAAACTTAAGAAAGGCTTATGAGATCGGAACCAAAGTTGCGGCATTCTAAAGACTTGAATTAGATTTCTGGAAATAATGAACCGATTCGGTTCGGTAGTTTTCGAAAAATTTGGGCAGCCTCCGTGGACTAGTAGATAGCGTACTAGACTATTAGTCTGGGGGTCATAGGTTCGATTCCTGCCTGGACCCTGCAGACAACCCGAAATGGCTTCGGGGTTTGTGTTGGTATTACAAAGAAAAAAGAATTTAATTAATAACCTGATGGAATCCAATATCAGTTAATCGGCTCTTAAACTCAAAAAACAATGTCGGTTGCTGCAAATTTGATCGATTGATCCGTTAGATAAACATCGTTGACGAAAATTTTCTTTTCTTTAATAACTCAAAAATAAAAAATAAAATCATTTTTCAGGATTTGTTAACTTTACTTATAATTAATGAAACTTATAAAATTGTGCCTAGTGCCGCAATTTTTAAATAAGTCGGTTAAATGGTTCGAGAAATTTATACAATTTTTTGCAAAAAAAAAATTGGAGTGATAGAAATTTTTTCAGAGATTGCCTGCTAGTTCAACCCATAATTTTTAATTTTATTTCTTAAATCGAATCAAAAATAAAAACTTGGTATCGAATTAAATTTTAAATACACACAGAATGCTACACTTTAGAGAGCTGTGGCGTCGTCGTCCTCTTTGGAACACAAATGAAATATTTAAAACAAAAGTTAAACTATATTGTAGTAAAATCAGGTGACCTGTTTATAAAATGAAGATTTATTATACATTTTTAGCGAAATTACCCCACTGTGCTGACGGCAGGGGAAAAAGAGACGGTGGAGCACATAATATCATGGTAACGCTAAGGACCAATTCGGGCTATGCTGGGTCTTTATGACCGAACATCTTAACCTAACCCAACCTACCCCACTGTGCTTCCAAATCATAAAAAATCATTGTAAGAAAATTTTCAGAGTTGATTCTTTTGTCAAAGATGATTTTTTTGTATGCCTCGTAAGGGAGTGATGATTGTGTTTTACTGAATTTCAGAATTATCATTCGTATCAGATAACTTTGTGAAAATATAAGGCATTAAAAACATGTGATTCCAAGAATGAATATATGTAAATAAATAAATTTGAAAAAAAATGTCAGATTTGACGTGTTTATGTTTTGGAAAAAGGCGTGCCCCGAATTGTCATTTGCTGGGCAAGTTTAAAATGGCAACGAAAGGCGTTAAAAATTTCACATAAATAAATAAAATAAAATTAAAAAGTTATTTAATAAAATTTTGATTGCCCGGTAATACAATTATGTGTTTCTTTTAAGAAATGACACGTTTGATATCAGGCGATGTCTGGAGGAAGCTTGAATGTACATTATTTCACTTGGAAAATGGGAAAAATTGCACATGTCATAAAAAAATTGCCCTGCCCTGGCAATTTCGATACTTTTTATGTCATCCAAAGAAAAAGATAAAACAAATCAAACCCTCGAAAATGTTCACCCCGCTTTATCATGTTTAAATCAAAAATGTTTTTTGTTTAAATTCTTAACAAATTTCTTTAAACATTTCATATATTCTTCACTATTTAAATATGTGCACATATATGCATGTATGTATGTTTATATTTATCTACATATCTTTTGTTTAATAAATAATTTCATATTTTATTATAGAATTTCTTAACTAATAAACTACTTTAATGATTTCCTTAAAAATACCAGTTTTAATGTTTTGCTAATATCGAACAAAAACTAAACCAAACCAGTAATTAAAAAATTAGCTAAATCTGATATAAAAGTGTGTTTTTATGCCAACTACAAATGTTTATTTGCTTATAGAAGACCTTCCAGGTTGGTCAAATATTTGCATACGGAATCCAGCCATGCATGCTTGGTAGTTCGAATTGGCCACCTTTTGATAAGGCGATCTTTGATAATAATACGAAATAAATTGTACTCCTCCGTTTTCTAGTGAATCTTTAAATCGAAGGGTTTACAAAAATAAATTATGGAACTGTTAGTAATTTTTTTTAATATTTTCCATTAGAACTTTTTGTTTTGCTGTGAAATCTCTTCAATTTCCATTCATAAATTCTTTGGTCTCAAACATAAGCCGCCTAACTCAACTTTAGAAAGAAACGAGTTTTATGTACTATCGGTAACAAGAAAAAAAAGGCTTTATTTTTCCCTCAAACTCCCATTTCTCTAACTTAATTTTTGTTCTAGATATTAAAAAAAATATGTTGAGTTAAGTCGCTTTGAACTCTCTTAACATTATCAATTAGCGCCAAAATATACATATGTACTTAATTATTTATTTTCACAATATTTTATTTTATAATTAATTTTATATATATAAAATTTTATTTTTCAATATATAAAATTTTATTTTTCAATATATAAAATTTTATTTTATTTAAAAACACTATATAGAATTATAATTTGTATTTGAAATGTATTTTAAGAAAAATTTTTCATAAAAATTTTCCTTAAAATAGATTTCAAACCCAAACTTTTTTTTATGAGTGCGGCAGTTAGGTTTGTCACGCAAAATAAATTATCACAAATAAGAGCGAACACATAAACATTTTAACCATTCCCCAGCTACTTTTAGTTTGCAATAATCTTTTAAGTTCTTATAAACTGAACAACAATAAATAATTCAATATAAAATAAAAACATATTCAATATAAAAACGGAACTTTCAGAATTAAGATATAAGAATATTAAGTATATTTTTCGACTTAGGCTTTTATTGCTTGTGGCAGGCCACAGAATTAATTCTAATATGCAACCGTTGTCCGTGCAATAAATTATTTTAATTGGTTTTTATAACTATAACCCCTTTAAATTTTCTCACCAAAATTTCATGTTACAACAAATAATTTTTTTAAAACTTCGATTGCTTTTGATTCCAAGATCATAACCTCCATGTTGTTTAGTTTTACTTCTGATGTGATTGTTTTCATTTTTATTTTTGTCTGCTTTGTATTCCATGCACACTGTGTGAAAATGTCGTTTGTTTTGGTTCGGTTTTGAAACGTTTATTCTATAAATGTCAGATTATTATAATTGTTATACTTTCAGTTAACTAATAACATGTGATGACAAGTCTAGCCAGAAAAACATGTCAGAGTTACCTTTTATGTTTCTGCGTTGCACAAAATATCTTCAATTTTACATGGCAATCATAAATTTTAATGCCTTCAACTCAACGTCTTTTATCGCCGGCACGAGCGCTATTTGTGTTTTCTAAACTGTCATGAAAGAGGGATGGGGATATTCGTCAATGAAGTAGCCGTTTATATAGATGTCGAACAATTTTGAACACAAAATCTACTTTCATTACGGGTATAAAAAATATGTCAGACCGCGTTTTAATATCATAAAATAATTAATGTAATTTTGTTGTTACAACTTTTAATGGTCCAACATCTGCATGATGATTTATAGAGTTTTAACCATAAAATTTGAAAATAACTTTTTTTTATTAAATTTAAAAACTGCACTGGTTTCAAATTAAATTTGAGAAGAGTACAAAACGTTTTATAGTAACACTAACAGATTATTTTAAATGTAATTCCCGTAAATTAGTTAAGTGTGGCTAATTCAGTTTGTTGAGATAAGTTTGAGAAAATATGAATGAAAAATGAAAGTTTTCTTAATCTAATAAGTTGAATAATTTTCATGGAGCATTAAACAAAAATTATTCCAATATTTACCTTAAATTTAACCTTCATATGCCGTTTGACTTACTCGATACAGAAATTATTTCTTTTTTTATAAAATTAAAATTTATCATTGATTCATATCAATTAGAGGTCATAACGAATTTTCTCAAGCTAATTGTTTGATTTGAAAAAAATATATATATAAAAGATTAAACTTAAAAGTTTCCGACTAAAGTTATAAAAGCAAAGAACAAATTCATTATTAGAAATAAAAATTATAAATATACGGCCTTCATTAAATTTCGGTAAGACTAATGTCGAATAAAGATCGTCGGCGTTTTATGCAATCTTATTAATCGGTTTTATTTTTATTTTATTTATTTAAATAATCGGTTTTTAATCGGTTGTTAATAAGTAAATGCTTTATATTAAAGTCGATAAAACAACACTTGCCACTTAATTTTTAAAAATAATTTTCTATTAAACTGGAAAATGCCCTTAAAAATATGCATTAAAAAAGTGCAAATATGTTCTAAAAGTAAAAAAAATCTATATAAAATATGTGCTTAAAAAGAAAAACAAAAGGCTTGTAGCCCGGTCATAATAGACATTAACCCTTCACAACAAGCTGAAAAGTAACAGGCACGTAATAAGATCCTGAAATCCTGAAAAGTACCCATTGATCCCGTGTGTACAAACAAATTTATTCAAGGTGAAAGATGACAAATATAGGATTTTTGGATCTTTTGGCAAAGCGGGTACTTTTACGATAAAAATAGCTCAGATTAAACTTGTATAGATCCGGTAATTATCTAATAAAATTGTCCCTATACTTTTTTCTGTAAGATTTACCATTTCTGAGAAAATGTCATTCGAAAGTTAGCTGGAGCTCTGTATTCTCGATAATATGCATGACTACGCCGACTCTGAACATTATTGGACGCGTAATATAAGTAAAATTTTAATGAGTATATCTGAGAATTGAAGTAGAAAAGAATCTGTTCTTTATTTGATGTGACTACGTGGCTTTAAGAAACATCTCTCTGCTGTTCAGTTGTCTACTCTACCCGAGTCTATCTGCTCTCTATTCGAAGAGTCTAAAGAAATACCGTCAGTCTGTGGCAGGGATGGCAAAATTGGTACAATTCAAACTCGAAAAGTATAAAGGTACACCAATGGCTTATTTGGCACAATTAAGGAATCTCCCCAGTCTTAGTAATTTTACTGTGAATTAGCTAAGTTTTATATATTAGCACTTCTAGCCCATCCATACCTTGCTCCGTTTATTGCAGAGTGCACGAGAATTTTCCATTGGCTAGTGAAAGATCGCAATTATAAAAGATGTAAGCCACGTAATGTCAACATAATGGGTACCATAGTACACATTAAGTGCAATGCATCATGTGACAGCCACAATAAAAAAAGTTTAGCCATGAAAGCAACATCGAAAATTGGCGTTTTTATGAAAAATAATGTGTGCCCCGACCAACAGTCAGCAAACGTTGAAAATTAAGGAAAGGCTATTTTCCATTCTAAATATTGGATCACTTTAAAATAACATGCTTAAAAAAGGGATTTCAAATTCGCAAATTGTTAAGAAAACGAATATAAAAAAAATTGTGATATAAATTACCGGTCCATAAAATGTTGCCGACTTTAACAATTTTTGCAAAGATAATTATTATTCAATAATATTAGATGAAAGCACCGATTGCAGTGTGTCCAAAAATTTAACAATAATAATAAGAACTTTCAACAACAAATGCTGTGATTAAATTAGAAGCAAATTATCTATCATTGAATGATGTTTACTGTGGAACTGATGTACAACTGTATATAGAAACCAATGAAATTGAAAATGATGTGATAATTCAGTTTAAAACAGTTGCCCAAAAATTTTTATTTTAAATTTTGCGAAGTTTTTAGAAAAAAAATTAGACTTTGAAAATGAAACATTGAAATGGTTCGGTACATTTAGCCCAGAAAATGATTGGAAAACTAATAGTATAGTACCACTATCAGTAAAAATATTTCCAAACGAATACCAAAATTTTTACAACATAAATTCGCAATTTAGAGCTCTTGCTGATGTTGAAATATTAAAATCTTAAAAAGATTCGAATATTAGCGATTTCTGGGCAACAGTTTCTAAAATAAAAAATGAGACGAATGAATTCATGTTTCCAGAAATTTCAAAAATTATAAGAGGAATACTATCAGTTTCGCATTCATTTACAAATGTGAAAAAAATATTTTCGTACCAAAATATAATTAAAACTAAAGAGAAAAACAGACTACAATCTGCAACTCCTTGCGGCTTAATCTAAACAAACGATTTTATGATATTAATATATTAAGTAAATTGTTATTAAAATTGTGATTGTGATCTCGAAATCGATTTAAAAGTAGCTTGATTTTTTTTATATGTACGTAAATAGTTTATATATATTCAATACTGAACTGCTTGTTTTTATATAATAGTACAAATGAAATTTAATGTGCCTTTTCCGCTATATTCTTAATAAATCTAAATAAAAAAAATTATGTAAATTGAAAAAAATATACTATTAAGTCCCAAAAATTACAATTTTTCAAGCTATTTGCCATAATTTTAAAATTCCTCATGCCATCCCTAGTCTGTGGTGTTCCCTCGTAGTGAAAACATTTGGTTATTGCTAATAGTGTTATTTTTAAGTTTATGCTGTATTCAGTTTTTAAAAAATTTAATTTGTAAAGAACCTTTGTCCGCAAGTAAAATTGTTATTGTTGATCGCGGTATGAAAACATTGATTGAAGCAAGTGCTGAAAGAGATGAGGAATTCACAGACTACCTAAAAAGCCAAAAATCAGTTGCAGTAAATGTGAAATGACGGAAAAACTACACGCGGAAAAGCAGTATTGATGCAGTGAAAAGACAACATGAAGAGGATCAATCCATTATATCGAAAATAAATCCTCCTCGCACTAGAGAACGTGCAACCCTACGTCTTCAAGAGCTATTGACTTGTACAAGACGCCGGCAGAGCCACGATATTAAAATATCCATGTTTTTGTATGTGGCGAATGCTTGTTCATGTTCGGCCTGCTCATATAATTTTCAGGTTGTGCACTGTCTCTTTTAATCTCCTTTAAAAATTGCATTTGATGTCGAACATAGTTGCTCAGCTATATGCTCGGGTATCGATGTCAGAGCATGATATGAGCGGTCAACAATAGCCATATGCGATGTTCGAAATGATGTTTATACCATGTTGGTGGCTAATGGAGACGTGTAGTAAGTGAATCAGGTTTTTGTTTTAAAAGTCATTGCTTTTCATTAATTCAAGGGTACCCACATATTTTGGGCTAATTTGACCGGGCTATTGTTTTAAAATAACAGATACATATCTTTTATGCAACAATTCCATAACATTTTCGTTTAAAATGGGAAAAAAATAAAATGAAGAGAACAAGAAACAAAACAACTGAATAAAAAAATTGTACTTCTAAAGAGAAATCAAATCGATATCAGTTATAAAAATTTTCGATTAATTAAGACCAGATTTTTATTGGTAATTGTTATTGCAATAAACAACAAAATATTGACTTCTATTTTCAAATAAAAAGCATTGTCGATTACATCTAAATAAACTTTTATACCATGAAAATGTACTTCCAACGTTGTAATAGGGCCATATTTAAAAGATAACCCTTCTTTAATATCATATCTCAAAATTGCTTTGGTTTAAGGAAAAGCAAGCGGGAAATTAGATGTAGATAGCGAAAGTGTTGCAATACGTTTTAACTGAAGCATATATAAAATAGAAAACCCATCTATTGATCAGAATTAAAAACAGATGTTTTGCTGAAATATGCCAAAAATGCTGTAAAGAGTAAAATATGCAAAAATATGCATTGATACCAAAATTCATGAAAATTTCTGAAACTGATAAATATTTTATCTCCCCTTCTATAGGTTGCCAAAGAAAAGCATTCAATTGGATATTTGTGGTTTCCCTGTTAATGGCCAATCAACGATTATCCGAGCTTAATTTTGACGAGTTAAATAAGATATTTTTTAAGTCATTTGAAAACATACACAAGTTGGTGTAATAATAACTCTCGTATTCTGTTGTCATACATAATTTTTAGAAATAATTGAATTTACATACAACCCCATAAAAAGTGTGGACTACCATTACATACAGGAATACCGAAGGGGGGGTATTGCAGCGTTCGTAAATAACGTTTTTATGTTCTGCCTTGTAGAATTAAATTTATTAATTATTCCTTGCTCCTTTAGAAATTGTTTCATGTCAAATTCTTTCTTTCATTGTATTAAAAAATAAATACCGTTGTATATAAAAATAAACGATCGTTTTGAACACGTGCGATATCTAGAAGATAAAATACAAATAATATAATAGAACTTTGAAAATAAATTTATCAAAAATTATAAAAAAATAAAAACATTTAAAAAACATATTTTAGAATACACATAAAACGGGAATAATGAGCACATCATATGTTTTGCGGGTTTTAAGTCGCTTCGTTTTTGAAATCGTTTTCCATTACATACTTGTATGGCCCGTTTATTAGTGGATAGTGCGCTACACTCAGTATGGAGGAATGGTAATCTCGATTCTTGCCGAGACACTAGGTGTTGCTGCAGACGCAGCTGGGTGTTGCGTTCATGAAAATTGTTAGGTGTGGACCGCGATTGCGAATAGTGGCAATCCATTGCGCTTTATTGCCTATCAATCTGCTGTCATTTCTCTTTTCTGTATTGAGTGCATTTGCGAATTTGAGATTAGGAAACTAGAAACGTAATGGAGTGGAAAACTGAAGAAATATTTAAAATTATAAACTTTTATCAACTATTTGCATGTTTGTGTATATAAAATTATAACATATTTATACAACCTCTCACTTTGAAAATTTTAAATTTGTGACAAAGCAATTTTACATGTTCTCCACCTAAAAGCAATCAGCAATCGAACTATCAAAACTCTGCCGACGTTTTTGCTTGTTCTCAGCAATGAAATTGCTATGTGAAGACCCATTGTAAAGGCCTAAGCCGTTTGTGTTTTTTTTACCCGATCAATTAATATTGCGCCTTGTTTAATTTAATAAGCTGATCTAACCAAACAAATTCCATCCAAATCTGAGTAATTAATTTTGGTTTCTCTTAAATAATAAAGCTTTTCTAATAATATTTCAAATAGCTCAGATATCACAATCAAGCTTTTTCTTTCCGTGTATAGATTTTATTTAAACTGTGCGTGTCTAAAATAACGTTCTTATAAAGAAACTTTCGAAAATTCTCGATCGAAACAAACCGAAAAGCATAAAGAATCATTTCATAAAATAATTTTTGGAGAAATAAATAGCAAATGAAAAAAAACTATTTATTTTATAAGAATTTTTTAATTGTTTTAATTTGATCGATTTATTTATTATATTAACATCTAGCGTTCGCCAAAAGAATGCTACTGATTTTTCGAATGTACCGCAAATAATTCTGCTCTCGAAATACAATTCAATAAATATTTTTTAAACATTCTTTATGTTTAACTAAGCAAAAAAAATATAATTAAACATACACCAGCCTGTGTTTTAAGCTTTTTCTTGAAATAATACAAATTACGTAAACTCTTGAAGTGTTTAGCTTTTTATTTCATTAAAAAAAAATACTAAAAACGAAAAAAAATTAATAAACGAAAAGTAAAAAAAAAACATCCACTGGAAGTGTTTGTATACAAAATGTACGCATATTAAATTTGTTGGTTGATTTTACAATATTTTTATTTTATTATATTATATTGTATATATATATTTTTTTATTTTCATATAAAGCAACAAAAGTAAAAGTACAAAATAAATGTTAGAAAATTATTATCACATACATACTTGTACAATATTGTTTGTAAATATGTATACAGCGGCTTTGGAAAAACACTAAAGTCAAATGCAAACACTTTTAGATACATACATACATGAATACACATAAGGGTGAACCAAAAAAAATTTTTCTTAAACTTAGGCTGTTTTATAAATTGAAAATTTGAAATAGTGTTTTGTATTGATTTTAACGATTCCTAAAACTAATTCATGACTCTTCAAAAATAGCCAACAAAATCGCCAACTATTTTATAAATTGTCAAAAAACGCTATATCGCCAAATCCAAAATTAGGACGCCAAACAAGTTTTAAAATCCCCACTTTTGGTGAGAAATCGCCACATCATACAGCCCAGTCCTATCCGTCTGAAGATGCCTTTGTTAATGTTGTAACAGATCTAGAGTGTATAATTTTTAAGACATTAAAATTTATAGTGATCCTTTCTCTTTGCTTATTATTCAGTTGACTAAAATCAGTCTACGATTTCATGTAGTCCCTTACAAATGTCACCGCAGAATAGAATCTAAAAATTTCTTGTTTTCAGTATAATGTTAGGCGTGTGATTGATATTTGTTCTAATCGGTCCAAGATTAATCACAGATTCCATTTAAAATCGCTATAATCGCTTAAAACAAAACTCAGTAAAACTAACAACTCTGTCATAGATATCACTTTTTAAAATGTATGATAATTTTTTCACAGCAAGTCTTGTTCCGTTGCACAATTTCGGTGGATCTAAGTTGCGAATAAGCATCAACGGTGAACCAACTTTTAAATTTAAAATGTGTGGTGGCATTCCAGATGGTTCCAAAGAGTTAAGAAACTCTATCGGATAGTTGACAGCTTGTTCTTCATCTGAAACTGTGTCAATCGATTTGTACTTGACAACTTCACCGGTTAGCTTCAGTTGAATCTGATTGTTTATTTTGTTAACATCGTCATTCTTTGGAGCCAAAATGGCTCGTTCGCACAACCAATTATGATTTCTGAAATTGTCGGCAATATTGGGGAAAACTTTTTGCACAACATTTTGAATAGATGACTCCATTTGACAAAAGTTTTGCGGAAACGTTATATTGTGAAAATTTAATGACAATCGGTTCAGTAGTTAAGACTATATTACGACTTTTCATTTTTTAAAAAGGGGCGTGGTCCCACCCACTTTTCTCCTGGCACGTAATCCAAATTATGCCAATACCATATGTACCAAATATCATCGATGTAGGTAAAAAAATGCCCAAAATATGGCGATTTGAACTTTTGGGTTATATGGGCGGTGCCACGCCTCTTTGTCCAATCAAAACTTCATATAGCCTATTATTCCTTCCAGAGTCACAGTAACATGCTGTGAAAATTTAAGGAAGATCGGTCCAGGGGTTTGGTTTTCCTAAAAAGGGGCGTGGTCCCACCCACTTTTCTCCTGGTAAGTATTCCAAATTATGCCAATACCATATGTACCAAATATCATCGATGTAGGTAAAAAAATGCCCAAAATTTGTCGATTTGAACTTTTGGGTTATATGGGCGGTGCCACGCCTCTTTGTCCAATCAAAACTTCATATAGCCTATTATTCCTTCCAGAGTCACAGTAACATGCTGTGAAAATTTTAGGAAGATCGGTCCAGGGGTTTGGTTTTCCTAAAAAGGGGCGTGGTCCCACCCACTTTTCTCCTGGTAAGTATTCCAAATTATGCCAATACCATATGTACCAAATATCATCGATGTAGGTAAAAAAATGCACAAAATATGTCGATTTGAACTTTTGGGTTATATGGGCGGTGCCACGCCTCTTTGTCCAATCAAAACTTCATATAGCCTATGTCACCCGCCTGAATATTCTGAAGATTCTCTGAAAATTTCATCAAAATCGGCCCACCCGTTTCCGAGTCTATAGCGAACATGGGTACAAACATTTTTGTATTTTATATATATAGATAGATATAGATGAGCAATATGAATAATAATATTTAAAACTAATTAGCAATTTTGGTTTGTTTTCATGTAAACAATTAGCACAAAATATCAGACGTTGAGTAAAATAAAAATTTTCTAGCTCGAAAAGGGGAAAACATGTGTAAAAAAAACCCTGAATATAGAATGAAAGTCCACATTATAAGACGGTGCCATAAGTTTACGGAGTTTTACGAATAACAAATTTGTTTTTCACTGAGTAAATTTTACTCCTTTTTTAAATAATAATATAAATATTTATTTGAAATTTCAAAATGTGCAAGGATTAAAGATTTTTGATATTGACAGCCAGAAACTTTTATAACAAACAAAATTTATTTCAACAAAATATATTGCGAAGTAAGAAGTAATGTTTAAAACTGATTTGTGCGAAAGTTTTTCTTCTAATCACACTGTTTTCAAGGATGCAATCAAAATAGGGACTAAAATTTTTGGATTTTTTTTTTGTTTGCAGGTGTTTACTTTTATACGAGTTATCTATTTTAAAAATAAGTAACCAAAAAATTTTTCTTTTTATGCGACTTCTTGCAAAACGTAGCACAGTGCGCCGCCAAAACTAGCATGATCGCCACAATTTATTATTATAATACATGTTTCACTTTCACTGAATTTTCGTTTCAGTTGGAAAATTCAGAGTCATCCTAATACACATGTGTTCGTATTTATCTAAATAATTAGTTGTGAATGAATATGAATTTAAAAACACAAAAATGTATGTAGTTTCTTCTATTTTTAAAAATAAAATAAAAATATTTATGCTCTGATGAACAAGTACTTGCTAAATATTTCATGAAGTGTGGTTTTTTTGTCGGTGTATTTGTTTTGGTTTACAAAAATTAAAATAAAAATAAAAAAATTAACAATAACTATGACTCGACAAATAATCAACATTTTTGCAGTGAGCAAAAAAACTCCACACTTTATTTTAATAAATCGATTGATTTCTTGTATATATAAAATTTAAGGTTACGATCGATAGTTTTAAAATTCATACAAAATTTTTCCATAACGCAAACGGAAAATAAAGAAAATTAATAAAAAATATTTAATTCATTTGAATATTTCAAATACAATTACAAATTATATACCAACTTATTTATCCATAGCGCTTAGAGCTGCAGCCATTGTATTGAAAAATCCGCAGAAAAGTCTTTGGTCGGAATCGAACCCAAACTCACAGATTTATAGACTATCACGCACATGCCTGATCAGCGTTGTCAACTTTAAAATTTCAAAATGGAGCAAAAAACGCGCAATTTAAGAAAAAAAACATAAAGTTTAGAATTTCTCTTTTATTTAAAATGTTTGCTAAATTAATATTTTTGTAATAAGGATATAACAACAGCCTTAATGTATAACAACAGCCTTAAATAAAATAACAGAAATAGATTTTTTTTAAATTCTTAAATTCTATACTAAACTTTTTAAAAAGAGATCAACGATTAATAGCAAGAATTCAAAATGAATAATAATAATAGTTCACTATTAATTAGGGTGGTTACGATATTTTTTTTTTTCGAATAAACGAATAATTTTTTTAATTTTATCACAAAATAATCGTTAAAAAGCTGGTATTGGATAGGAAATTCCCAGAGTTCAGCATTAATATTAAATTATTTAATGATTTTATACGTCGTTCATTAATTTATCGAATGTTCGATTATTCGAAAAAAATTATTCGAATAATTCATTCAAAATTTAAAAATTTTTGTTCGTTCGAAAAAAAATTAAAAAAATTTTCGAATTATTCGAATAATTTTTATTCGAATGACAACCCTACTATTTATCCTTTTATTAAAATATTTTTAAAAATTTATTTTTCATCAGAAGTTAGATACTTTGATATTAAAAATTTATAATATACACATTTGTCGATATTGTGCCATCGATTTTTCGATAGCCTTTAGCATGTGGAAAAAAATTTCCACTACGACAAATCAAAAAAATCATTTTCGAGGCTCCCAAATTTCAATTCAAATTTAGAATTTTTATTAATAAATAATTCAATTTCATCAAAAATATTTTAATAATAATTCAAAAATAAATTTCACATTGGAAAGGTAATACCTATTTAAAAAAAATAAATCAGCCAATTTTTTTTTTATTACTTACTAAAAAAACATTAAATATAATTTTTATTCCGTAAGCCAAAAGCTATAGAAAAATCGATGGCGCAATATCGATTGCTAAATCGACCCACCCTAATACACAACCATTGACACTATAGTTTAAAAAACTAAACAAATTTGTACATACACGGTACGAGGGCGGATTGATATTGAAGCTACCTAAGTAGGAAAAAAACATTTGTTTTTCAAAAACCACAAACGCGGCACCCATCTTGCCGATAGCTTTTTCATATGCAAATGTTCATGCAAAATGTTGAACATACATTCATATGATATGTTTACCATTTCAACAATTTCACGTAACTTGACTCGGCGATCATTCATAACGATATCGAGTATTTTCTTGATATTTTTTTGCAGTAACCACCTCTTTTGGCCTTCCTGTTGATGGTATTCTTGCAGTGCTTGTTCGGCCGCGTTTAAATTCAGCAATCCAATATTTTACCATGTAATCTGACGGAGCAGACTCACCGTAATGTTTGTCGAGCTTTTCTTTTGTCTCTTTCAAATAATAGTGTTTAATCACTGCACGAAATTCACTTTTCCATTTTTTAAGAAACACAAAAGTTGCTCACTTCAAACGACTACAACAAATAATCTAATCGATGAATTTGTATGAAATTTTAACAGCTGACTTTTGACAGATCGCAATTTCTAAAAAAAAAAGTTTTTGTGTTTGTGCTGCCATCTAGCGCTAGGTAGCTTCAATTTCAATCCGCCCTCGTATGTATGTCTGCGTTCATTTGTGCAAGATGATAGATACATTTTTGCATTTCATTTTATAAAATAAACTTTTAAAAAAGAGATCAAAAATTTATAATAATTCTAAATTAAACAGGTGTATTTTATTGTACAAAGATTTTTTTCTCACAATGAAATAAAAAGTTGTGTTTGCTTTGGTGCCACCAAAAATAAAAAAGGCACCGAAATTAAAAAAAACGCACCGCGCACCAACTAAGGAATTTCTCGTACAAAAAATTTTAAAAAGCACCGAAAATGTTGCGAAACGCACCCAGTTGACAACGCTGTACCTGATGAATATTTATTGCAAACATAAATCTATGAACATTATATATCACTTGTGGAAACGTTCTGTATTTAATTTCTGTAATATTATGTAACTTATTTTCTTTTGCAATTAAATCATAACACCCTCTTGCAACAAGTTCAATGAACTGACAATTTGAGTAGTAGAATGTATGTATGTGGAACTAACATTCTATTTTTAGTAGTAAAATCTTTTGCACAAAAGTATCATTTACTCTCTTAATTTCAATATATTTGTTGTAACTCAATATATGTATACTAAGAGCGGTTGGGTGTTGTTTTTAATAATTATGACATCAAACGGTCAACATTTCTGTTCGTTCGCTACTATTTTTGTAATATTTCTTATGTCGCCTACATAATGCAACATAAACAAGTTTATGAAGTTTATATCGGTCTATCAGTCCGTTTGTATCTCTGGTTGTAAATCTATATTTTTGCAACAATTACTAAAACTAAAATATAGACTGAAAGAGTTATAGAAATTGTTGAAAGGCTTATAACAATAGATACGCATGAGAAGTCATTATGAACATTAACATCATCTTAATCAGCATGTTAGACAATGTGTCGTCATCATTTTGATCGTTATTCAATGTACCCTTTTGCTGTACGTACATACTAGTATTCGTACACAGAAATATGATTTATTTCACTTACATTTCATGCCTCTATTTTGCCATATGTGTGCCACTGTGTCGTACGTTTCACTTGGCAGGTTCGTCGGTTTCTTTAGATGACGTTTGCAAATTTCAATTCAAAATATGTCTCCATATTCACTTTCTCATATCGGATACTTACTACTGTTTGCTTAGGCAACAACTCGTAATTCGATGTGACGTTACATTTGTTTAAAACTATTACAACATTTTTTTTTATTTGTTTGTAAGAGTATTTAATTACTTGCATTTTAGTTTAAATACTTATAAATTATAAGGTAAAGATGGGAAAGATTTGTTTTGTTGACAATCATTTAAGAAATGTGTATTACGCGCTCACGGGCTTGCTAAAGTTCGTGATTTCAATTGTTAATTAGTTTTGAAGTTATAATTAAAAAGCTTTTAGATTGCTGGAAATATATTCTTAAAATTATGTTAAAATAAAATTTTGTAAAATTAATTCACACTTGTCAGATAAATAGATATGTGTATGGTCAAACACGAATTCAATTTAATTTGTTGCTGAAAATGATTTTCACGTGTCACTTCAGGAACCTCATTTAGTGATCGTATGTCAAAGACTCTAAACACATGATTCCGATGTCATATTTATTATGCAGCTGCGGTAACAAGTTTTATTTAGTACATAAATTGCGCGTGTGGCGCACAACAAGAGTGAAATATTTCCGTTAAACAAATGTAGTTGCTCCTACATATCGTCATATGAATTCATAAAAGCCCTAAGTTAGATTGAATAAATTTTACAGGACAAGCAAAAAACTCTAATATGAAAAGTAACCCACATTTTTCAAAATTTTTTCAGTTTAATAAGGTATTAATTAGTAAAATTTTCCAGAGGAATGTATTTTGATATGGTGCATCATAATCAATCAAGAAGTCGATTTTAAATTTTTAAATACTGTCTAAACTTAAAAATTGATCGGTAAAGAAATAGCTCTTTAATTTTTCGAAAATACAAATTAAAAAAAAACAATAAATCTGGGCTGCATCCAATGTTGTCGGGATTGGATTTGAAAATACGCCAAAAAATACTTTTGTGTGATGAATTTCAATGTTATCGGTTTTATGTTAAAAACAGATAGTAATTCTAGACTGAACATAAAACCTATAACATTGAAATTCACCATACAAATTATTTTTTTGTCGCCTTTTCAAATCCAATTCCGACAATATTGGATACTGCGACAACCCTGAATAACTTAGCGTTTACACATGCCACTGCCAGTTCGAAAAGCTGAACACACCTACACTTTTTTTTACCTATACAGCCTTATTTTTCGCAATGGCAGCTCCAGTGGCTGCTAATTTTGCATGCGAGGGAAAATGTGGTACTATATTTATAAAAAAAGGTTAACCTGTTAAATATTTAATGCAAATTTGCTGGATTACTGTAAAACTGTAATTAAACTTTTCTCTTGTTAAATGAATAATTAAGACTTATTTCTTCAGATGCAAATATAAAATGCAAGTGTGTTAATTATAAAGCATTAGTATCCTTAAAATAATTATAATAATAATAAATGTTACATGTTTCCCTAAAAATATCCCTATATCATTAACTCGGTAACTATATTTTGTAAAGCGACAAAAAGTTAAAATGGAAGCGAAATTTAAAAAAATTTTCGCTAGTTTACGCTTCGACGACATTTTAAAAAGAAACTTGCACTCGTATGTGTAAACACAAAAGCTAATTGCATGATATTCGACTTTTTCGAACAATTTTTAATTGATAATACGTATACATCATTGGCATACCACTACTTGCATGTGTAATAGAAGCGTAAACATACAATTATTATCACGCTGATTTTACATATCAATTCGCAGGGAATTTTTTCCCATTCCCTGTATTTTTGTATGAAAGCTTTAATAAATATAATTTCTTTTTACTTTTTAAGATTTTTTTAATTTATATTCATATTGCACGTTTGATATTTCTAAAAATGATTAGCAAATTTTTAGGGAAAACAAAGTGATTGATCCCAATTTTTTAAATTATACCTCCCTTGTTATTCCCTTGATCAACTTTTTAGAATAGGGGGATTTTGTTCCCGGTAAAAATTAATTCCCAGGTAACTCATTTCCCTGGGAATATTTAGAATTGTACTGTATATCTTATCACTATCTATAGCTATAGATAGAAGAATGTGTAACACATTTAACCAGTTGTATAGATTTATAGACTTTTCATTAAATTCTAATGTAGTAAAAAATGCGATTATAAATTTTCTAAATTCATAACAAATTGTTGTTGTATGTTATTTTTTGTATTTTATTTAATGTTGTGTAATCTAAATAAATATTAGTAGTTGTCTGTAAGGAATTCAATTCCATAGACAAATAATAATAATAAATAAATATAGGAGTATAACTATCCTGACTCAGCAACATAAAATTTATTTATTTCCATATTAATAAAATAAAATTATTATTAATTAATATTTTGTGACATGACCTTTGTTGTCTATAACGCCAGCGCAACGCTTTGGAATTGAGCTTAACAAGTCTTCACATCTCTTCTGAGGCATTCTTTTGCACGACTCTTAAACGGTATCCCAGTGTTGCTTATTGTTTGGCAGTTAACAAACATACGCGTGTTTTTGGCCATTAGGCCAACGATTTCCGTTAAGGTTTACCTCTGGCGATTAGGTAGGCCAATCACTTTCGTTAACTAAATTGTCTACAAATCAAGCCAGAGCCGTTATGTTTGCTTATTTATGATCATTATTCTTTTTGAAAACCCAGAACAGACACATTTATTCTTCTACATAACGCAACGTAAGATTTTGAAATATTTGAAATATTAAATTTGTTTATCGATAATTATTTTTAATCAGGAAATTGGACACACGCAATGTTATGGAAAATATGTATGCCCACCCCATATTATTTGAACTTTGGTGTTTTCAAGTTTTGGATGCTTCCCAGTATTAGTAAAAAAATACTCCATTTTCCCACTGGTCAGTTTAGCTGTCATTGTGTGAACATTATTATTTACTCACATGTCGTCCAGTCAACAGGGGAACTATTCGTGGACTGAAGACGCTTAGATTGACTTCTCGCTATTGATTCCGAACGCTATCAATATATGTTTCTATCTACATATAATGCTTTAGCTTCGTGGAACCCTTAAACGGAGTCCTTTTGCTTTCGCGAATCAGTTGCTTGACCAATTAATATAGTTCATGGCGAATTTTCTTCCGTTTGTTTTAACTTGTTTAAAATAAATTATTGCGTTGACTATTATTTTGTTTGGACAGTTGAACATTTGGTATATTTCACAACCGTCTTAGCCTTCCGAAATAATTTATTTTTATAATTTCCCTCTTCCATCGTTTTGGTGATTTCTCCGGATTATATTTTTTTTGCAATATTTTTTCCAACGCACTTTGTTATATTAATGAAAAGAACTTATTTTATTACTACTATACGATGCACTTAATTTTTTTTGTATTAAAAACAAAATTTCTAATGAAAATTATGAACGGTAGATGTAGAAAAAACTGTCTCACATCACTTGATGTTATTGAAGTTCACATAACTTTTTCAGAAATGATGCAGGTCGCAATACATTAAAGTGTAACAAAAAGGAATAAAAGATGGATAGCAAAAAAATTAGCAAAAAGAAAATTTTTCATATGGACCATAGTGGTGTTATTTTTACCGGCACTGTATGTACATTTGTATTTTATCGTGCTGTGATATCACAAAACATAAAAAACAACCCTCGTATTCTGAAAATCATGAAAAGCGCTTACTATAAAGATTGTTCTTTAATTTTTCAAATCAAAAAAATTAAAGCAAATTCTGTAAATTTTGTTTTATTTTCTGTATAGAAATATTGCGGCAGCCACTAATTCTTTAGTTTGTTTGATCTCAAAATTATTTCTCATAATTCGATGTGCTTTTATTAAAACACATTTCAATATTGTAATGTCAATGTACATAAACGTATATCTATGAGTTGGAAAATCATCTGCATATTTTTATATTTTACTTTATATTGAGTTTCTTGAAAACAGTTCGCAAAGTACCTTGAACAAAAACGAAAAATAAATTGTTAACAAAGTGTAGAAAACCACCAACCAACAACTTATCCATGAATGATGGTTTCTTGGTACTATTTTCGAGTTAAATGTCACTAATAAAAATTTAACTATTGTAATTAAGTTATTTAACAAAATAAAGCTCAACTTAACTAATATTCAACTAGTAAGAGAAATAACTTTTCGTTAAATAACATTTTAACAATTACTTGTTGATTTATTTAGTTCATATTATATGTATGTGTATGTACATGCAATGTACGTATGTCATACATATATAATATAATTGTTTTATATAAAAGTAACGATATTAATTATATAGCAACTTTTTACTTTTGTTTGTTTTTTTTTTTTTCCCTGACATAATTCAAAAAGCTAAAATTTGCAATTAAATTAATGTTGTGAAGAGTTTTTATAAGGTGATTACTTACGAGGGCGGATTGCTATTGAAGCTACCAAGCGCTAGATGGCAGCACAAACACAAAAACTTTTTTTAGAAATTGCTATCTGTCAACCGTCAGCTGTTAAAATTTCACCCAAATTCATCGATTAGTTTATTTGTTGTAGTCGTATGAAGTGAGCAACTTTCGTGTTTCTTGAAAAATGGAAAAAAGTGAATTTCGTGCAGTGATTAAACACTATTATTTGAAAGGGAAAACGGCGAAAGAGACAAAAGAACTGCTCGATAAACATACGGTGAGTGTGCTCCCTCAGATTACATGGTAAAATATTGGATTGCTGAATTTAAACGCGGACGAACAAGCACTGCAACAAGACAATCAACAGGAAGGCCAAAACAGGTGGTTACTGAAGAAAATATCAAGAAAATCCTCGATATCGTTATAAATGATCGCCGAGTCAAGTCACGTGAGATTGTTGAAATGGTAAACATATCATATGAACGTGTGTTCAACATTTTGCATGAACATTTGCATATGAAAAAGCTATCGGCAAGATGGGTGCCGCGCTTGCTCAGTGTCGAACAAAAACGAGTTTGACAGACCACTTCACAGCGGTGCTTGGACATGATAAGGCGTAATCCTGTTGATTTTTGGCGTCGATTAATAACTGTTGATGAAACATGGGTCCACTACCACACACCTGGAACCAAAAATCAATCGTAACAATTGGTGGAAGCTGGTGGAAGTGCTCCGAAGAAGACGAAGACAGTGAAATCGGCTGGCAAGATTATGGCCACTGTATTTTGGGATGCACACGGAATATTGCTTATCGATTATCTTGAAAAAGGATCCACAATCACAGGAAAGTATTATCTTTTATTTTTTAAATTCACTAAAATTTGCATTTACTACTAAAATATGCATTTGTTATCCAAATATGCCACTCACTACAAATGAATGCCAATAATGCATAATTTCTATTTCTGTCTTATAATTTTCGCATTTCAGAAGTTTTCAATCACGAAACAAAAATGCATGCTCACGTGATTTGAGGGAAAAGCTACTAACGATTAAACGTGATTATGCATGATTCACGCGAATTTCGCCCATCTCCACTCCATTCTCTAATTACCTTTCGCCAAAAAGACATGCATTTGCAGGTCATGACGACCATTAAGGGATCGAAACATTTCTCTTTTATTCTATTTTTATTTGAAATTTATTTTAAAATATAACTTTTACTTTTAAAAAGCAAATCCAAAATACTCTTGCATATTTTTAATTATTACAAATTGTTGTAATATGTGATTGTGTTTTTCTTTATTAAATTTCCGGCAGTAAATTTAATGGTTGTTATTTTAAAACAGTGAAACAAATTAAGCAAATTTTTTTTACAAGTCAATAAAACTTACAAAAAGTGAAGCAAAAGATGTTCCGTAAAAATAAGCTGAGATTTTATAGGAAATTTCTAAGCTACTGTTTTTTTATATATATGTATATTAATATAATATTTTAACTGAAGATTTTTACGGTGCCGCTATTAACAAAGGTGGTTGGACCTGGACAAACACGTCCATTCATGTCTAGATTGACTGATCTACCACAAAAGTAATGGTGCAATGAATATTAATACACCATCTTGGACATGAAATTAAGTGATCATTAAATAGTTTTTATTTGTTTGAATTTTAATGTTTGTGCATTAAATTTATTTAATTTTTTTTTTTGGTTCCAAACCAGATTTTTGTTTGCAAATTTACATTTTTGTTTTATTAAAAGAAACAAAAATTACTTTCAATTTTATAAAACTTGTCGTGGTTGTTGTTAAAATGTTGTCAAACTTTTGCGCTGTCGATGAACGCTGATAGGCTAACCCCACTGCCTACTGATATACGGGGATACCCAGTAAAGATTTCTTTAGCGTCATATTTCGGGTTTTCTTAATTTGTATAATTTTATTTTATATTAAGGCTCTCGCTTCGCATTCTAATGACACTTTCACTTTCATCACCTATATTTCATCATCTTTTAAGCGTATTTTGGATTACAATCGCTGAACTTATATTAAGTTTGGTGGCTTTCACACTTACCGTATCACCTACAACATGTTATATAATTATCGAATTAAAATAATCAATGGTAAAAGCCTTGCAGTGCAGCAATTCCAGTTACCAGCTTAATAAGAAAGTTGTAATATTTTCCATTTTCATTTCACTTTTTTTTATATGCAACTAACATTGATCTTGAAATCATACGAAGAAAACTAAAGAGATTACAAAGAAAAACATCGCCAAAGAAAGCAACATAGACCAGACAAATTGTTGCTTGCAGCTTTATTTTTCAGACAAGTTGATTAAAAATTATTGTATATATGACAATTAAAAGACAAACTATTTGCAAAGAAGCTTATGATAAATAGTCTTGTTATAGTTTTCAGAAACAAGTTACCACGCCGAGTGGCAAAGAGACATTTTTTAAGCCAAAGTCGAAAATGAAAAGTTTTAGCAAAAAGTAAAGTAAAGCAAAGTAAAAGTGTAACACAACAACAAGTTACACTTGTTAGCACAAGCAGTTTAACCAAATAATTGAATTAACAGTTATGTTACTGTTACTGTTAATGTCTATGTGTGTTTACACCAGTCAACGATTCTGCAACGGGAGTAGTTTATTCACCTTAAGACAGGCAGACCCCAGACCATTAAACAGGTCTTCAACTGAATGCTAATAAAGTGTTCAACAAATTTATAAAATAACTTTTTTAAACAGAAACATAAAACGCCTATTTATTTATTTATTTATTTTTAATCATGTTGAAATCAATTTATTAATTAATTGGGTCTGTAAGTGAATTATAATCGATCCCAAAACAGAAACATTTAACAAATGAAAATGAAAATAAGGAATAGCTATTTATTTAGTCATGATAAAAAAATAAGTAGTAAAGCCAAAAGCTAAATATGTACATTTGTTATTGGATTAAGTTTAAAGACAATCATGATCAAACGATTTAAAGAAATTTTAACGAAAGACAGAAAAAGATAAAAACAATTGAGCAATAAAACAAGATCAATGACTTTTACCTTAAAATAAAAAATAAAAAATTAAAATAATGAAATAAAATTTACCAAATAAAATGCATCTAACATCCAGCAAAGCAGAGTTTAATTTTATTCAAACTGCTAATTTCGAAAAGTATTGGAATGAATATTGTGGAAGATGAGGACCAAAGATTAGAATAATTTACCTGTTGTTTATCTCAAGAAAAGAAATTAACTTAATATCTCAAATGTAAATAATAATAAATAAACCCGTTTGCAATGCGGTGGTTTTATCATTTGATATCAAACGTTAGGCAGAGTAAATTTTTGGCGAATAACACTTTCTCAATGTGTTATGAAACAAATAAAACCACTCAAGAAATTAATCAACAAAAATGTGTTAAATATGTGAATCTTGCGTGGGAGGACTCTGGACACGGCTGCGCCTACACCAGCTTCAAACCCGGCGAAACCGAAGATCCGTTACATTGCTATTCTCAAATAAATGTTGAACTTTAAAGTGGTGGTGCTACTCAATTTTAAATTTTTGCCTTTTCTGAGGTCTCAAGTTAAGTTTTATTGTAAGAAAACTTATTCTAAAAAAATTATCATTCTTATAGTTTGTTTCTCTAAATGGAAAGGAACATTTTATTTAAGCAAAGAAAACTGTTTTTATTTTTAATTTTTTTGTTTTTAATACACAGTGCCGGTTAAAATAATAGCACTACTTTCAAATATGAATGATATTCTTTATACAAAATTTATACTATCCGTCTTTTATTCGTTTTCGTTACACTATAATGTAGTTTCCGAAAAAGTTATGTTTTCATGAGAATAAGTTTGTTGAGTGAAACGTTAATTCTACACGAAAAAATAGCACTGATCATTCGTCTTCTTAGAAATTTTGTTTTTTATAAAAAAAAAATTAATTGTATCGCATAGTAGCACAAAATATGTTATTTTCATTAATAATTACAAAATATCGTACAGCTAAATATCGTAGAAATCAAGAAAAGAAAGAAACTAAATCAATTGCTCAAACAAAATTATTTTTTCACATTTATAGAAACATATTATCAAACAGAGTTTGATAATTCCGTGACTTTCTGTATAAAATTAATTTTTTATATGAAAATATCAAAATTGTGATAAACAATAAATTTTTAAAATATTTTAATAAAAGAATGAATAGTGAATATTATTATTCATTTTGAATCCTTGCTATTCATCGTTGATCTCTTTTTTATAAGTTTAGCATAGAATTTAAGAAATTAAGAAAAAATTTTTGTTATATTAATTTTTAACTGTTTAACTGTAGAAGACTGTTGTATTGTTATATTTTTAATACAAATATATTGTAATTTTTATGCAAAATTAATTCAATAAAAATTTTAAATAAAATAAATGTGCCCATTAAAATAGGTTCCCTGATATACGTATTATAATAATCTATTATCAATATCAACATCAATGATCGGTTGAACATAGCAATGCAGGGTGAAAGAAGCGGAGATTTTAGAGTTTAGGTCCCATAAATTTACAGCGTATTCAATTGGACGATCTAGAAATTTTGTTGTTAACGTCCTTAAGCCCCGAAACACAATAGAATGATGTGATATAACAAGCCCATTTACGGATGGATACATAGCAATGTTTGCGAAACGAGCCCTTTTTATACAATCTAATGCCATTGCAGGTAAAATAAATAATCAAGTTTCCACAAGAACTGTGCGGCGTCGCCAATCTATCTTCTATGTAATTAATAGGCAGACACGTTTATTTTTAGATCCCTTTTACGCTCATATTATACAGCCACCTAAACAGTGGCGGATACATGGAAACACACATGAACGCTGATGATGTGAGTGTATCGGCTCCCGAAAAACAACGTTATTTCTGTCCGGCCGTGTAAGTGGAAATTAATTGGTGTTAAAATTTTCCCTTGTTGCTTTGGAATATTGTCTCATGTCCAATTCTTTCTGACTAAAAAATGTTACGAACTTTAGCCAAAATTATAAACACTTTGGATTAAAAAAAACACTACTAACAACAAAATTGTTCGACAAAAAAAATCACATTAAAAAAACTTATATTATTTTGAAGAAATGTGCACAATATATATTTTGTTAAAATCGGTTCAGTATTTTGGGGGCTATAAACGCTTAAAGTTGCTACTAATACATGCACACTTATTCCACATTCATGTATCAGCTTCAAGTTGAAAAATAAAAAAGCATGCATGTGTGTTTGTCAAGCTTGCATTTGCAAATAAATGAAAGAACATTTTCTATTCTATATCTATACATACGAGTTTTAAAATATTTATTTAGAATGTTTTTTTTTTTGCTTTTGCATTTTATCGTATATATTTAATTTAATTATAAGTCTGATATTAAACTGCAAGGACGAATAGCTCGAAAAGATCCATTGTTAAAAAAGTGAATTTACAGTTAAGAAAAGATTTTGCAAATTTCTGGAGCGAAGAAACTAAAATTAATTTATTTGGGAAGAAGACCAAAAGTTCAGGAATTCAACGCACGTTATACATACTAAAGAAAACTATTAAACATGGTGGCAGTTTTGATATTTACATATAAAGATACTTCTTTTAATGGCCACATTCTACATATGTACATATATTGCGTCGTCATTTTTAATCTTGTTGTAAAATATAATACATCGTTTTTAAAAGTTTGACTAAAGCCTGCTTTTTCATTTTGATAATTTAGTTGTTATTTGAATTCTAAATGGCACTTCTGGTTTTTCGGATTCTACCCATTCTTTTCGCATTTGCGTATGTGCAATCGAGCAAAATTAATTCAAAACTATTTCTCAGTAAAAGATAAACGACTTTTAGTAAGAATATTTTTCTGTTGACTCGTCACTCCTGACCCTTTGCCACTCTTAAAGGTCAATTAGTCAATCAATTCTATCATTTATTTGCATATTTTTATTTCTTTACAAATTTGTCGGATTCTCATTGAACTTTGTGGGCTTTATAACTCTTCGTACAAGAAGTAAAAAGAAATCAACGTAATCGCATGTTTGTTGTTAAAAACAGCCTGAAGTAATAAAATCAGTTATAAATTGCTTTTCTGATATTAAATTGAACTGAACACACATAAAGAAATTACAAAATCTGCTCTAGATTTTGACAGATCCTTCAGGCAAACCGCAATAAAACGAACTTTGCACAATGTGATTTCAACCGAAAACATCGACAAAAAAAGCAACAATAGTAAGAAGAACTCGTAACAAATAAATGAAATAAAAAAAGTTATTAAAACAGAAATATCATACAATTGCATTTTTTATTTTGTTTCTGAGACTGTTGCAAATGAAAATTCAATAGGAAAAACAAAATGTTGCCTGATTTCTTTTTATTATTTGCTTTATTCTATTGGCTTAGTTTTTCTATTTTCCTTCTCATTCACAACAAATCAAAAACAGATTTGCAAATAATTTAAATACATAATTGTTTTTGTCTGCTGACCAGTAAATCCGTGAGTTAACCAGACAGACACACTGTTCTTGTTGATATTAAGGATATTTTTTTCTGCAATACTTTTTTCCAAAGTGCTTATGCCCGCCCTGATCGATAGAAAATAATATCTGAATAATACGCTAAATTGATATCGTGTATTAACTTTTTAAATGGGGCCCTTTAAACACGATGAACAGAATTGTGCAACGGTTCATTTATAAATTTTTGCTTTTCATTTAATGTATTTTTTTAATTCTGCGAAAGATCAGACTTGATTATTAATAACTGAGTCTGCAGTTTATCTTCTCCTGTTACTGATAATTTTTAGTCAAATCCAATTAAAAGTGGGTTGCGAGGTTTTAGATACGACATGTAATAGAAGTTAAGCCGCACATTATGGAAAAACTAGACGTTTTCTTAAATTAATCTAAACATTTTAAAGAGAGTTTGAACGAACACAATTTTATTGTGCTAAAAAAACCAAATTCTTTGCAAACATTTTATGTAAAAAAATTGAATTTTTTTTAAACACCTTAGCAAATCAAATGGTTTTGAAAAAAAAACAACTTTGTCTGTTGGTCGCCGTATGTCTGTGAATTTAATTTAATGTTCAAGATTCCTTTTAAGTCGAAATGAAAAATCAAAAATTTGTTCAAAACCACACAGATTTCCCCCCCATTTTTAAGTGCTTTTTTCTACTTTTTAAATGTGTGATTTAAAAACATTTTGAGCAATTTTAGTAGATGTTTGGTTTTTTTCATTAGTAAAAATGGTGACAATTTTAAACTTGTGCTTGTTTTTGTTTTGGTAACCACCACTACAGGTGCGAAATAAATTATTTCAAAATATCTTACAGAAATGAAATTTAATTGCAATTTAAGAAAAATGTAATTAGGTTTGCCTAATTTCGAATACTAGTTAAAAATTCCAACATGAACAGCAATATATGTCCTATATTTACAATAACAGGTTCAAGAGCTGCAAAAAATAAATGCAGTCTACGTGATAGAATACAGAAAACATAATTTAAGAAATGTTCAAAAGTTTTAAATGTTTTTATTTTTTTAATTATTATATGTCGTCCCCACTGTGCATGTTAACAAATTAAGAAAATCAATTCAATTGAACTATTTTAATTGATGGTCATAAACATTTAATAATGTTGGTTAAATAAATTTTGGAAAATCTTTTAAATTAAGTTTTTAATTGAAGATTTTCAGTTAAACCAATTTTTCGCACAAACAAATTAATTGTAAATCCATTTGCGCCTTTAATCAAATATAATTAACGACCAAAAGCGCAAACTGGTTTTTCAGCAATGACGTCCTTCAAATTACGAAATAAATCTGAAAGTTGTAACGTCTCTGTTGTGTGAAGATCCAATGACAATACAAAAGCAACATGTATAGTTAAACTATTTTAAATGTTTACAGTATGTTGAGGTAATCTTTCGACGGAGTTTTGAAATATTAGATCAGAAAATTAAAACATAATATATTCTTAATAAAACAAATGAACTAAAATAATAATCGATTACATGTAAATTAATTTAATAATTTATAGAAAAAAAAATTTCGAGAGTCCAGGAAATAAAAAAGAAATAACTTTGAACATGCTCATTATCGAATTGTATGATTTAGCAAATAATTTAGATTTTAATATGATATTTATTGCGAACTATGTACATACATATATGTATGTATATTGGTTTAATATATAAATTACGACTTTTTAAAAATTTATATTAAGCTATTTGAAATATTCAAATGTGCTCTTAAAAACAAACTAATTTTAATTCTTTCCATTCCGGGTCACATTTTATTTTGTGAAATTTCTGCTAGTATTTAAAAAAAGTCGTCAAAATCGTCACTCAAAAATCTTTTGTTTTATACCACAATCTTTTATTTAAAAATTAACTATTCAACGGATTTCTTAAAAACAATAAAAATTTTAAATATTTTATTCAATTCAAAGCAATATTTGAAGTGATTTTGTGTCGAAACAGATTATATACTTCCCAAAGCAAACGTTAATTTTTTATATAATTAGGTTTATATTTTAATTTAAATACAAATTTATAGAATATACTAATATACAGTTTTTCATAAACTTACAATTCATGTGTAGAGTCGAATTAATTTTTTGATTTATTCGATTTTATACGCGTACAAACATACGTACATACATATAAAGTACGAAAGATGGACATATGATATTGATTTAAATTGGGTAAAATACTATACATCATAGTTATGTTTTTTTTTATATTTTTTGTAATGCTAACATTGGTAACATTCAGAGGAATTGTTTTTTAAATAATCTTAAAAAAAAAGAATCCGTCAAGGGTTCCTGTTTGCAATGACTATCTTATCTTGGTCTTATTAAGATTAATTTTGCGAAATTTTTTTTCAACATTAGCTGAAGAGTTTGGCAAAGTCATTAAGTTTTTTACAAATACACATAAATTTGGAAAAACAGGTTTATTGTTTGGCAGATAAATTGACTTTCCTCTTTTCCAAAATAAATATACTCGTATCTACATATTATGCACTGTCTCCAAAATCCAATTGTCTGAGTTCTCTTAGTTCATGCTCAATATCTTGATATTTTTCTTTAGAGAATAAAGGAAGAATTTCGAAGTATTTTTTTAAATCAGATGGTGTATTTAAATTAAGATTTTTTAAAATTTTGTCATCGAAATCAAATCTTTTTTTTTATTTGATAACACAATACTAAGATAAAAATGTTTACGGTTTTAAAAAATGTTTACGGTTATGGAAATAAATTTGATTTAGAGGAGTATTTTTTATACAATCATCATGTTGTGAATTTGAATTCCTTCAATTTTGTTTAGATTATTCATCAAATTAAGCACATATTTAAAAAGACAAAAGTAAAGTTCGTTAATGTCATACAAATGTTTAAATATTTATTTAGCAGTATCAAAATATCGATATTGGCCGCAAAACAAAAATATATTTTTTGAGCTTGACATTTTCCCATTCGTAGAGGTTATGTTGAGAAAAAAACTCCGAAGTAAAAAAAATCGTCAGAGTATAAGGTATACTAAACAAAAATCGTCAAACGTCATTTGGTTAAGTTCACTATAAAAAATCGTCAAAATAAGGTAAAATCGTCACGTTTTGCACCCCTGCTCGTGAGTGTTCAAGTGGGTTTAACTGTCGTTATAGTTTTCTCACGCACTGTCAAGTGCTTGTAAAAGAAAGAAAAAATAACACATACAACATACATACATCCGCAGCTATTTCCAGACCACACTGAAGCCAATTATTGGCTTTACTAATGTAGCATTAAATATTCACTTTAAACTTTTCTTTTTATTTGTTTTTTTATTGCATAATGTAACTTAATTAAATTTAATTGAATAAGATGTTTTTCGTTGCACTTACCGAATGCCAACACCAAACAAAACCAATTGACCGCAGCCATCATGCTTCTTTGTAGATGTGTCTCGTCGTGTGTATTTGTGTGGCCAATTGCGACTGTTTTGTTGTTTGTTTTTGTTTTCTCTGCTAATTGTGCTTCTTACTTTTAGAAGTAATTATTCTTCTGTTGTTGTTATTTATGCAGTAATTACAAATTGTAGTGTTACCGTTTGTTGCAAAAACATTCGTATATTTGTGTGGTTAACTTTTATTTTTATTATAAATAATATTTTTTTAACATAAATATATTTTATGTTTAAAAGAAAACGTGATTACTGAAAATATACATACAATAAATCAAAAATTTATTTTATTTGAAATTTTGAAGTCATTTAAATTATTTTTTGTTTTTATTTTAATTTTTGTAATCTGTCGTTACATTTATTGTGTATTATCATCAATTTATCTTATTCACGTGTATTTTTTTTGTTTATATATAGTAAAATTTTTTATATTTAATTAGACGTTTTACAAGATTTTTAAATCTTTTTAATATCCATATTATTATTGTTTTATGTTTTATTTCGTTTTATTTATTTGTTAGCTTCTGGCGTAAAACATAATTTTAGAATTTAGGTTTGTTTAGAAAGTGAACTTTTTCCCTAAGAATTTGTTTGTTTGTTTTGTCTTTTTTGTTGATTTGGTTTTTGTTAATAACATCGATAAATAAATTTGTAGTGATTAAATGGAAAAAAACTTGTTTCGTAGGAATTCTATTTAATTTGATACGATCAGCAGCTACGATAAATTTTGATAGCGTTAAATTAGTGAAATCACTATTATAAAAGGGTTTAAACTTTAAAGCTACGCAGTTTCTCACAACAGAAAAAATAAGTAATTTTAGAATTTTATCATATCATCATGTTGCACAGTGGGTAGAATTATTATATGTATTTGGGAAATCAGCTACTTCAATTGACAAAAAATTATTGCATATGCACTGCAGGAATGTCAATTTATATGCATATAACCGAATTACTTAATGGCAAAGAATATTTGATTTCTTTATTACTTCTTGCCTTGCCTGATAATAAATAAGATCTTAATGGGAGTGTGTGGTGATCGGTTAATGCAAATTTTTGACTAATCGACATACTGATTAATCAATAAACTTATTAATCTAGAATCTGCAGCAAACAGATAAATGCTGAATAAATATAAAACAAAGAAAATTGTATAATAAGGTTGCTGATTAATCAAATAATCTAAATTTTGATTTTTAAATTTTGAATAATTTTAATTGCAAACATAAAACAAAAATGTTCTTATTTGTTTCCAATAAGCTATTTGGCCTATTATTTTTATGTAAATAAAAAACTTTTTTACATCTTCCCAACGTATCATCAATTTTTTGTTGACATCTTCAGGGGATTTTTATGTCTATTTAATTTAAAAACATTACATATTACAAAAATAGAAAACATCAAACATATTATAAACTTACAATTATTTAGTAATTTATCACATTAAATTCTATCTAAATGATTGCAACATTTAACATGAAATTAAATTAAACACACAACTTAAAATAGTATCACAGTGGTTTTCTTTTTGTTTTATTTTATCACAACTCTGTTAAATAAACAAATCATATAATAAAACAAAAATGTGTTAGAGAATTTGAATGAATACATTCAAATACAAATGAGCGAATGCAAAAAAAAAAATTAAAGCTGAAAGTAAGACCGGTTTAGCACATGCAAAGTTTACTTTGACAAACTCTTTTCAATATTCCTTCAAACTTTCATTCACTTCTGCACACGTAAAGTTTCACTATTTTTTTCTTGGATCAACTGCAATCACACAAGCATGTAACCAAACACAACTATAAACGAAGCCCCTTTGGGAGTACTTCAAAGTCCGTGCTCACCCCCATTCTTTTTTTCCCATCTCTCCCAAAAACTCTAGACTATGTAAAGTAAACTTTCTGTTGCAAAAGCAGTCCAAAAAATTTTAAAACTTAAATTCTTCAATTATTCAAAATGAAAATTATTAGAAATTTTTATTAATAAATTAGTCATAATTTTGAATAATCCAAATTCTAATTAATTGATTGATCACGAATTTGAATAGAACATTTTTGAGTAATCAAATAAGCTGTTAATCTGGTTTTGAGTTATCAGAATGTTTAAATAATCGATTAAGCGCACATCCAATTTTTATTCAATGTTAACTAAAAGTTTTTTTTAAACTTTATTTATCGATTAAAGTAGAAAAAAGATCTTTGCTGGAAATCGAACGCATCGATTAGCTACCGAGCGCCCATAAATTTTTTTCTTTTAATCTACTGGAAAAAGCTGAAATAAATAAAAATTCTAGTTAAAAAAATTGTTTATATTTTTTATTTTAATCAGTTTATTTTGAAAGTGGCCTATGAGAATTTGTCAGAAAAATCAAAATTGGCTAGACATTTTAAAAATCAATATTTTACATTATATTTTCAATGGAAATAATTTATAGAAATTATGTAAATAAATTTATTAAAGAATATGAAATGGAATATAAAATTTAGTGTTTTTTTTTTCAAAATAAATATTTTCAATCGGATATTTTTATATAAAAAAGCATTTTATAATTTAAAACCCAAATGTGCACTATCGGCGCACATTGCATTGCAGCATTAGAATTTGTATTGAAAATTAGTTAGCATTGAAATTGGTTCTCCCCTCTTTTGATTTCCGTTGTTCTTGTTTGCTTTACAAAAATTATTACTTTCTTATCGAAGTCATTTTATATCGGGTCATTCTAATGCTTCATATTTTTAATTATTATTATATTTTTCTGAACTAGTTTATTGTTATAGTCATTATTTTACGTAATTTTTTATCATACTATTATTATTATTGCTAATTCACCACACATTAATTAAAATCACTCATATGAATATTTTTTCATCGCTTTTTTTATTACGCTTTACTTGAAATAACGGTTCAAACAACTCAACGTACGACCAAAGACTGACGTTTAAACAAAAGTGTTTGATAAATTTTAATGCGCTTGAAGACAAGACATAAGGAATCTTGGATTAAACTTGGATGCCAATAAACAAAAGTGATTGTTTAAAAAAGCAAATGTTTATTTAATTTTTTTAAGAGAAAACTGTTAATAAACAAGTTCGAAACAAAAAAAAAAACTCACAAGTAATGACTGCATTATCGACCTGAGTTTTCAACTCGCTCACTAAAAACTCTCTTTAATTAAAAAGCCGGCTTGTTTTTAACTGTCTACATTTATTTTACAGCACGTGTGTGTGATTTGTTTACGTTTTACAATATAGATAAAGGGACGCGCGCCGTTTGTTTTTTTTACAAATTTTGCTTTTTGTAAATCACGTATTTTCTTCGCTTTTCTTTACTATCTTCTTTATCATCTTCAGTGTCTAAAATATTTTTTGTTTATTTTTTTATGTTTTGCCGCTGATAAAATTTCAATTATTCCTTCCTTAATGTCTTCATTAACCGCAAACTGCCTCTAGTATCTTTGTATCCTTTACCATAAAAATGTACATACTAATGTATACAGTGGCAAAAAAAAACTATTCGTTATGTACCACGACAATTTTTTGTAAATAAATTAGATAAATTATTATTATTAATATTTTAATTTGGGTTATTCTTAATTAGATTGAATTTTTTTTAGAACAAGATTAATAGATATCTATTAATTAATTAAATATTTATATATTGATAGATATTGTAATATAACAAAAGGAACTTTTAAAACGTCTTATTACCAACTTAGAATTATACTTATTTCAAAAATGAAATATTGAAAATTCGTAAATAAAATATATATAAAAAAATAAAACCAAAAAAAGTATTCGACATTGCCAAAATTCTTAGAATATAAAATGTTCGTTCCTTTCCTTTTTATCGTATGACTTCATACGATTTTTTTAGCGCTTTTTATATATTCCGGATCTTTTTTTCGCAATTCTTCCTGCATGTCATCTCTCATCCGGATCAGGAGCAGAAGAGAACTACGTATCTTCATGGAAATGGTTTGATGAAATTACCTTTTTGGACAGTTCGATTGCTATAAGAAAAACTATAGAATTACTGTTTCATTTTGGCTTCCCATTTCTAATTTTTTTAATTCTAGAAGTTAGCAATTTTTGCAAGAAGAAGTTTTCATGAAAGTCACTTATTTCATTAAAATTTTTATTTATAATACGTAAACAAAAATTTCAAGAAAGTACTTTCATGTGTACAGGCAACTTAAATTAAAAACTTTCAACTCGTTTTCTAAAGAGCAATTCTTGTATGAGATATGACTACGTTGCAGAAAAAAAATTGTTATGTATGAATATGCACATGGCTTTTACCTTCAAATTATGTATTTGGCTTTATTATAAATATCAACATCACACACAGACTTTCAAGTTCCCTCTACGAGTAGTGTTCTCATCATGGGTTCATTATACAACGAGTAATTTCTTTTATTCGGGTTGCGAGCGTGTTTACAAAATTTCAGAATACGATATTTTTATTAAAATTGATGAAACAAAGAGAAGCAACTCCAATAAGCAAATTTAAAATACACAATATTTTTTTTATGTTATTTATTCATCGATTCTATTATATGAAATGCTGCTAATTTGAGACTAAAATTATTTAATTGAATAATTTTGCCTTCTCTTAGAAGTAATTTTAAAAATTGGTTGGGTATATTCTATCCCACCAGCTTTGCCATTATTAGTTTTGGAAGTACAGTAAACCCTCCATAATCCGGACAGATATAGTTTCAGCTACTTTCCGGATTACAGTGAAAATAAAATTTTAAACGCAAAACATAAATGTACTTATATATAATTTATTTTTATTACCGAAAAGAAAAATAATGAGAACTTTTCAACATTTTGCTTATAAATTAACTATTGTTTTAGTGCCAAAAATCAAGCTAAAAGAAAATATTTTACTTGTTATATAAATTTACTTTAATTGATCGGCTTATATAATTATTTATTTATATAAAGTGAGTATGGATAAAATATGAATCTGCTACTTTATAAACGAATTTACGCCAACACAGTCTGTTCTGTGCCAATCGTTTTACTTAGGGCCAAGTTAACATCATCTCTTTGCATTCAATATAAATTGATCTGCGCCACGTTAGCTTTGGGCGGCCTCTGTTACGACTACCTTGTGGATTCGATTCAAAAGGTACTTTATTTCCTAGAGTATGGCCGATCCAGGACCATTTTCTTCGGCAAACTTCTACGGATATTTTTTCAAAATTGCATTTGGGAAGAGGCACGTTTGATATTCTTTGTGTCCAAAATATACGTAAAATGCGTCGTAGACATTTATTGACAAAAGTTTGAAGGCTTTTTACGATAATTCCGTGAACTTCGAAGTTTCGCCACTATATAGAAGCACCGACTTAACACTCGAATTAAAAATTCTTAGCTTGTGTGTGTGTTAGATATAGTACGAGAGGAGCTCCAAACTTTACCTAAGAAAGCAAATTCGTGCCTTGCCTTGTTTATGTGGTTTGTTACGCCTTCGTCTGCGCCTCCATCGCTAGCTATTATGCTACCAAGGTAGCGAGATTTGTTAACCTCAGCAAAAGATTGGTTAAAGGTACACTGGCGAGCAAAAGTGAGTACAAGCTTAGAACGATTAACAGAACCTAATGTAAATCATATTTGAAGCAATTCTGCATTATGGAAGAAGTCGAAAACATTGAAAATTTACAACCGCCCCCCTTTTGTGATTAACACATCCACCAGATGTAAATTACGAAGAAGAAAAAGGAATAAAAAAGAAGAAAAAGAAACGAAACATGATTATTATTATTAACACGTTTTACATTGAATTTAACAGATCATTTGCACTGAGTAGTACGGGGCGTTTGGCTTAACTTGTTTGTTAGTCAAAAGCAAATATAATATATACATAAATGTTTTATTTTTCACAATTAAGTGCACATTAAACATCTTCAAATAAGGTTTGTTGCCTGTTATTTTTTCTTTTTCGTTTAATTCGGTGTGAAAAAAGCTCAAATTAAAAAAAAAAAAACAAATTCAATGAACATTAGATTGGGTTGAAGCGTTTGTGAGTTACAGATTGTAGATTATAGGAATCCGTTGAAACAGTGGAAAGTGTGACTTGATAATTAAAAATAAATAATTGAAAATAATAGTTGTTTTATGCTAATTAAATAAATAAATAAAGATTCGATTAGGATAATTTGTACGTACGATTTTGATAAATATGTACTGTTCAAATTTAATCTGATAAAAAAAATTAAAATATTGAAATGGGATTGCAATGCATTGAAATAATTTAAATAAGAAGGTAGTAAAAGGTTTACATACAAAGCAGGTGAAACTTTCACAAATACTTTTGGTTTTAATTTGGAGTACAATGATGTACAATTGTATCATAGTTGTACGTTAAATTCCATTTAGGAAAATATTGACAAAATCAATCATGAGCTAAATAAAATATATTCGTGGGCATGAAGAAACGACCTTTGTTTGAACCCACAAAAATCTAAATGCGTAATTATACATAAAAAACTTTTACGCTCAACTTTCCATACGAAGTTAAAATCAACAATTAGCAAACTGCAGTCGACCAAAAAACTTGATGTGATTTTTAATAGCAATCTTACCTGGTATAACCACGTACAAGGTTTAGTTGCATAAACGTATTTGAAACCTTACTTCCTAACGCTGCAGTTACACGTGCAAGTAGTGGCATTCCATTGATGTCAACGATAAATTGTTCGAAAAACTCGAAACTCTTGCCATTAGCTTTTGCTTTTACCCATGCGAGTCCAGGTTTATTTTCAAAATGTCGTCGAAGGTTAAACTTGAGAACATTTTTTCAATTGCTTCCATTTTAACTTTTTGTTTTGTTTACAAAATAGAGTTACCGATTTAATCATATAGGCCCATTTTATGGGAAACTGTTAACATTTATTATTATTATTATAATGATATTAATGCTCTATAATTAACACACTGGCGTTTTGTATGTGCAGTTGAAGAAATAGTCTTAATTCTGTGGTTTTCATGATTTTCATGTGGTTTTTAAAATTTTTCTCATTTCAAATTAATGGTACCAAATTGTTGTTACATATAAAATATGGACCTTTATCATTTTTTTTAACACAACACAATCGTTTCTGTGTTTTTTTCTGGTCTTAACTGACATGACAATCACATATATCGACATAATTTGTTTTTTAGGACACAATTTCGATGTCCACAATGGTTTGTTCTTTTCAAATTGTTGTTGGATCTGATCCTTAAAAAAGTATGTAGTAAAAATTAATTGGAATATTGTCAAGCTAAATAAACATTATTGTATATAAAAAAACAATTTTCAATACTAAGATCGTAGCTTTAAAAATAACTTATTTTGGATCTCCTGTAAAATTTGATTTTTAGACATACGCTGTTATTTAATTACAGTTTTTTTGCAATTTCATAGTAATCCGGGAAAGTTGCATTTAAATGTTTAACAGGGTAACATTGTTTATCATTTTGACATTTAGTGGCATGCAAGTGCCAAATTTTCACTCGCATGCAAATTTAGCTGCCTGCCACTGGAGCTGCCATTGCGAAAAATATGAGTGTATTAGTAAAAAAAAACTCGGGTGTGTTGAGTTTTTCGAACTGGCAGTGGCACGTGTAAACGCTAAGTAAGACATACCTGGTACCGGGACTTACGTATGGCGGTGAACTTTTTGCAAATTGTGATTCAAAAGTAATATATGATCACATATCGCCGTAGACCAAATTAATTCCTGGGGTTCTTTCGAAAACTTCTTCAAATTCTGAGTACTTACATTTTTACATAAAATCATGTACGCTCAGCAACCCAAATATTTGCTTCATCTCATTCAATTTGCAAGATATTCTAGAGGAGGAACAATTACGAGTATTATACCAAAACATCATAGCCTGGTATTTGAATGGCAATTCATGTTAAATGCTACTCGTCTTTGGAACATTATTCCCTGCAACTAAACAACAATTTCAGAAAACTTTTGTTTTGTTTTTTTAGAAACAGCATATGCCCCATATATTTTTATATTAATTTAAATACTATTATAAAGTCAATAACAAATTATTTATGGGTGTGAAGTTAGCTCCGTCAGTTAGCTCCGTTTGTACCTCTTGCTGTTAAGTTAACATTGCTTTAACTAAAAGGCTGTTAAGTTAACAGAATTAAGTGTAAGTCGAGATTTGTTCGCAAAAGTACTAAAAATTCCGCACATTATTTAAAGAAAAAGAAAATTAGTAAAAAAATATATTTTTTTCAAAAATCAATTTTTTTTTAAATCTAAAAATTTACGCAATTATTTTTTTTTGTTGAAAAACTAGTTAAAAGATCACATAATTAAATAAGAGGGTTATTTTTTTAAGGAGGAAAGTTACGAAAACCCAAAACCTAATTTAACAAATATATTTCCGATGTTCAAAAATGCGAAATTTGAAATTTTCACAGACATTTTTTAATAAAATCGGAAATCGGTAGAAATTATGGCAGAACGCAAAGCCATTGCAAATTTCAGAATAGTTAGCGTTATATTCAGAATCAGTATAGCATTTGAGATATCTGCAATGGCTTGGCTTTCTGCCAGAATAACACAATTTCTTTCTAAGCGCCAGTTTTTACCGATTTTTGATTTTTCTAAAAATGTCTATCTATGAAAATTCCAAATTTCGCATTTTTCAACATCCGATATCTCAAATGCTATACTGATTCCGAATATAACGCTGACTGTTCTGAAATCTGCAATGGCTTGGCTTTCTGCCATAATAGCCCAAGTTCTTTCTAAACGCCGATTTTTACCGATTTTCGATTTTTATGTCAAACTGTATGGAAAATATTGTTCAGACTGAATGATCAAACAGAACTGGGGCTGACGTTTGTTTTCCATACAATTTGACATAAAATTATGCCAGTGAATGTGGTCGTGAAATAGAATCTATTTTATTTTTACAGGGTTTTTTCTTATACTCTCAATTTTCGACACTCATTCTCTCAAAAATGTTACCGTGTTTTCATGAAATCGCATACATTTTTCATACGAAAAATGCAAAGAAAAAAAATCAATCAATAATAAGAGAGTATTTGAAGTTACTGCCGTTGATTTTGTTATGGGCCACCAAGCGATTGTTCCTGAAGTTGCAGACTTGTTCTGTTTCATCATTGAAGTTGCAGTTTGTTCTGTTTCATCATTTATTCAAAAATCCCAACAAACAAATTATATTATTCGATATGAATCAAGGCGAATTCATCACAGTTGAACTTGATAGCGCAGCTGATAACTTTTTGTTTTAGTTTTATTCAAGGCGAACTATAGTTGGATGTCAAAATTCATTTATTTCTTTTGTTTACATTCAAGTTAAAAATTTTCAAAAAATAAAAAATTCAATTGTGAAAACAAAAAAAAAATTAAACAAAAATTTTAATAAAAAAAGTTAAAAATGCGTAAATGTTCATTGTGTAAAAAAATATATGAAAGAGGAAGCGGTACATTGTTCAGCATACCCAAAGACAATGAACGCAGAACAAGGTGGAGCGAATAAATGTGTAGTGATAAGATTTATTAACAATAGGTTTCAATCATATAATATTTCTTAGATTGAATTACAGTGCAAAATAAAACTAATTTCCGATTCAGCATCCACAGCACAGGCCATCAAAGCATTAACATTTTGTTCCTCAAAGGAATTTCAATGTGTACTTAGATCTGTGGAATTTTTTTTGGTGGGTGGTGAGGTAATCACAGAATTGACAACGACGTTTAACAGTATTACGGATGGCAGGAGCCAATAATTGATCAACGGATCTTTAAAACACTTCCACACGACAGATTTCTTCAACAAAATAATATTTGTTAAATTTTACAAGGGATTTAAAAAAACCAACCCTTAAAAAACAAAAAATCATAATTTTGTTGTAATATTAAGTTCACCTGTTATGAATTCGCCTTGATATGAATGTATTTTATTTTCTTTACAACCTTTATACAATTAGACAAATAAAAGTGACAATAAAAGTATTTAATAAGGCAAAACGGAAAATAAAATCTTAAAGGGCGTCTAATTGTATAAAGGTTGTGAAGAAAATAAAATAGATTCATATCGAATAATATAATTTGTTTGTTGGGATTTTTGAATAAGTTTCAAAGCCTACTATGCTTATTTATACTTTTGTAATTTTTGTAATTCTCATTGACTTTTTAAAAGTTTATGTATAAGATAAGAGGTTTGAAACATTTCAAAAATATGGTTTAAGGTCTACTGATGATTTGGCATTAGCACCAATGAAATGTCACCTGGTTAAATACGCCTTGGTTAGAGCTATCTTTAGAGTCCTTATTCCGTTTCGGATATGGCATAAAAGGACCTCCTCACCTTTTATGGCATATATTTACTTAACTTAACTTAAATGAAACGTGATTAGCTTTTTTATCACGTTGGCTAAGTTAGTGCTCTATATGTGATTTAAGGCCTGCTAGTGGTAAAAAACTCTTATGTTTAACCTAATTTGATCTTTTCGGGTTTTAATGTTTGCAATCTGATAAGTCAATTGTTAAAAAATTTACACATTTTTTTGTAAGTTTATTTGTTTATATTATTAAAAAATTGTTGTTTTTCTACCAGCTCATATTCCTTTCACATTTCTTGGTAGCTTAATTTTTTCTTCTTAAAAGACGTAAACTACTACCGTCCAATAGTTTAGTTTTTAATACTTTTCAATATAGTATGTATGCATGTAAGTACATATGTATTTATGTACGTATGCACTCGCATGTTCGCTTGCTGAAATTTTGTTTAAAACTAAACAAAACGTTGCAATTGAAGATTTTTTCTTCATCTATTTGTTTGCAACAATTAACGCTTAAACCTCGAACAAAGTTGGTTGCAATTATTAAAAATGTTTTTGGATTGTTATTAGAGTTTCCAAAATGTTAGCCTGGCCTTTTTCCGGGCATCCCTAGAATACCCGAAAATATTCAACGTTATTTTTCAAATTCTGTTTTTACGCAATAAATATGTTCCTCGAAAACTCGCGTAAAAATCGTGTAAAAAAAGATAGAGTATCTATATAAAATCACGGCATTCGTTTGCTTAACATATTAAATATCAGGTAAAATACGATAAATATCTAATTAAAATTCATGTATTCACATATTTTATTTAAAAAAAACAACAAGAGTAGAAAACAGTTTCTAAATGAAATCATCAAAAACCTAAAACCTAAAAACATATTAATTTGTAATCAGCATCATATTCTGACAACCGCATTTGTTTACGAGAGACATCACCTCACCTTCATCACTATGTTTCTCCAAACCATACTCAAATGGTGGTGAAGAGTTCAGAGATTTTAGTTACAAATTCAGTTATCAATCGGGGACTCAAAAATATACACTTAATGTTTCTTTGGAAACCTTGAAAATGCGATTTCTTTAGAATGACTCAATTTACTGTAGTGAATTTTTTTAATTAAGTTTCGGAAGATTTCAATTTATTCATAAAGTTTTAACCGTTTTCAATTGTAATTTTTAATTTAAAATATTCATTTTAGTTTTAATAAAAAAAAAACCGAGTAAAAAAATTCAACAAAATTTCCGTTTTATTAAAAAAAAATTTAATTCTTATCAACATATAATGGTTACTTACTTTTCAAAAATTTATTATTATATATATTATTTCTTCGTTTATTTTTAAATTAATGCTAATTCTTAATGTAACAAACAAGTTGCCTTTCGCCCCTATAAAGCCTGTAAGGCGCTGGGGCATCAATTTATAAATGTGTAACTTATCTATGAATAAAGGAAATGTACAATAAAAAATATGTTTGTTAATGTTTTTATTATAATTATTTTTATATTCTGCTGCACCTTAATTCCCGGCGACAATTCCCGGATAACGAAAAATTGCTTAATTTTGTGAGAAATATTTCTCGGCAATTCCAAGAAATGAAACCCTAATTGTCTGCACAACCACTTTCAGTAATCCATTGGAAACTAATTCAATTCTTTCGGTATTATATTGTAAAAACAATTATAATTTTCATCTAACAGAGGCGTAATAGAATGATTTCTTAAAACAAATATAAATGGAGTAGTTTGCTTTAAAATGAATTTCCAAACGTTAACACTACTAAGATCATTATTTCTAAAATTGGTTTATTTTTACTGATCTTTTTGTGTTTTGTTCTTTCAAACTAATTAATCACACTGATTGACAAAAATAAACTTTTAATTTGTCACATGAACTTTTTTGGTCTTTTTTACTTTATTTTGACTTCCTAAGATGGAGAACAGAGGTAGAAAAAATTTGACACCCAGAGTTTTTTTTGACAGGAATTTTATATTTCATAAAAAATACTGACACTTTACATACAATTATACTTGATAATATGTTTTTTAAAATTAAAAGCTACGATTTTCTGAAGTATTTGACCTGAGGCTGGTCTCTTGCAAGTGTCCAACAATAATCTGCCAACATTCGAGGATTCCATTTGCTCTGGTATTGTTTTTCCATGCTGGAAATATCCTGATGGAACCTTTAGCCGTGTTGGTCGCTAATGGCTCCTAGGTTCTCGGGAAAGAAATCGAGGTGGGAGTGTAGAAAGTGTATTTTGAGTGACATATTACAACCTAATGCTTGATACGTCGAAAGTAGTTCTCTTATCAGATCTTTGTAGTTACTTGCTTTGTGGTTGTCCCAAAAATTTTGTGCGACATTTTAAAACTTTTTTCAAGCAGATTCTCTAACAAACTTAACTTTTCTTCGAATATGTTATTCTTTAACAATTCCTTGATCAGAGGTCCGACGAAATTTCCTTTCTTTATTTTTGCGTCACTAACTTTAGGAAAATAGTTTGATTCATAGTTTGGGCCGGAGTGAGGCCTTCGCTCTTTGGCCAGTCTTTCTTGTTTAAAACTCGATGAAATTAAACCGTACGTAAAGTAGTACTAACGGAAAGTAAGGTAAAATCATAAGTGGGTGTCACAAAAAATCTGTGCGTGACAGAAACAAATTAGTTTGTGTTTTGCAATGAGGGTATATAGTAAAGTAATAATTAGCATACAGAATCCGTGTGGGAAAAACCTTGTTGATTTAATGTTATTTTTTAAAATGAACCAGCTCTCAAGGGCCATCCCAATTTCAGGCAACTGGAACTAGGAAAACCCTTTCCTGCAAATCGAATGATTTTCAAAAATGAACACTGTTCCTCTTGATGTTTTTATTATGCCCTGTGTCACTAAAAGCTGTCATTTGGATGTAATATTTATCCTGCAAAATTTTGTTTTTCTAGAATAATATCTTGAGGTGCCTAGTTGAGGCCAAAGTTGAGAAAATTATGAAAAATTTCATAAACTCCTCCACGCGGTGAGTTCTGGGTTATTTCAATCAATAACATTTTTTTATTGAGAGAAATAAGCAAAGAGCTACATTGTTCACTCATATTTCAATAGCAAGTTATATAAAAAATACAAGTCGGCCTAGGCACCTGAAGATGGAATTTGTTAGAGTCGAAATTTTGCATGGTTGATCAACTATAGTAATGATAACTTTCTGGCGTTCAGGCAAATTGAAATCTCACCCTTTATTTTTTTCCCATATAGATCGGCCCACCCTAATGTATACTCAACAAAAATTTGTATTGTAAAGTAATGAGTTAAAATCACAACAAACAAATTGGACAACATAATGCATACATACCTTTCACAACTTTTACGTTGCCATTTTCACACATTACTTTATCATGGCGATGTCATTGCAGACAAGTACTTACCAGCTTGGCTTACAAATAACAACTTAAAAATATAAATATTTAGAAGTCGTTTAATATACCAAAAGCAATGAACATTAGATGTCTGCTTTGAGTATTGTTTACTCGTGCACTTGAGTTATTGTTGGGTTTGATTTGAAGTGTTCTAATCAGTAATCTATGGCACAACTATCTCGTTACGCGCTAAAAATTGAAAACAAGTTCAAATTGCTTGTCCAGGACTTTAAAAGTTATGTACTGTATGATAAGTGTACGCTCTACCACTGTGCCGCTCTAAGAATAAATTACTTGTTTATTTACTAGTAACTAATTGAATAACTACTATAAAGTTACGCAGAGGGTATGCAGTTTGTGCTGAAAAAAATATTGATCTTAATGAGAAGTCATTACCAAGTTTATGTTTGATAGTTCTAAAACACTAAACAACGAATTGAATAAATGTGTTTGTTGAAATATAATTATGTTCCTCCATTAAAGCAGCGAAATATTATTTTAAGCGGCGAAAAATAAATGTGTTTCTAAAAATTTTATTCACACGTGATATTAGAAGCTTTAAAATATGGAATTTAGTTAAATGAAGAACATTGATATTCACCGAAATGCAAGCAGTGTTGACACGATTTAATAACATACTCCTTTAAAAGTCTGCTACGTTATGACTATTTTATGCTACAAAATGTTGCCAATTGCATTGAAGTTGTAACATTTTGTGCAACATAGTGTTTTTTTGAATGAAAATTCACCGATATTTCCTTTAAAGCTAATAAAAAAATCTGCTTTATTAAATAATATAATTTTTTATTTCAATTACATATTTAAAACAGATGTTCAAATATTGAGTTGTTCCATATTAAGACTCATTATTAAACGAGCTCGAAATCATATAAGTGCACTCTTGAAGTAGCAGAACTCACACAAAAACTAGTCACATGAATGGTTCCCCAGTTGTACTGAAAAATTAAGTAATTTATTGAATATATGGTCTTCCATAAACTTAAGCCATTTTAAAAATAGACGTCACATACGAACGACAGCCAAGATACATTCTGCTTTGATTCTTTTCACAAAAATTTGATTATCACTCATATGGTTAGTGGAAATGCAAAACCATGTATGTAACTAACACATATTTATAAATCGTGTTTTAATTAATTAATTAATTACTAGATGACCCGCTGAACTTTGTATCACCTAAGTGTATTTGTATAAGTTTTGACCATATATTTAATACAAAATTTTTATCTACATCAAAGTTAGACATTGCCTCGAAATCTAGTATATTTGATTTGAAATCTTTCTCAAAATCGTTCACATTGCATTTTTTGACATTAGCAAGATTTTATTTGAATAACAAAACCAGCTGACCACAATTTAAAGAAAAAAAATATACACACATAATTGAAAAATACGTTTGATACCAAACAATATTGGAAAATACAGGACATTTATTAGTATTTTGTTCACTTTTTATTGTGTAATACAAATGTAATATCGGGCATTATAAGGAAATAGGCATTTAGTAAATTACATTACACTTATTTACCCTTTGCACTTCATTTATATTTTTAGTTTTATTTATTTTTTCTATTTTGTTAATTAAAAGGTGCGTTCGATTACTTTTACAGTAAACTGCAGTAAATAAGTAATTACTGAGTAAACTGAAAAATTTACTGCCAAAAAAAGCTGTTGCGCAAAAAAGTACGTGAACGAAAAATTTTTAAAAAATAGTAAGATTAAGGAAGAAGGTAGTGCTGAAATATAGTTGCACTTTTGATCACTCAACTAATTGTTTTTCTAAATAAGGTACAATGTTATGAGATTTTACTTACGTACTATAACAATTAAATCTAATAATTGAATAAGGAAACTATTAATAATACTGTCTTGAGGAAAATTTGTCATAAAAACCTCTTACAAACTATGAAAATGTTGTAATGAAATTTGGTAAAACAAACGCTAGTAAGATTCTTTTTAACAAAATATTCTTAGCGACTGTTTAGTAGATTTCTTATTGTTTCAAAATTAGACAATCTGCATTTTTTCATTAAATGACAGCGTCAAATCATTAGCGAAAGTGTTTATCTTTTTGTATTTAAATCTATTGTGCAGTAAGTCTGTGGAGAATCTAGGGGGTAGATTATAAATTATTTATGAATAACCTGAAGTATTTTTGTTTGTGTCTTAGCAGTACGGCTGGATAGCCGTAAGTCAGAAGCGGTCGAATACACAGCATTATACAGCAATATTTTATTTTTAAGGTTGAGCCTAGACCTCCTATTAAGTATGGGGTATAGAGCACGTCCACACTTTAAAGCTTTATCACAAATGTAATTCACATGTTGTTTAAATTTAAGTTTTTTATCTAAAGTGATACCTAAATATTTAATATCATCTTTGACAGTACAAAATTTTAGTAGGAATATGTTTTGGTGACTTGTTATATGGAAATATTATGGCCTGCGTTTTATTATCATTTACTTTTAATTTCCACTTATTAAAATATTTTTGGCTTGTGGTAAGACTCTCTTGCATTCTCTTGATTATTGCATTTGAAACTTTTCCACTGCATATTAACATCAGACGTATATAAGGAGTATAGTGTAGGTGGCAGTACTGACCCTTGTGGCAATCCCGCTGGGATTGTTCTTTCTATTGAGAATTCCCCGTCAACGAACACAATAAATGTACGGTTCTTTAGAAAACTGTATAATTTTTTGCAAATACAATGGGAAACCTAATGCATTGAGCTGATATAACATTCCATTGTGCCAGATGGTGTCAAATGCCTTTTCTATGTCGAGAAAAACCACGCCAGTACTCTTGCGATTCCTTGTGTTATCTTCGATATAATTCACAACTCGCTTTATTTTCTGTACGGTAGAGTGTTCCTTATGGAATCCAAATAATATTATTTTGATCTGCAAAATCGACTAATCTCCCTGCCAGAAGATAAATGGGCATTGTAACGCGTCATAAGTTCTCTGTATTTTAGAAACAGAATTGTTTTGTATTGCAGCAAAACAGACCAAAAAGATCGGACCTCATGATACAGCTATTAAACAGACAAATTTCTTAACGCACCTGTAAATATTAGACAACCAAGTGACAATTTTTTATTTCTAAAAAGACAAAAGGCATCAAATGTTTCACAACCAGGAATATTTTGTATTGGAAAATTAAATAGTCGTTTTAGTAGTTTCCGATAGTTATTATTTAAACCTTCCCTGAACTTCCACAAATATTTCAAGATCAAAATTAGCCAAATCGGTCCGCCATCCTAGAGTTTTAGCGAAACAAACGAACAGCAATTGATTTATATATATATATAGAATAGATATATGTATATAGATTTATAATAAAGATATTATACGTAATAATTGATAAAAGAAAAGCATCTTGGGTTTTTTACTTCGCGATATCAAAAATATCATTATAATTTTCGAAAATTCGAATTTTTATCACATCTCGACCTTTTGAGGTCATGGGAATCTTTTCTGACTAATTTCACGATGATTTTCGTATGGATGTTTGTGTGTGAGTTTATAGGTATGAATTGGTAATAAAACTCTCATACCTTAGGAATGGTCCAACCGATCTCAACCAAATCTGTGGCATTCCAAAGATATTGGCTTCACTTAGACCTTATGAGATAACAAATCGCTGCGGTATGAGAGATTTTGAGAATTTTACTCTTTTTTTCACCTCTTAAACTTTAGAAACAACAAATTTAATGAAAAACGATAGATTCGTGCGACCGTCGATGGACAAACAATTTTGAAAGAAGATTTTCTTTAATAACTCCCAAAGTTCTTTTCAAATCAATTATCAGGACTGTTTTAATTTATTTTTTATTTTTGTTCTAAAAAAACTTGAGTAATAGAAAATTCTTAAAATTTTGACCGCTTTGGGGTTGAGCTTAGCAGGAAGTTAAAAGGAATGGCCTGTAAGGTCTACTATTTTCCATATTTGTTTGTCAGTTATGTTGTTTTGCATATCAACTAAGGTTTTGTGTATATTTACCAATCGGGGTTTTCCAGAAAAGTTTACTTCTTAAGTCTGTTGGTTATGTTATTTACTGTGTAATGTTCCATTTTAAATTTCCCAAGTCTTCTTTGCACAAATCTTAAACTAAAGAAATAAACAAATTTTAAATAAATAAGTTTTAACGCATTTTCAACATAACGTTAATTTTACGCCACCCTATATTTTGTCTGTAAAAAAAATCACATAATTTTCTCAATCCTTTTGTCAACAATTTAATCATCTCATAAATTAAATTTTAAATCTAAATTAAAAATTTCCGTCATTATTATAAATTAATTGCTTACGATATTGCTGTTTATTAAAGCCTGATCACGTTTATTGTGTAATACCACAAAACAAATAAAAACCGAATTGCAATTTTGTTTTCAATGCGCATCCATCAATTTCTGATGGCTTAAATACGACAACTAGAGATAGAGAAATGTTTCACAGGATTTGTGTTGTTCAAACATTTAGCACTCGTAAGTGCAACATAACGTGTGTGTTTGTAATAAATTAAATAACAGAATCATTGCAAACATTTGCTACAATTGAAATTAATCTTAATAATGCTACCGGTGACAAATTTGGAAAGCATCCCAAAAGGAACATACAAAAAAAGGATTTGCATTAATTTTAAAATAATATTTCTCCTGCTTCCAAAAATGTCATTGAAAGAAGACTTTTGGAATACGTTTTCATCATTTTGAATCTTTCTAATTTAGTAGTTATGGATCACAGAAAGTCCTTCCCAAAATGCCTATTCTATTAACCACAAGCTTGCGCACAAAGCAAAAAGTTGATTGACGTGACCATAATCTACAAGCAACATATTTACAATTCAATTTCATGGTTGTACTCAAATCATATTAATACGAGGGGAAGTCAGTAAGTCTGCAAAATCTTATAAGGAGTACTAGTTGCAAAAGACGACTAGATTGTTAAGAAAATCCGTCATTCAGTTTTTTTTATTTAAGCATGTAATTAATTGATAAGACGCACAGTGGGGCAATCATATACAAATATTTTATAACAAATGGTAGTTTCTAAACAGTAATAATAACGGGGCTATAGAGCAAGTTTAGTTGAGCTTATTAATCATAATAATACGAGGGGAAGTCAGTAAGTCTGCAAAATCTTATAAGGAGTACTAGTTGCAAAAGACGACTAGATTGTTAAGAAAATCCGTCATTCAGTTTTTTTTATTTAAGCATGTAATTAATTGATAAGACGCACAGTGGGGCAATCATATACAAATATTTTATAACAAATGGTAGTTTCTAAACAGTAATAATAACGGGGCTATAGAGCAAGTTTAGTTGAGCTTATTAATCATAATAATACGAGGGGAAGTCAGTAAGTCTGCAAAATCTTATAAGGAGTACTAGTTGCAAAAGACGACTAGATTGTTAAGAAAATCCGTCATTCAGTTTTTTTTTATTTAAGCATGTAATTAATTGATAAGACGCACAGTGGGGCAATCATATAAAAATATTTTATAACAAATGGTAGTTTCTAAACAGTAATAATAACGGGGCTATAGAGCAAGTTTAGTTGAGCTTAAATTTTAAATCTAAACTATTATCTTAAAGGGGCTTCACAAGTAGTGTTGGCAAAAACCCACCCAGTGGGTTTTTCCTAGGGATTTATTGGGCTCTATTGGGTTTAAATTAAACTAAACCCAACTGGTTGGGCCCAGTGGGTAGCCAACTCTGTTCACAAGGCCCCAAAATAGATCGCCTCGCGAACATAAAAAAATTTAAATTGCTATCACTTGTTTTATTCGATTTAAAAAAATTTTACTCTGCGAACGTTCTCCTGAAAAAATACCTCGCTACATTTATGGGTTATATCTGAAAGCCTATTTGATGATGAGGTAAGAAAACTTAAGCTAATAAACTCGAATCAATTTCGATTTTCGTTTTCTCTATTTTGTAAAAAAAAAAAAGTTTGTTAATTTTTTGAGGCATGAAAAATTATTGCTCATAAAAACATTATAGATTTATAGTTTCTGCAAGGCAAGAACTATTAGTGGAATCAGATCTCCTGGTTATTTTTCTATAGCATATTCTCTGCAATCGAAAAATTGTAATTAAGAAAATAAAAACCATTCCTGTGTAAATGATATGAAAAAATATAAATAAATATAAATAATAAAATATATATTATAGTGCATTTACAACAGCACGAAATATAGTAGATTTCAATTGAAATCTCTATCAAAATCTATACCGCTTACACCGGGTTATTTGTGACATTTTTCAAGATTTCGTATCCATACCAAACACAGTTGATTGGCATTTTCTTTTTAAATGATCAATCAAATGCAAAACAGCTGCCGGACACACCTTTCAAAGATTCATTATTGTGCATCGTAGTATTTTCCAATATAATTGGGAAAAAACACTGGCATCACTGAGTACTACCAGATTTTGGATAAATTTCTTCAAAATCTAATCACGCAGTAGATTTTGTTTTATATGGAAAATCTATTCAAAATCAACAAGAATTGCTCGAAATCTCGTAAATATTAGATTTTGGTCGTTGTTAAATGCCATATACAGAGGGCGAAGTCGTTTTAGTATTATCGGCGGCGGCGGCTGAGGAGAAAATTATCGGCGTCGGCTCAAAGCCGACTATATTCGAAATAAGTTTTTCTTTTTAATTTTTGGTATTGAAAATATATCGCTCCTTTATTGCAACGTAGTTATATCTAAAAAAAACTCGTGCGTCAGCAAACAAGTTTGAAGTTTTTAAATCAATGGAGAAATAAAACAAGATATTTGTATTAATTTTTCACACAAGAGGAAGAACGATACGATGAATATTTCTGCATTTGTATTAATTATATTATATATTAAAAAATAATAAAGAAAAAAGTTCAGTCTTTTGCTCAAAGCTAAATAATATAAAAACAAAAAAATTAACAACAAATTTAATTAAATATTATTTACATTTTTTTATCGTCTGATTCCGAATCAGATGAAGTTCTTAATCTTTTGCAGCTTTTAAAAAAGTAGGTTGAAATATTTTTTGAGCCATTTTCTTTAAATTTTAACACTTTTTCACTTTGTAACAAACTTTTAGTTATGCGAAAATTCTAACAGAAGATTTTACAAAGTCGTAGAGTTGCTTTTTTCATTATTGCCATGCAAGGCAGATCTTCCAGGTAGTATCGATTCTGCAACAATACAAAATTTGTTGTAAAAATACCTGACTAGCTGTCAAAACTTGTATAATATCGGGTGGCACTTTTAGCACAGTTAAAAGTTGTGATGCTTGGCATGTTGTTATGAGTATATTGTCAACACAATCTTAATTTTACACAATTGATATCTAAACTCGTTAATCAGCTGTACTATCGCTATTACCTTGTTGATCTGCCTTGTCATATTAGCTCAAATATAATACCAACCACGACAAAATAAGTTACATGCTTGCTACCTTTTTCTCACAAAAGTGATTGCAATTAACTTGTCGGCCATTGAAAATTCTTCGGCGGCGGCTGTGAGTCGGCTCGAAGCCGCTCGACTTCGCCTTCTGGCCATATAATATAAAATTTAAAATCTTTTGTGATTTTTTATTAACTATTTTGGGTATTGTGGGACTTAAAAAAAATAATCCAACAATTGTTTCTTTCTTTTTTTTTGCTATACGCTTCCCCTTTGTGAAGTTAATTAGACCTCACAAAAGAATATTATGAAATTAGAATTGAATTGGAAAAAATTACATTTCTCGTGTTCAGTATCCGTAATATTTGGTTAAATAGATAATACGCCCCTAAGAATGATCGAGCATTCTATTCTGCTCAATTCAAAACAATTATATTCTTAAAAAATTATCAACTTAATATAAAATCGTGTGTTGATACAATTAATAATGCATAATTAAATAAACTAATTTTTCCTATGGCCGACGCAATCGATCATATTCTTTCTATAATTAAATATTAATAAAATTTCTCCCAGAATAAAACAAAACTGTACATCCATATTTAAGTCTCATCTCTTTCAGCTCTGATCTATTTTTCTTTTTCAACTTCACTCATTTCAAAAGAAAAAGTCTTATTACTCATATGTATGGAGGTACTCTTAAACACTCTCATTACTTTGCTTATGTTTTTACTTGAACCAACACTTACATAAGTAAATGTACGTGTGCATTTTTAGCATTTGCAGTGGTGTCAACTTTAGGAGATTTTTATTTCTTTAATACTGAACCGATTTCAATAACATATAGTCGGGTCACGAAAGCTCAACAATATCTACCATTCGGTAAAAGAATCGGTTGGCAGAAAAAGAACAAAAAGGGATCTAAAAATTTGGCTTTGCCTATATATATAATAATTTATATTAATCTCTCTTTAGGCTTTAATTTCCCGTCGTGTAAACTTTAGTCTTTGAGTGTAAGTTAGTAAATAATTTGTTTTTGGGAAATCTATGATCTTTAAAACTTTCTTTTCTTTTTAGCTAACTCACACTTATATTTATATTGTTTTTTTTTAGTAGAGGCCCCACAACTTCCTTGCCAAAACTGAAAATTCATTAATATTTTCTTATTCTCAAATTTGTTTAAAACATTATTTATACAAAATGGCCTAAATCAACACTCACAGGTGCGTACAGGCACATACGCCTTTTTGCCAACAGTAAAATGTGACTAAAATAATTTCAGGGATTCGTCATATGGAACAAATTCTATGAAAATCAAACATAATCATTATACGTAAATATGTATGAATATATGTATGTATGTGCATCCAAGTTTATACATGAACAAGTCTTTTTTTAGATGTTGCATGTTTGTGCATGATGAATGCAACATTGCCTTTAATGCTATGAATGGATAATATAAAATGAAAATGCAATTTGTATAAATATTTTGGGAATAATGATACACATGTCAGTGAATTAATTAATTTACTCTAAAGATAAAGTAAAATGTACCGAACAAAGATAAAAAAAGACGAACAAGTGAGAAGAGGATGTTGCGGAAATGCTATTTATTTGTGATGTTCATACATTCTTGCAAATAATACTTAATAAAATATTTTATAAATCATACACTTATTATGTACATTTGTATTTTTCTGTATATATTTCGTAAATTGTTTACTTTGCATATGTATTGTACAAACAGTACAAACTTGCAAAATATGGCAAAATAAATAAAAGTTTTGTGTTTCATAAACCAGTAAACTACTTTGAAATTTATGGAAGCAAGTAAAGAGTACGAAAATTGTTCCTTACGAATTAACAAATAAGCTAAATTCTAGAAATGATTGCATAAAAAATTCTAATTAAGATATTATTGTTTGCAGTCAGCGTTGGTCCGTTTATACAAATATTTTAAATTTATTTTATTATAGCAAGAATTTGTGGTTTGGTTATTTAATTATATTCTTTCAAAGCTTTTAATAATTTTGTCCATAAACAAATTTTTAGCTACAAAATTACACATGATTTCCTAAAACGCTTGGAACGATTTTTTCTAAAGTATACTTAGACTCCCTGGTCAAATGGATTTTACGCAAAATTTTAATTAATTATTCGCCAAATCTATGATGTTAAGCTGAACAATGTTGATGATGGCGATGAGGATGATGATGATGTCGAGGTTAAGTATTTGTTGTTTATGCCATCTGTTTTTTGGTGCGACTTTTCACCATTTAATACAACTTGTTTCACAAGAATAATTGTTGCAAATATTTACATATATGTATACATACAACATGCATTTCTCTTTGTTGATTTGCACTTTTTTTTCAAAACAAATCAACAATATATGATTTTGCATAATCTCGTGATCTTTGTCGTTATAATAACGTGTTTATTTTGTTGCACCAAAACTTTGTTGTCTAATGTTTAATTGTATAAAAATAGATGTATGCATCTCATTTTGTAACTCGTACTATTCAAATGCAAATCTTTTTAAAGTTAATCAAAAGCCTCTGCAAATAAATAGTTGTTAGACGGAGTGGAGTCTTAAATGCATATTTTAAATATGTATTTTGAATGTCATTTGACTTATAAGTGGAATATTTATTATTTAATGCTACTAATGCACCGGCTTGTTTAACATTTTATATTTTCTTTTCGAAAAGTCAATGATCAAACTTGTTTATTTTTTTTACTTATTTTGTTTTCAATGTCATTAAAACAAGATAGAAATGTGAAGACGAGTAAATGTTTAAATTTGTTGAAAAAACTTTTCTTTTTTTACTTATCTTCAAATGATTTTTGCATTTTTAATTTCTTTTTTAATTTCTATAAATAACACCTTTTTAAATTATCATGCATTAAATAAATAGCAGTAAAAAATATATCCAGCTTATAATATTTAGATATTCAAACGATTTTATTTTCTTCTATAAGTAAATTTAAAAAAAAATCCAATAAAAAAATCTTGTTAAATTATGTCGAACAATAATTCTCAATTGATTTTGTTATTTCATTCATAATAACATCATTGATTGCGCAGTTTAACAGCAAAAATATGCTTCAATAAACATTATTTTTAAAGCAGAAATATGGGAATAAATAATGTAATATGAATGTCCAGCTGTAGCAGTCGGCGTATGTCCAATTGACATCGCCAAATAAAGAAAAGAAAATAACGCAGAATGTAAAAGTATATTGGGGCTTTTTCCTCGACCCCTACAAATTGATCAATAGTCTTTAAAATATTATACAGAATATTCCACTGGTTTCTCCAAAATGAACTTTAAGTTATTTTATGTACGCATTTGAGGTTTTAAAAACGGTTAAGCAAAATGATTAAAAAGTTAATCAAAGTCTTCGTGTAGATTGCCATTTGAGATGATTAAGATTATATTTTTTAATATGGCTAAAAACGGAAAAAATACTTTCATAAATTTTATATTTACGTTCACCAATTTTATTTACAAATACTTATTTCTCTGCTATCTTCAACAAATGTCGCAGTATTCTGCCTCTTTTGACTGCTCAATAGCGCGCGATCCTTTATCAACTTAGTATTCGATGCTACTCAATACTTCTAACGTTTTTTTTTTACTTTGAAAATAAAAATATTTAATAGGTTAAAATTCGATTTTATTATTTCACGTACAACAATTCATGGATTAGCAAATTTGATAATGCATTCAAAATAATCAACTAAACGGAAAAATTTTGTGTGTTGGCGGTGCTTTACTCCTTTGTTGAGTGATCGATTCTACACCGTGAAGTATGTTCACGCGATTCTATGAGATTAACGAAATGATTAAATTTTAATCATGTCAATTTGAAGTGATTGACAAATAATTCAAATGTACTCGTATTAGAAAACCTGACGAATTTGTGAGGTATTACACTTTATTTTCTCTTTTATACAGTGTTCAGACATACATACATCTCAATTGCGCAAATAGGAAATTTTACACAATCTTAAGGCTTTAATTGAGCTCAGTTTGCCATACAATACATGAATTTATAAATTGAGCAATTAGTATTTGAAGTAAGTTCAGTGAGAAGTAACAATTCTATACAATACAAGCCAGATCAACCATGTAGTATCACTAGAACAACAGACTAACTTCTGTATATTTCAATTGCAATTTTTTTGTTGTATATGTATTCCGTGTTATATGGTGTTTGACATTTTCTTCAAGAATCATCTGTGCTGAGAGTGCCATTTTTTATGGGTTGGCGTTTGTACAATTTGTCGCAAAAATGAACATTTATATCAATATTTTTATTGTGCAATATTATCTAATACAATGTAGCGGATCAAGACAGGAAAAAAATTGTATTTGTTTGCGGCGAATGATCCAAAACATATGGCGAGGACAATCTTTGTAGGAAGATGCAGTGTAATCATTAAACCTAAAGGGTTTCCAACGAAACATTAACTTTAGAAGCATTTAAAAGTAGTTTTTTTTAATTTTATAAAAAATTTTTGTATATTTAATAATACTAGAGTTCGCATGGTGGTCGAAATTCCACCGCCGCACTGTGGCTGAAAATCGTTTTTCATTGGCCAAAACTCAAATTTTTTTTTGTCACCGATTTTTAAAATTTTTACGCCATTTTGCAGCTAATATATCCAGATTAAGGTAGCCAAAAAATTAGGTTAAACTATTGATAATTGTGAGCGTGGCATGCTGTCAAACTCAACGGTTTTTTTAATTTCAGAAAAAGGTGTTTTTCTTTTGTTTTTTATAAAAAATAAATGGTTACTACTCGCAAGCTATCATCGATAATGGCCTGCGGTCTTTTTTATAATGTTGGTAGGATTATAGTCTTTAGTTTTTGTAAGTGGTCAGAGCTCTAGCTTTTAATATTAAGGGCGTTACGGAATATTTATGAAACTACTATATTTTTCTCAAATTTAAACTTTAGTGGAATAGAACTTCTAGGGAACAAAAGGGAACAAGAAATGTATACCACCCGGAGAAAGGTGAAAGTGTCCTCTTTAACGCTATATATACTTTTGCACCCGCGACGAGCCGTCTGTAGAACACTTTTTTCATTTTAATGAAATTACTCCAAAGTACTCGTATACAATGGTGTATACAATTTTCACTTTTTTGCCTAAAAGTTTATGTTTTTTACTTTAGACTACGTAAAACTAAAAAAATTAAATATAATACCTGCGAAAGGGTTTAATTTTAATTTACCTGTTATCAAATGTTAGGGTCAACCAAAGTCATAAGCAATTTTATAACAATAATCGCGACATTAAAGCACTAAAGAAAAAAAAATAACCCAACAACAACAACAAATATTGGCGAGATACTAATTAGTTTTACCTGATATTAAGGTCTGGACAACATGTGCAATTTAAGCAGTACCTGCTATGAAATTAAAGATCAATGTGTGAATAACATGTATCTAAAAATGTATAAAAATACGGATTCGATAAGGGATTACTCAGTAATAAGTTAATCCTTTAAGTGTACAATTAAAACATAACAGACACAAATAAAAATATTCAGAAAAATATGGAGAGCTTCAGTTATAAAGAACTGGCCGAAGAGTATTTTAGAAACAAAAACCAGGAAGATGTTCTTAGCTACGTTAAAATAAAATTAAACTTAAATTCGAGTAGCACCGAAATGCAAGAGCAATTATTTAATTTCGTAAAAGCACTAAAAAAACGCTACAAAGAAGTTAGCTACAGTAAACAAAAGTTTTATATAAAAAGTCTTCAGGATCAATAAGAAACAACGAAACCAACAAAGAGTTAAGAAGTGCAAAAAAGAAACATGTTCAAGATGAATATCGCAAATTAGGATTGATTATAGATCAGCCAAAACAAGGGTCAGGCAATACAAATGATGGCAATACCGCAAGAAGATTCTTTTCAGATCCAGAAACAGCATCTGAAATAACAGGAGTGGATTTAAACCTCATTTTCAGATTTAAAATAATCCTAGAAGTACTTGCGTGCAATGAAGAAATTGACTCTAGAAAATTTGGAGATTATGCAAAGGAAACTGCAAAAATATATACAACCAACTACCCATGGAGAAATATGTCTGCAACAGTTCACAAAATCCTTTATCATGGAGAAGATGTCATTAAATATCATTTGGTGCCACTTGGTGATCTATCAGAGGAGGCTCAGGAAAAAAGGAACAAGGATTACAGATTTTATAGAGAGCACAATACTAGAAAAATTTCAAGAAATTCAACAAATGAAGATCTATTTAATATATTATTGGCAACGTCAGATCCGTTTATCTCCAGTATTCGAAATCAATGGAAAGTGGAACATCGGGATTTAGATGAAGAAGCCAAAAAACTACTAAAGAACAGAGATAGCACAGAACAAAATATGGAATATTTGCAATCAATATTTGAGTCAAATGAATAATAATTATAATTGCCTTTCATTGTTATTTAAGTACGAAAAACATAGTATTAGTAAAAAATAATAATAAACGAACCTACCATTGTTACAAATGCTATTAAAATTTATTGCAGTTTTTATTTTAAAATGTTTTTAAAATTATCAAATTTGACAGCAAAAAATAATAAATTTTTCTGTAGTAATAGCAATATTTTTAGATAATATTATTAACGTTTTTTTTAAGTGTAACTATTCTTTGAGTGTAAACAAATTTGCAAATTTGTCAGCAAAAAATTTTAAATTTTTCAGTAATAGCAAAATCTCCAGTTGATTTTACTATTTTTTTCAGTGTACAATTTTTTTAAGTGTAACATAAAAAAAATTCCATTATTACAAAAATTATTTATAATTATTATTAAATTCCAAATATTCAATTTTTTTAATAAAAAAAAAATAATAATTCCATATTTCACTCTAAAAGTTAAAAAAAATTCAAAAGTTCAACTTTGACCTAGAATTCGTTAAAAAGTCCTCAATCAATTTTAATAAAATTTAAACTGAGTCAAGCTGAACTAAATATCTATCCAATAAAAAAAAAATTACTTCAATATTTTGATCGGTTCAAAAGTTACAGAGTTTTGGCCAATGAAAAAGGAGGAGGCTCAGGAAAAAAAGAACAAGGATTACAGATTTTATAGAGAGCACAATACTAGAAAAATTTCAAGAAATTCAACAAATGAAGATCTATTTAATATATTATTGGCAACGTCAGATCCGTTCATCTCCAGTATTCGAAATCAATGGAAAGTGGAACATCGGGATTTAGATGAAGAAGCCAAAAAACTACTAAAGAACAGAGATAGCACAGAACAAAATATGGAATATTTGCAATCAATATTTGAGTCAAATGAATAATAATTATAATTGCCTTTCATTGTTATTTAAGTACGAAAAACATAGTATTAGTAAAAAATAATAATAAACGAACCTACCATTGTTACAAATGCTATTAAAATTTATTGCAGTTTTTATTTTAAAATGTTTTTAAAATTATCAAATTTGACAGCAAAAAATAATAAATTTTTCTGTAGTAATAGCAATATTTTTAGATAATATTATTAAAGTTTTTTTTAAGTGTAACTATTCTTTGAGTGTAAACAAATTTGCAAATTTGTCAGCAAAAAATTTTAAATTTTTCAGTAATAGCAAAATCTCCAGTTGATTTTACTATTTTTTTCAGTGTACAATTTTTTTAAGTGTAACATAAAAAAAATTCCATTATTACAAAAATTATTTATAATTATTATTAATTTCCAAATATTCAAATTTTTTAATAAATAAAAAAATAATAATTCCATATTTCACTCTAAAAGTTAAAAAAAATTCAAAAGTTCAACTTTGACCTAGAATTCCTTAAAAAGTCCTCAATCAATTTTAATAATATTTAAACTGAGTCAAGCTGAACTAAATATCTATCCAATAAAAAAAAAATTACTTCAATATTTTGATCGGTTCAAAAGTTACAGAGTTTTGGCCAATGAAAAACGATTTTCAGCCACAGTGCGCCGGCTTAAACATATAATTTTTAGTTGCATTTATTTAAAGAGAAAAAAACTACTGAAATACTGAAACAGGCACATTTATTTTATTAATTTTTTGCTTGAAACTAACACATCCATACGTAATTAACATGTACATTCATATTCAATTCTCATCTCTTTCAATTTTGATCTCTTTCTTTTTCTACTTTATTCATTTGAAGATAACAAATATTACTCATATACATATGTAGGTACTCTTAAACAATAATTTTTACTTGAACAAGTATTGGTTCATAAGTGAATGTACGTGTGTATTTTTAGCATTTGCATTGGTGTCATCTTTAGAAGCCTTTTATTTTTTACTGATCCGATTTAAATATTATATAGTCGGGTCAGTAAAGCTCAACAATGTTTACCATTTGGTAAAAGAAAGAAGAAAATCGGAGAAAGGAGAAAAAGGAATCTAAAATTTTGTCTGCCTATTTACATATGCATACACAGAAAAAACAGTAATAGAAAAAACCTAATAAGATAGAACAAAATTAATAAGATATCTCTATGATTTTTTTTCAAGAAGGAAGTCTTATTATTTTAATAAGGAAAACCTTTTTGAAAAAATCAAGAAGGAAACTTAGGGTTTTTATTAGGTATTCTTATTGATTTTTTCAAAAAGGTTTTCTTCTTTATTTCATTAGGCTATCTTATTGATGTTTTCATTCAGGTTTTCTTCTTGATTTTATAAGGCTTTCTTATTGATATTTTTAAAAAGGTTTTCTTCTTGATTTTATTAGGCTATCTAATTGATTTTTTTTAAAAAAATAATTCTTGATTTTATTTGATAATTTTATTGATTTTTTATTAATAATTTTATTGATTTTTTATTAATATATTTACATAGGAATTCATTTGATATAATAATAAAAAGTAAGTGCTATTACCAGTATTTTTTTACTCGAATAACTTTAAGTCCATTCTTCAGTAAGTAAAAATGGATTGGCGGTCCGTCTAAATCGATCTAGTTTATCACGGCATATGTTTCGGTTTCATTGCCGATTAAATAAGATTGAAATCTTTGTGAAAAGTTCAGGTTTATAAATTTCTTACCAACAATTTTTATATTGTTCTCTTTGCATAAAAAATCAACTATTTATTTAGTTAAGTTTAAATTTTATTTTAATTTTATTTGTCAAGTTCAAAGAAAATAAAATAACGGGAAAAAAATTGTCACTATGTTGATTTATATACGCATACTCCTATTTTTACATTTTTTTTGTAAATAGCACGACAAAACTTATTCAGTTTTTACACGTTTTTTTTGTTAATGGACAAAAAAATTTAATTTTAATTTAGCTGTTCCTTTTTTTATATGATTATATACATATGTATGTTATATAGGATTTACAATTTTCTTTATATGATTATTGTATTTTCCATTACGGTGTGTCTTTTTTTACACTATTTTTTTACACAATATTTTCTGGAACGTATGTACCGTGTAAAAAGAGGATTGGGTGAAATAACAAATATGAAATAACAAGCAACCTAATGAAATCAATAAGGAATACCTTTTTGAAAAAATCAAGTAGAATACCTAATAAAACTTAATGTAGTCAAGAAGATTTTCTTATTATTAAAATCAAGGAGATGATTTACACATGATCATATAGGAACCAAATGAAATCAATAAGGGAAACCTTTTTGAAAAAATCAATTAGGTAGCCTAATAAAATCAATAAGAAATCCCTATTTTATACAATTCAGAAGAAAACCTAATAGAATCAAGAAGCTTTTCTCTATGGATTGTTTTTTTGGTGCAAAAAATAACGGAAATTAAGTGAAAAAATTGTGAATAACAAGTTTTCTTCTAGATTTTATGTTTTTTCCTTCTTGATAAAATCAAAAAGATTTACCACATGAAAATAATAAGGAATCTCTTCGGAAAAATCTTCTCTTCTTTATGCTGGGATACCCCTTAGCCTAAAAACGTTTCCTAGAGAAAATCTTCTTGATTCTATTAGGCAGTTTTGGCTCTGTGTATGTATATTAGATAAGTTCACTTGTCTTTATATAAGTTTCCAGGTAAAAAGTGAATGATATCTTAAATTGTTTCTTAAAAAAGGTTTTTTTTCTTCGTTTTTGTACATCAGCTCAAACATTCGTCTCAATAAATACGAAAAACTTGTTGCTAAATATATGGTCACCAATGTACTCATTGTACCCATATAAAAAAGGATCAGATGGAGTGGAGTGAATGAATGATTTGAATATTTCTTTAGAGATCTGAACACCGACTTATTAGACATAACAGCATAAGTAGCATGAACAATCGCTTATTATAGATTCAACAAAATTTTATATATTGATATACTGTTGGATCACCATACTTATTAAATATTAAGATCCGCTAAAAGGCAGTAACAAGGTCTGTTTTATCAATAATGTCAGTAATTTTTTTTATTTTTTAATTCTTACTTTAACAAATTTAAGTGTTTAACTGAAATTCAAATGTTCGTAAAGTTCTTGTTTTCTTTAATATGTATTTACAATTTAAAGGAGCGCCCTCCAAATAATGAATGTAAACGTTTATGTTAAATGATCTTTAAACACGGCCATTCCTTGAGTTGCTTTTATTTTCTATTATTTTGCAAGCAGATTTCAATATGTAGTAATACATAATTTAAAAGACTAGAACAAACATATAAAATTTGTTGTATGCAAATTTTACTAGTTTCCATTAATGTTATTTTTTATTCATCTTTTTTGCACAAATTTCAAATAAGTTTCCCTTTGAATATGTTTTATTTTAACCTTTTCAATGGTAAAAATATGTTTTTTTTTCTTGTTTTTTATTATTTGTGATTTATTTTTATCGATATTAATAGTTGTCAACACCAGAAGTATGCTGTTGGTTTGGAAAGGCAACAAAACAAATTGTTGCACGTATTTATAATTGAAAAATAATAAAGAAAATACGCAGAAAATAAAATTTTTTTTTTATTTGAATAAAAAATGTAAAAGCAAAACAAATCATATTCCACAAAGTCAAAGGCAACAGAGTTTATTATAAAATTTATTAAATATTATAGCAGATAGCCTTTTTGTTCATAAATAGATTTGAAATGTTGGAAAAGAAAAAGCATTTAAGGAGGCAAAGTTTTAATTTCTTTTGAGAAAAAAAAAGAAACGAAAAAAGAGCAAAGAGAAACTAAATATTAAGATCATTTGAGCTGAACGGCAATAAGAAACTGAAGTCCTGCTTACACAATTCAGAAGGTTGACTCGAGTAACAAATATGTGTGGATGGCTATACCAAAAAAAAAAAAATTAAAAAAAAACAACAGGGTTTTTATAATATTTTATGCTCAAGCCGACCGTCTGGAATGTGGAAACGAACTTTAAAAAAATGAATGAAAATTTGTTTACATATCCACACACATGAGATCTATTTTTTTATACTGCAGAAATCTTTAGTTTTCATTTCGATATGACCCTTAAGAATTTGTGTTAACAATTACAGGGTCTTTATATTCTTATATTCTATATTTCACTGTTATTATAATTTTTTTAATATATATTTTCTTTATATTTGCAGGTAAGATGAATTTAAATAATAAATAAAAAGAAATGATTTGTGGTAAGTCGTCGTAAAATTGTTTAATACTCTTTGACTTTGTCAAAGTAGAACAATTAAAAAAAATACATTTTTTACTTCAGGAAAATAATTTCCTTAAAAAATCACGGTAATGAAATCTATTAAAAAAATTAGAAAAGCTTATATAAAATGTTAAGGGCCACTTTTTGACTTTGAGATTAGAGATTAAATTAACCTTATTTTTTATTTGTGGTTTTTGGGTAGTCGATTATATGGTCTTGCTTGCTTGTTTAAGCGGCCAATCGTGGTGATTTAATCTTAAACTAGAACTGTCAACATACACATGCTTAACATAAACAGTTATTGAACCAATAAAAACATAATAGAAAAGACCGAATTTTAAGAAAACCAAATAAAAATAGATTATTCTAGTGTAGAGGAAGATTTTAGTAATTCCGAAATATATAAAAACCTTATTCCGCCTCACTAGTTGTGAAATTCGCCGATATTCTGGAATCCACATTCATATCACTTGCAAAAATAGTTAATTCATTCAACACTAAAATTGTAAATTTGAGCAAATTCGCGAATTTTCTTCTTCTGTAAAAAAACCGATTTACTTTGATAACAAATTTGAAAGTTGCAAGAAAATGTTGCCATTTTATGTTATTCAATATGGTAATACTACAGGATTTCATTTGATATTAATTTGATAATTAATTTAATTGTCAGATTAGCTAATTAGAGATTAAAATTAGGTTTAATCTCAAAGTCAAAAAGTGGCTCTTATAAAAATAAACTTAATTCCTATTAGGCTTGGGTCGAACTCGTTCAGTTGCTCGTTTTATATAAAAACATTTGACGAACCCCTATTAAATTACATGGGTTTGATCAAAAGCTGTTGTCTAAAACGAGCGACTGAAATGGTTCGATTCAAGTCTATTTAATTTACATTTATGTTTTTGTTTTGGGTTTTGCCCAACAGGTCGTTTTAGTTCAAAAGAGCAGTTGGTCACAAGTCCGAAAGTATAAGTCGATTTTTTAAGGTCACTTGATCTGATCGAGATCGTTCTTAACTAAAGCTAAATTTACCGAATACGTGCTAATAGTATTCGTTAGAAGTTTTATTTATTAAACTAGGCCAAGCCCCAATGATTTTACGTCATTTTGACGATTTTTAGAGAGAATTTCACAAAATGACGTTTGTCGATTTTTGTTTAGTTTCCTTTATACATTGAAGATTTTTTTACTTCACGACTTTTTGCTCAACATAACATCTGTGTGGCAAAATGTCAAGTCAATATTTATATTGAAATGAATTTTTTGGCTTAAGTTCAAATCGGAGTTTACCCATTTCTTTTTAATTTTTAAGAAATTGTTTTTGGATAAATTCATTATTTTATTAAGAGAGGTGAAATTGTACAACATTGTATTGTTCATCAGACTAACAGAACGGATCAGTACTGATTTCGAGGTCACTAAACCATCTCATCAGCGTTCTTTATTAGATTGTACCACTTTTGACGGTGGATACTAGTGACTAGGAATATCAAACTATTCATTCAACCGTATTATTTTACAAATTAGAATACGAAAAGTGCAATTTATTCATTTTTACAAGTTAAATAAATTTCGGTTAGTACGAAATTTCCATCACTGATGATTAATTATTCCATATATCCTTTACTCTCCCGCTTTTTCCACAGCCATTGGCTCTTTCTTTTAACTTTCTGTGACAATGTAAACATGGAGCTTATGACGGGTGTCTACGTTTTTACTGTTTCGACACAGAATCTTTTCAAATCTTGCTTTGGATTGACCAAACATGTTTAATAAATTGTTGAGTTTTCCAATATTTTGTGGTTGAAGTTTTTAATAAATCCGTTCAATTGTTAATTTTCAAATGAAAGATTGTTTTATTTATATCTGGTATAAAACAGAAGATTTTTGTTTGACTATTTTTTAAATATTGATGATTCCGACGATTTTATTTCAAAAATTTGACAATTTGTCGGAAAATATTACTGGCAGCATAATACATACAAAATTAATTATTTTTGCATAAACGATGATGACAGCTGTTCTTGCAAACAAGACAAGAATATTTTGGGAAAATATATTTTTTTTACAAAGAATAAATAAAATCAAATTATTTGACTCATGATTATCAAGATTTCGCAGTGGAATTTCATGTTTGTTGGCTATTAGTTGTTGAAACGAATGCTATTTTCTGATTTGCTCTTTTTAACGTCAATAATTTCACATTGCACGACAGTTATACACAATCGCAAACGCGATTTATGATCGTTTTTTCTTGTATAAAAATCCGTTGTACTTTTTGTACTTTAATATATTAAAGAGTTGCATTTTGCGGGTATCTGCTTATACATATACACACAAAATGTATTGATTGAACATCAACCGAACATTGCTTATTGGCTAACTCCGATGCCGAGCCGGAACGGTGGGTTCATATACTAGCAATATATTGTTTTGTGAACAACATAATTTATATTTCTTTCGTTTTTAAACTACAATGCGTCCAAATAAAAAAAAAATGTTTTCTAATACTATTTCGAATCAAATTACATGATAATCTCAGTGAAATATTTGCGGTTATTATTGCATTATTAAATGTAAAACTAATGTTACATATCCTAAGATTTTCATTTATTTTTTAAATTATAAGTTTATTTAACAATTTAATTGTTAGAAGAGGCAGAAAATTTTAAATTATAAACTGTAAAAATGTACATATTATTAAATTAACTATAATTAATCATGAAACCTCTTTTTTATAAAAGACTGCTTTTTGTTTGTTTAAAAAAATTAAACCGCACTATCATCCCATATTGTCTACGCCAACAAGCAGAGGGCGGCGCGCCGCGGCGCCCAGCATGTGCAGAGGTCAGACAATGTTTTATTTCTCCCCCTAAAATGTTAATAAAGAGATTAATAATAAATTATAGTTTAGTTGTCTTACTATTTCAACAATGAAATGTATAAAACAATCTGTTTAATGTTGCTTGAGAAAAAAATTTAATTGTTAATTTTATTGTTGCTCTCTTTTTTGTTGTTATTAAATAAAAATTTATTAACATACTTAAAACAACATTTTATAAGTTTTTGCTACGATTTAAAAAAAAGTGCAATGATTCACATATACATACATATATTTATAGTATAAAAATTAAAAAAGTTGGGCTCAACCGGGATTTGAACCCGGGACCTCTCGCACCCAAAGCGAGAATCATACCCCTAGACCATTGAGCCTCTTGTAGGTTGTTCGTCGATATTTTGTTTCGTCAGGTTTGTAATTATTTTATACGAGATAATGCACATTCAAAGCAATAATAGCATAAATAATTTGATTTTATTTATAAATGAGGTGGCGGTAGTGATGAGTGTAACAACTAATGTTTTGCTGTATTATAAGCTTTTTAGCAGTTTTAAACAATTTGTCTTTTTATCTTGGGTCAATGAAAGTTGCTTAAACTAAAAAGTTGCTAATGAGCTAATGTCTTAAAAAGACTGCAGTATTAGCAATTAATTCGTCTGGTGAATTAAAATCATTATGAATACTTTGTAGTCGAAAAAAAAAACTTATTGTGGAAAATAAAGTTTAAATTGAGAAAAACTAACTGAATTTAAAAAGGTAAAAAACGGCGACAAAGGTGATGCAACACCAAACTAATGCATAAAGAGTCACAACTCAAAATTCACCAATGTTCAGGAGAAGCTAAAAACGGGGTTGTAATTTTATAATCAAATTGAGTTTCACAGTAAAGAAAACCGTTTTAGAACAAAATTTAAATAATTTTTTTTAAATAAGAGATAATTTTGAGCTGTGACTTGTCTGTCATTTGTCCAAATAATGCACGCGATTTTACTTACTTGTTTCAATTAAATAGGCACAACTCGTCACTGTCACAACTAAAAATAGTACTCTTTAGTTAAGGATGTTACAAGCGACACAAGAAACATAAAAACAGACAACGATATATTTCCAGTTAAAGCAGACAGAAAGTGATGCAAACGAAATTTTCGTTCTCGTTTGAGATTTGATTTGTAAACTGGCTTATAAAAAAAATGATTTTAGTAAAATGATTTAGTAAATTTTGAGTTGTAACTGCTTATGATTTAGTGTGCGATATGTTCCTTTAATATCGATGAAATAAATAATGCCAAATTTGGCATTTGTCAACTAAAATCACTTAAATAGTTAATTAAAAGCACAAACAAAAAGTGAGAAAAACAAATTCTGGAAAACGTACCTCAACAAATTAAAAATGTTCTGCAGAATAATTCAAGTAAGAAGTTTATAATAAAAAATTTCACTCGCCAGAAAATAATAGGATAGGACTTAGTGTCGATTATGAAACACAAGAAAGTGAATTATTGTCGGAATGTATAGTAAATGTTGATATTAGATAGTAAAATAAATTGTAAAATTTATTGTTATTAATGCGAAGAGGAAATTTTTTTTTTCAATTGACAAACGTATTCAAACTTAGTGTTGCCACGATTTGTTAAAAAAAATTAAATTACCCGAAAGTTTAGGATTCTTTACTTTTATTAACTTATGCCTCGTATTGGGCTAACCTTAGGCATTCATAAAAAATAATTTGTATCAAGGCGAATTCATTGCAGGTGGTCTTGACAGCTCAACTGATTATTTTTTGCTTATTGCATCTCCTTGCATTTTGATCTGTTTTGTTTGTCAAAATTTGTTTATGTTTGATTTATATAAAGTGTTTGACGTTGATTTTGACAAAGAAAGCAGATATTTTTCAAAGCGAATTGAGGCGAGTCTACCTGTTGTGAATTTGCCTTGAATTTGTATATAAAATGTGTTTTTCAAATTCAAATTATTTTTTTTACTATTACAACTGTAAATTGTACTCGTAATGCGAACTTACATAAGTATGAATTAATACGTATAAATGAGTTTTCTTTAATATAAAGTTTTGACAAGAAATCTGATTTTTTTTTCTGGTGTAATGAATGATACTTGATTTTGTATTTTTATAGTGAATTTTTCAAAGTTTTGCTTTTGCTAAATTCTGGCATATTTTAACATTTTCTGCGAATTTTTCAAATTGTTTTCACTTTTCCCTGATTAAATATTTTTTTTTGAATTTCGGAATATAACGAAATTTTGTGCTGTAACTATTTGAGGTTTTAAAATTTTTTAAGAATTTCTTCTATTTCCATAATGTAATTCATTTAAAATTTTATGGCAAATATTTTTATATGTCATTTCCACAAACAACAAAAAAAATAAACAAATTGTATACAATTTTACTACATATAAGTCTCTGAATAAATACACTTAACTACAGTCAAAGTTTTACATCTACTTAAAGTTAAATTTCGTACTTATTCAGACATTTTATAATTTGAATTATTTCCGGAGCTCAAGTTGAATTCTGAACTTTGTTGTCTTTGAAAACTTTTAGCTGAATTTTGTGATAAATCTTTTAATATGGCATTTCAGCCGGCTATATCACTGTGGAATGGTAGTTGTTTGCACCCCTTTTCAAGAAAAGGGTAAAAAAAACCCACATAGCCATAAGTTAGAAGTATAAAATGATTCATATTTTGCACTAATCTACTGAGGATTACCACTTACTTGCCAGTACCTTTTTTGTAAAAATTTTCTTTTTGCAAACAATTGACAGTGCTGCTACACATTTCAGCAACAACGGGAAGATTTTCTTTACAATTGCAGTAGTTTGCGGAGAGGTTGCAAAAATTTACTGCATTTACGATTGATCAATTTATTTTTAGTCATTAATCACTCTTTTTAACAGCTAATTTTTAATCATTAATAATAAATAACATTTGGCCAACACTAGTTTTTAAGAATACCATCTCTATAAATTTGATGGAGGTATTAAAATTTGTTTAAAAATTTCCCCACAGCTAATTGAATCAAAATTTGTTCTTGACATTTTAAACTTAAAACAAATTTTAGAATTTTAACAATGCACTATAAACTTAATATTAAATCTCAGTATAATTTTTTTATAAACAAACAAAAAACGAAAATTAATATAAAAGCATAAGAAACAGTTAAAGAACTGATACGTTTAATTTTGATGAAGGCCATTTAAAATTTTTTGTTTGGAGCCGTCGTTTTCATTGCTCAGTTTATTAGAGGTATTTTTCTATTATTAATTATTAAATAATAGGTAGTGAAGTTTTCTAGAGACTTGTCAAGTTACTTTCTTTAATAACTATAGAGCAATTTTTAATTAAAATCCCCTAACAATATTCACCAATATTATTAATATCAAATTTTTCGGCCTTTTCTTGATATATTTGTTTAATTTTCTAATTGACTAACGATCTTGAGCGTCTCTTTTTATATAAAAAAGCATCCAAATTTATTATCGATATTTCATTACTCCTTTGTGTAACTTCCTCAGGATGAAAAATCGTTTAGCAATTAAAATAGCAAGTAATTAACAAATATAAATTTATAATTTCCTTTTTTTGACAATCAATTTTTAATAAACAAAATGGAAAAGGAAATGATTAATTTATAATATTCGTTAATTAAATGCTATTTTAATTGTCAAACGATCACCAATTATTGGTCAAGATTATTTAAAAAATATAAAATTCTTTTTCCTAATCACTTTTAAAAATTTAGGAAGTCAAATAATTGAATTAAAATTATCTAAAAAAAGGTACGATGGAAAAGAAAACTCAGCCGTTTGCTCTATACTTTCATAAGGAAACTTATGTGTTAAAAAATATCCCTGCAGACAAAATATATATTATGTGGCTAGAATTATACTAGTTGCTTTTAACTTCAGACTGGTTGTCTGACTGTCTTTTTTTCATATATCGAACTATCGATTTTAACACTAGGTTGTCATAGGAGCCCAACTAGTTCATTCGTGTATACATAGTCATATAGTAGTTCAACTACTAGTATTATTTGACTTTGACTTGGTTCGTAATTTAGAAGACTATAATTTTTAAAGTATACTATACTAGTTTGTTTTACAATATATTTATTTAACGAAAATGAAAGCTTGTTAGCATCCGTTTCGCCGTCTAGTTTTTTTTATTTTAATCTTGATTTCGAACTTCTCTTTTTTCATAGCTGCATTGCCTAGCGTAACATTGTTTTTTAATCCTTCTGTTCCACACTTACTAATCTTACAGTGGAGTCTGAAAAAATTTCAAAGAAATTTGTTAACAATTCAAATTTTACAGTTAATATATAAACAATTTACCAATCAGTGCTTTGTATTGTTTTGTAAACGCAATTTTCCATGCGTTCCGTCAATGTTATACTGCATAACAATGTTCCAATGCGGTTCCTCCATAGTCTGTCTGCTCATTGTAGAGACCTAAATTTATGTAACATTAAAATAATAAAAATATATGTACATATGTATAAGAAATAGTAAACAGATTTTTTACTTACGTGTGCATATATCGTGGTTGTCAGCGCTGATTTTTGCTTCAAGTCTCTGAGCATTTAATCAGACGTCAATGGAAAATAATTTAGAAATCAATTTAAAATTTTTATATTTGTGTTTTTTTTTCTATTTTCTATTTGTGTTTTCATTCTCATAATAGAATAGTCTCATTGCAACTAGTATTATAACTGTCGCCAAACTTTACTAGTTAAAAATTTAGCTGCAGGTATATAATTGTTTTTAAATATGTATATAAGCACCGCTTTACGTTCATATTCAAAATTATAAAATATATTATTTAAAATTAAAAATAAACTTCGGGCTCAACCGGGATTTGAACCCGGGACCTCTCGCACCCAAAGCGAGAATCATACCCCTAGACCATTGAGCCTCATACCGTAATGAAAGCAAAATTTTCATTTGAGCTAAGATATTGCTTGTTATCCATTTAAACGAATGGAACAAACTGCTCACACCTAGTATTTTCAATATACATACCTAAGTAAAAAAATATTTAATAAAATTATTTCCAATTCTCTTGTTTTGATTATGCTTAAAGCTCAGAAATTTAAAGCTTGAAAGCATAAAAAAGTACGACAAACAGGTTTGCCATATGGGACGGATTAATCTCGATTTTACGATTTTTAAAATATTTAATTGTCAATAGTCGATTTTTGCTTCAGCTCCGTGCATTTATTTTTTTCACAATATGACTAAAGACAAACAACACGTATAATCTTCCATACCTAATCAATAGAACCGTGAAAGCAAAATGAGAGAAGAGAAGAAAAAAATAAAAATAATGGATGAGTAGTAATTGCTGGGAAAATGAAAAAGGCATATTAATAACAATCAATCCATTTTTGTATTATAAATTGATTAATACTTATGAAAATAATATACTTCAGTGGCGATTGGAAAAGTGAGGAGTAACAATTTTGTAAATTTAAGTTGTAAAAACGTGATTGAGTTTAAATATGAAAGAAAAAACCACTAAAACAAGTGGAGCTGGTATAGGTATATTGTCAGGACTACTCGTAACCATGTTGGGAAATATTGCAAATTTATTTCTAAAGTGCTTTGTTGCCTAAAACTGGGTTTGTTAAAAAAATGTCTTGGTCGAAATAAAGCATCTACTGCGAGTGATATACAGACATGTTTTAAAAATGTAGTCAAATTGAAATATTAAAAGTAAACTTTTAATTTTTTATGTTCTGGAACAGTAGAGTATATTTGTATTGAATATTGAAATTCAAATGAAAAAAAAAGAATTCAAAGAACAAAAAATTTATATTGAAGTGATTTCAATTGGATTCCACTTCAAAGTGGAATGTAGAACATACTGGATAGAGAGGTTTTTGCGTCGTCGTTCTGCGCGTACCGACGAGATTGTGGTCGAAAGTGTGTAACTCAATCCAAGATCGTCGACTCGCCAATTAGCTCGGCATTTCACGCACTAGCATGGCGAGAATTTCGCACAAAGATTTCGGAGCATTCGCTTACAAGATCCAACTGACTCGTCAATTGAAGGCGCGTAACCGTGTAATTCGTTACGGCACATCAAACAATTGACTTTATGCGCATTAAGCTGTCACACGATAGAAAACGTGTTTCATAAATATGGGTGTATTTTATATTTTTAATAAATCAATAATATACCAATAGAAATTAACTTTAGTTTATTGTATAAAAGTTTAAAAAAATACTTGTATTTGGGACACCCATTCTATTCTTAACAAAGAGCAGCGTGCTACAGCACTTCCGTTGCGAGAAGTAATTAATATGTTCTAGTTTTTTATTCTGCATATCAGATAAAAATCAAAAACATAAATAAAAACTGGATACAAAGTGGAAACAAACAGAACGTCCCTATTGACAGCCAATCGCGTAATCCTAGTATTTCTCGGTATGTTAAATTTTCAGACGACGAGAGCTAGTTCCACTAAACCGTCTTATTCCGCAATACCTGAAGTTACTCTACATACTCTTTTTTGTATACAAATACACCTTATAGTAACAAATACAAGTTGCCCGAACAAATTCAGTACTGTATGGCGAAAAAGCTTCCAAGTTATTTATAAATATTATTCCTTCAAGTGCACGTAAAAGTTTAGTTTTACACGTCCACTTAATGCTGTATACATATAACGAAGAGAGATTTTAAAATGATCAATTATACAATAAATAACGATGAGCTACCAACATAAATCGACAAAATAATGGTATGATTTTATGATACAATCATTGCGCTGAAGTAAACGTTTAAAAAGAAAATACCCTAAATGGAACATCGTCCAGAAATATCTTACCACACGTGAGGAGGTTTGTAGTAAACTATACTAATAAAACGTGTCAATTCCAAACCTGCTTATGGCAAAACAGTTATATCTTGCTAGTATCTTAATTTATCGATTTTTCAAACTAATTTTTTCGGTTTATTTATAATTATATCTGGCAACTATCGTATTGTAAATAAACTCATACCAGTGATGCCAGCAGAAATTTAAAAAAATTCCTACATGTCTCGAAAAAATTCTCGCTTTTTTCCTACACACAAGAAAAAGTTCCCTACATATTTCTTTACTCTAAAAATTCATTGATTTTATGAAAAAAGGACATTTTATTTAAGGTTTTAAAATTTTATACATGGTCCTTAAGCGACTATACTAACTACATTTCTTCAAAAGTTATTTAATTTTTTCGCACTCATTGCTAATATACATTTTTAAATTTTTTAAATAAGTTTTAAATCTTAGAAGGTAATCAAGATCGTAATTCTGAGTTCTTAATAAAATTTTATCCAAGTTAAAAAAAAACGTGACACGGAATGGAAAAAATGAAAGTTATAGCCTATTTCTTATTTAAGAAAGAACACTTTCATTCGCATTCTATGAGAAAGAACATTGATTTCGATTTCTCTACATTATTTTTAAACGAAAAGTGACTCGAATGAAAACGTAAATGTTTTCATATAAAATCCGATTTCTGTGCTACGAATGTGTCGTTAACATTGAGAATGAAATGTTAAAATCAGTCACTTGTGGTTTTGCTTTCGTAACAAAATTTAAGGATTTAATAAAAATAATTATAAGTTAAAAATTAGCTGGAAAAAGCAGTCCAACAGGTTAAATTCGCTTGGGCCTTCCACTCGTACTTTTTGTGAATGGAAAAAGACTAGTACGTTTGCTTGTGTGCTATAGAAAAAACCTGTTGAACATTTTATCTATAGAGTATGTTCTGCTCTTGTGGTATAGGCGGGTAATGTGAGTTAGTTTTCTCGAAAACTAAAAACTAGATTCTGACAAAATCAAGGTATACCACATTACCCGAACTTACTCTAGACCTAGGCAGATTTAAAGTCACGGACTAAAAAAATAGGGAAAACCAAAAGAGCATTAGAGAAACGGGCTATTTCTATCGTCACTTGTAGCACCGGGGGTAAAGTATTTGGTGTAAAGCCCCAATCAATTGATGATTGTTTTTTTCACTGGTGGAGTTACCAGCTAGGTGCATTAAAGCTGTTGCAGTGGTTACACCAAAAACAAACCCGGAAACTTCCCAGCACCAAAATAAACTACATACATACGAGTACATATGTACATACATATGTTACAATGAATACTTTTCAGCTACAGAAAAAGCTAATTCTCTAAAAAGAATGGCTGATGCTGCTGATGTGCAAACTGAATCAACAAAGAGGATGGCTAACGTCTTTGAAACAAAAGCAGCAGTTTTACATGTATTAGTTAAATCAACAATAAGGAAGAAAATATTTAAAAAAAATTTATTAATTTTTTTAATTTATTATTTTGTTGACATATGTACTCGTACATACGTAAGCTAATGAGAATGAAAGTGAGTGCCAATTAGAAATCCAATTTGCTTCGAATTCGAGCGAGTGCCTTTCATTCGCTTAGGTTTACTTTCTTAAATCAGAATAGGCTATTAATTTTTTGTTTCTAAGAACGCATTTGAATATTTAGAATAGCTTAATATATATTTTTAAAATTCCTTAATTTATATATTAAACCAAAAAAATATTCAAAAATTTAAAATTTTTTTTTCATACAAATTTTATTCCCAATAAAATCTTTGCCTTTCGTTGCCTCTATACATATATTATTTAGCAAAATATGGTTTCTGTCTGTATGAAATATCTCGTATAATATTGTTATCACTTTTTTTTGGTATTTTACGCAATTACACCGCAATAAAAAAAGCAGTTTTAAAAATTCCCTACATTTTCCTTAAAATAAGAAATCTGTCCCTTTTTCCTTTACCTTAAAATTTCCCAATGTATCCCCTACAAAAAGGTAAAATTCACTACTTCTGGCATCACTGGCTCATACATTCTAATATTAATTTCATTAAAACTTTTTTTAATCTGAAAAAAGTAAAGCATACTTTTAGGAGTTAAAGAAATATGGCAATCTTTCAGTTAATAATAATAGATTTTAATTGGTTGAACTATTTTAGGTTTAAATAGTTGATATTCATAGTCATTGACGAGATGGTGCAGCGACCTTGAACACAGCACCAATCCGTCCTACTAGACTAATGAATATATCGTTCCTTTATTGCAAGGTAGTCATATCTCAAAAAAGTGATTTTTGAACTAAAAATGCAGTCGATACGACTCTTCAATTTGTGTAAAAAAATTATAAATATATTTTGTCATTTACTTTAACTTTAAATTTAGCTATAAAATTCTTTTCTGACGAACGAGTATTTCTTGATGTATGACTACCTTGCGATGAAGGAGCGATATGTTCCAATATTACTTTCTTAATAATTTGAAGTTATCAAAAATTTCTTATATTAAAATGAAATTTGTTAGTCAGATTTGCATTCCAGTCAAAATTATTAATATTATATATGAGTGGCAGAACAAAATGTGCCTTTTTTGAGTTTGTTGACAAATTGCCTTATCGTTACATTTGTATTATTTGATTTTATTATCGTAATTTTTTGTTATTTTTTCGAGTTAAAAATTTGTTACTATTTCAACTATCATGTAGTTTTATATGGGAATAATATAATAAATAAAACCAAATTATATCAAAAACCTTTTTGATTAAAAAAGCGCGTTTTGTTTTGCAGCACTTCATCTGTAAATACGATAGTTTTGATTCAACTGACTTACATATCGTCATATGATTTCAATAAAGCCCTAAGTTACAAAAAATTCAAAAACAACTTTTTTTGATAGATTTCGATCCACCATATCAAAATGCATGTCTCTGGAAACCTTTATATATTAAAATTGTACTAATTCGTCAATAAGAAATAAGCGATAAATCGCTTATTTTATAAAATACTGTTAAAAGTTAAATATATAACAATCAACTCTATACAGAAAAAACGAAATTTCACTTTCAGTAATTTCAATTAATTAGTAAATATTTCACAATTTAATTAAGAAAAATATCGATATTATTTTATGTTAAAAAAAATTGACCAATAAAAAAAAATCAACAGATATTTTAACAAAATCGAATAAAATCTACTGATTTTTATTTTTTTATTTAATAAATTCTCATCTTAATCTCTCCAAGATAATTTGTTAATTATCTACATATTGACAAATTATAGAGAGAAAAATTTTTAAAACAAAACAATTCCGATATCAATTTTTTTAATTTATTAACCAAACTTTTTCTTTTTGTCTATTATGTTCTTTTTTAATATTCAGGGGCTGTTCACATACATATTAATTAACATATTAAGTAATAATATATATGTATATGTTATGGAATTATTAATTTTATAATGAAATTTTGTAAAATGCAAAAATGTCGTAATGTTATATGCCCCTTACAAAACAAGTATTAAATTAATTGTTTTAAATGTTTTCATCTTCGTATATTTATGGTATAAAATTTATCCAAAATTAAATGGGAATTGTGCAAATACAAAGTTTAAAACTTTTAGGTCGCTTTCAACTGTGATTGGTTTTAATAAAGTTCAAATAAACAATAGTGAAAAACACTGAAAATAAATTTGTTTGAAAATTTGTTGGTAGTGATTTTGTCGTGTGTTTTTTGATTTTTAATAAAGAACAGTTTTTATCATTCTCAGCGTCTTCTTACAAATCAATATTCTCTGATTGATCAAGATATTGTTTAGAGTTAAAGTTAATGCAAACCTTACTTATCTCCGCCTTTCTTAAAATTTATCTCTTTTCGGCTAAAAACTAAAGCGCAACCAGGGCTGAAAATAGCCAGTCAAGCATTTCTAATAGCCAGTCAAGTATCTAATTTTCCACACTTTCGTTACTATTGACATCGTTAGAGTTTGATTTAATTACAGAATAATATAATATAACAATTTTATTAAGTAAAATATTAAATTTCTAAAGAGAACATACATTTATATATATATTTTGTTGTATAATAATTATGTACATGGAAAAACTATATTATAAAATAATTATGCAGTTGCAGAGATTGAAAATATTAAATTTCAATAAAATAATAAAGGAATTCAAAAGGTGTACGTAACAAAACGACAATTTTGTAAACTATAATACAACAGTTAGTACACATTATACATCTCTTTAATGTGTTTCCCATGTGAATGTCAAAGTATTTTTTATTTGTTATTTAATTATTTTTTTAATTAAAACTTAAGATAAAAGTTTATAAAATTTAGGGTATAAATAAATTTTCTTTAAACTCTTTCAAGAATCTTTCATTTGAAAACTCTTCTTTTTTTTAATTTAGTGATCGAGATTGCCTTGATATCTTCTTTCAAAGATTTTCAAAAACTTTTGTTTGTTGAGGGTTTTTTAGCTAGTCTATATACATGCATTTCATTGGTGCTGATGCCAAATCATCAGTAGACCTTAAACCATATTTTTGAAATGTTTCAAACCTCTTATCTTATACACAAACTTTTAAAAAACCAATGAGAATTACAAAAATTACAAAAGTATAAGAAAGCATAGTAGGCTTTGAAACTTATTCAAAAATCCCAACAAACAAATTATATTATTCGATATGAATTTATTTTATTTTTTATGACCAATGAACTAGACTAGCTAAAAAACCCTCAATAAACAAAAGTTTTCATCGGCTTATATAAATACATAAAAATTAGGGAAGTACGAATAATCGATTAATCAAGAATTATAATAATTCAAAGTGTAGATTAATTAAATGTTAATTTTTTTTTATTCAAAATATAAAACAATAAAATTTTGAATTTTGGTGTAACCAGCACACGTTTTCTGTCCCGAAAAACGGTGCATATTTTTCATTTAGTTATGAACGATGTTTCCTTACTTTGCCAAACATTTCCTATACTCCTTCGGTGCTTCATTTCTTATTGACGAACCTTCGGTATGTATTCTTTCTTCTTCTCTCAGTTATTAAAGTGCTTCGTTTGACAATTAGAAGAAAACTTTTTGGAGAGGAATTTTTAAATAAAACATGTACTTTTTAAATCTTCCTTTAAGGAGTAAAATATTATGAATGAAAGGTATATGATTCGAATTTGGATCCGTGTTGATAAACATTAATAGCTCGTGTTAATGTTTTATAATTAATTTTCAAAATACATAATTTTTTTTTAAATCTTATTTATTAACTCTTCCGCTAAACGCTATAATAGTGTTCACACGCTTATTAACAAAATGTATTCATTTCAATTAAATATATCATCTACTAATTCTTTTGTTATAATACGATGTGGTCGGGTGGGATTTACTTTTGGACGTTGATATAAACGTGCATTGATGGCATAGAGACGAGGAGACAGATCACAGCGGACATTAAACCACCAGTCACAAACAAAAACAGCCTGAGAAAATTGTGTGCCATTGGGACATAGAAATGATGCCTGGCGTCCATCAATGTCACAGTAGTGCCAACCTATAGAATTAAGAAAACAAAGAAAATGTTAAATTTGCCCACAATTGAACAGTTAAATTATGTTATTAAAGATATATAATTTTCTTCACAGACAAAATTAAATTACTTTTAAAACATTATAAAGCACAGGATGATATATTATTATTATTACATTTGGTACTTAAATTACTCACCCTGGCATCTGGTCTCCATATCAGCAAAAAATCCTGGATATGGCTGTTCATCACAATAAAAATTTGTATATGGAATGGCTGAGAGGATGGGATAATCAACACCAGGACGTCCTAAAGGCAATGAAATAGAAAATATTTATTCAACAGCAATAGTTAAATAATCAAAACAAATGTACACACAAATAAAAAAGAAATAATAAATTTAAATTCAGAATATGTTTTAGCAGTAACAACTGAAGCAAAATACGTATGTATGTATATATGTGCACGCAAATTCATGAAACTCCACTTAGCACCCCACCAGGAAGGCATAATTGGTTTTGCTGGCTGATATACAAAAAAAAAAAGAAATAAAATATTCACAACCGGACATAAAAAAGAAACAAACAGCAACTCACTTCCAAGTACTAGAAGCACCCAGAGTAAGAATCGTACATATTAATAAACCTTAATTTGTTGGTGTTGAATGCACAAAAGTGTCAACTGCATTTGTATTTTGTGTGGAAATTTACCAACCAAATTTCTCAAAAAATACCTCAAACATAACAACATACACCAACATAATAAAGCAGAATATTGTTTAAAAAAAATATTGTGGAACTAAAAGCGAAATTAAAAACCCCCTCCGACCAAAAAAAAAAAATATAAAAAAAAATCAAATCATATATGCACTGTTCATACGCAGCCTCCAACCTTTCCTCTCATACACCTTTCAAACGATTTGAACACACATGTTTTGGTTGTATACTTTTGCCTGGCTTTATGACTGCCTTCCTTCCGCCTGTTGCCGTCGTCGCATAAAGTCTGGTAATAAATGAATTTACGAATGAATGCACTTCAAATTCGGTCGTAAAAAATGTTTAGCCAAAATTTCAATTTTTTATTTCATAGATTTATCTTCTGTAGGCCTTGGAGGCTGAATAGGGGGAGAGCGAGAGTAAATGAAAAATGCATTTATTTACTGGAAAATTTAAAAACGAAAAAGAATTGATTTGGCTTGCTATTGCACTGAACCTAACAAAATGCAGGCAAAGAAAAAAACACTGACTTCAGATAACAAAAAAAAAAGACTGCGTCAAATTTGCAGCCAAAAGAAGTATTTTTTAAATGTTGTTGACATAAACACTAACAAATTCAGCGACACACACAAAAAGCTCCGCTGAAATGCCGGTTGGAATATATTAAGATGGCACTGCCCTTAAAGGCAACTGATCGTTGTAATTTTTGGCTGCATTGGGAACGGGTTGGTGGCAGCTAAACCCTTAAAGTAGTCGGACTTCATAAACCTAAAATGGTAGCGGAGATAAGTTTTTTTAAGCAAAAAGCCTGTTGGCAGAAGAGCGACATTTTTTTAATATGATCTTCATAACTGCTCTAATTGCAGGACACGGCAGCTACATCTGTAGCATCTCACCAGGATGACAAACGAGGAAAGTAATCTTACTTATTTAGTAAGTATTGGCCTCCGAATGCAATTTATCTTGGTTATTCCCGAAACGTTTGTGTAACTCAAATGTGTTACAGGATCTTAAATTAGATTAGGTTTTACTCGAAAATTATCACGTTATTCCGATGAAGAAAGAACGAGTTTTATAAAATGACGTTTAGACAAATCTCTGGATTTCTTGATTGCTCTACCGATCGAATGCTCGTTCGTTACTCGAACTTCTTTCTTGCGAGAGTATGTAATAAATTTTGAACTGAATTTGGAGAAATTTTTGCCCAAAGCAGTTTGACACTTCTCTACTTTGCAAAATCTATAGAGGAACGACGATGTAGTGGATTTTATATACTTCTGTCCAAGGAAGTGAACGACTGAAAGCTACATTCAGTCAGCAACACAAAGCATACAGAGGTAACAGAACGGGAGAACTATATATGCGCTGTTTGCGACTCACTCTATACGAACAATTAACAAAAAAGAAATGAAAAAGTTATTTGCATTTTCTTTGATATTATTTTTTGCGTACATTTGAAAAGTGTGTAATATATTGTATTAAATAAGATAAAAGACCAACACACAGCCGCACTATAAATTTATCAATGACTTCTTAGTTCAGTAAAAATTGAAAAATCTCAATTATCTTGAATTTATAAGCATTTTTCGTGTATAAATTTTTTATTTTTTTGTTTATTCCTAGCATTTTGTACTTTATAGTTGTCTCTTTCTTCACCTACCAGCGATTTAGCTGATTTGGACCATTTGCAAATGTCATTTTTTACATGTCTGTTAGTAGTTTGTGATATCAATTACTGCTCGTTTCAGTACTCGTGCCAAGAAACACAGCCGCCTATTCGTTAAAAGAGGAAATCTGTACCCATTTGGCCAGAGTAACATCGGCTGTAAATCGTGGTGACATTCTGCTGCTGAGTTGAGATTTTAATGTTCAACTGGGGAGCAATAACAGTGGGGTTTAAAGTGTAATGAGACGACATGGTCTGGAAAGAATGAGTGAAAACGGTAAACTATTTACAGAATTAGTAATCGGTGGTACAACACTTCCTCATGAAAAGGTTCATATGATAACATGGGTCTCTACCGACTTGGCAGCTAAAAGCCGAATAGACCATATTGCAACCAGACGTTCGGCTCCGTTCGGCTGATCTTCGGAATTCAATAAAATTTTCGTCAATATTTGTATACACATACGCAAATATGAAACTTCCTGTAAAATTTTAAAGTAAAACATTTGTCAATATAGAAGGTTTTTATGTGGGTTAATTTAATTAATTTATTTTTATTAAATAAAAAAATCACAAAAATTTTAATTGTCTCTTCAAAAAAAATGGTTCCGGGTTCGGTTTGAAAAGTTCAACGAAGTAAAAGTAGAAAAATTATTTTTGTATAAAGTGTGAAAAACCGGTTTGATACTCTTGTTTCGGTCACCATTTACTTATTTAACTGAACATTAATTTTTCTCGATCTCCGAAGCCGAAACCGAACGTTTGGTCAGACACAAATTATGATTATACCAAATTTGGAATAATCTAAGTTTTTATTTCCTCTTATTTTGCTTTTTAGTTCTTTTGATTTTTCGCAGACCGAATACGAAGTTTGATCGATTTTTCAGTTCGAACTTTTTTTATTAAATAGAAATAATTTTAATTTTTGCGATTTATTTAGATAATGAAAGCAAAAATTAAAACATAAAAAGCGTTTATTTTGACAACTTTAATATTTTACAGGATTTCATTTTTTTATTTCTGTTATGCGGCATTTGTATTTGTTAATTTAATATTTTTCAAAATATTTTTGTTTTAAATTCTTAAAAAAAATATTCAAATTTGAATAATCGATATTTGATCATTCAGAATTCTGAATAATCCATTAATCGCATACTAATAATAATTTTATTATAAGAAAAAGGATTAAAAACTGTATTACTGAAACCTTTGCTCTCAAATCTCAAGTGTTTGAAATTCCTACAGACATTCTTTACGCAACAAATCTTGTGATGTGGAATGGAGTTAACTGAATTCAAAACAACGTTTATTTGCCTTTAGGTCTACTTTAAAGTTCAATTATTATTGAACCATATTTTTTGTGTTCAATTCATTTTTTAATATACATACATACATACATATATATTTGTTTTCATATTGTAAAAACATTTATTTAAGTCTATTCATACAAAAACAAAAATTGATCATTGATATACGCATTCACATTTTAAATAGTGGGATTTGATTTCATTTTATAATTTGTGGTATGTGATCTAATTCATTGTTGTTGTTTAACGCTGAATTTCAAAAAGGCACTCAATTTTATTTAATTAATAAAAGACCTGAATAAATCTTGCTTACCTGGTATTGATTTTCCCAGCTCCAAATATTCTCTTACCGATGGACTTAAAAAATTGGTGGGTATTTCGGGTATATCTTTTTCTTGACTTCCACTGTCATCACTCTCTAAATCTTGATGTGGTTCTGGCTCGAAATGTACCGGCTCTGGTGCTCTAACTCTCTTGGCACGTTTGGAGCGGGTGGATTCCCGGCAATCTAAAAGAAAAGATAAATACATACATATATATTACAAATGTTAAAATAACTTTGAAATAGAAAATAAAAAAGATTGTCGTCATATTTGTAATAAAGATTTTCGAAAAATACTTCTATTCAATGAATTTTTTTCGTAAATAGTATGAATCGAGAAAAGCCTTTTTCCCCAAAATTTTTAATTCGTTATTAATAAATAATCTTTGGTTGTAAAAAGTACTTAAAAAACCCTGAATATTGAACTCGGCATATATATTATGCGTGCCGCTATATTTACTTCATCTAAAGAAAAACAAGAAGTTGTGGAGTTTGTTAATTAAAGATTTTACAATTTTCTTCAACATAGATTTTTCGAATTTCAAAAATTACTTTTATTAAAAGCTATTTTGCAGAGATTCTGACGGAACGTTCTGATCCATAAAAACTATGCTGGACCATCGGTTGATGTTCGACATTTGGTAAAATTTTTTGCTGAACATCGAATTTTGTAATTTTTTTTACATGTTTAAAATGCAACCCTGTAAAATTTTCAAATACAAAAGTTACAATGCTATCAAAATAAAAGATTTTTATGTGTAGTTTTATGTTGTTTTTACTAAATAATTAAATAAAAATTCTTTTCAATAAGATATCGAGAAATGTCTCGAATAATTAATTTAAAAATTGTTTCTTTTGAATAATGAAAAAAGTTCGGGTTCGGTCTAAAAATCTGCCAAAGTTCGTGCTAAGTCTGAAAAAGTGCATTTGGTCGGACACAGCTATTGTGTATTTCAAATCGATAAATGCAAAAGCACTTATATTTTCTACTTAAGTATTTTAAATATGTATCTATTTTTCACAACTCTGGAAATATGTTGGTCGCATTTTTTTATAAAAATTTTTAAAACCGTTTCATACTATTTATGCTCAAACTTCTGTGTAAAAGAAAAACTATGATTAATTCTTTGAGACATAAAATAGATAATGTGAACTTGCTTTGATAAAAAAATCCTGGATTTCATTATCCCAGTCCATCCAACTACTGTTTTTCTTATTCGAGAAATTGCCACACTTAAGAATTTGAACCGAAATTGAATAACTACAGAAATATCTAAGGTACGACTGAATGCAATTTTTCAGATCCAATCCGAGTTCGAAAACGAATTATTTTTTATTGAATAGAAGCACTTTTATTTATTATTTTTTTATTAATGGTAAATTTAATTTACAAATTAATAATAAAAATTAATAATACAAAGAAGGGGACCTACATACTCGTAGCTACCGAGGCCACTTTTTCCCAAAATTAATATTTTGCATGTTTAGTAAAACATTAATAATTTTGTTAAAAACAAATTGAAATTGATTATTGAGGGGTATAGCTTGTTCCTATGCGCATTTCACTGTTGCTAATGCAGATCATCAGGGAATTTTACCAAAATATTTCTTTATTATTACCTTTGTTTAATATAATATTTTACGGAGTTTTTCCGTATCTTTATGATATACCAACATGTACAAAAAATGTATGCAAAGTTCGATGTTCAGAGAAAAATTTTCCGATTTCTAAAATATATAATTGAACTTGTGATCATTCTAAAGGTCACTTACCCTCTTTAATCTCTTGAATTTGGTGTACATTGCAAGAAATGAACATCCTAAAAGAATGAAAATCGCCTTTCACATTTCAAAATAATTTATTTTAGCATTATTTTTTATTATTTACTCCCAACCAAAATAAAAATAATAAAATATTTTTGTTATAAAATAGCCAGCTTGATATTTTTTTGTAATAAAATGTCTTCGATCACTTTTAAAATAAACGGCTCATATAATTAACCTGCATGCATACTCGTATTCTGTTTATAGAGAAAACGTTTTCGCCAAGAAAACTCCGAATGATATCATTTCATTCATTTTTAATTATAATAAAAGTTTTTCTGTTCATGCTTCATATACAATTGTACGTACACACATGCATATCATTACCTTAATATAGAAAGGCCCTAACTAATATTTTTCCCAAATCGAATTACTTGTTGCATGTTTCAATAGAAAATGGGATCATTCATCGAAATATGCAAAAAAAAAAATCCATTAAAAAAATCGTTAAGGGGTTTCTATATTAACGTTTGTATATATTCATGTTTGTATTTATATACCTATACATAGCTTTTAATTAACAATAGCTTCCCTTGTCACAATGAAACCCGTTTTCTCTGTGTACGCATTGTCTCCCAAGTCGTCGACAAAAACAATATGGAAATTAAGTATTCTTTTAATGATAAACAATTCATGTGTTTCATTCACGCATTAATGTCAAGATTAAATGCAATTACATAATTGCGATTGCAAATAAATTAATTTTTTTACGACTTAATCCAACAATCAACCGTCAACTGCCACCACCATCATCGTTATTATCCGAATAACCACAATACCACAATACACACCTTAAAATGTACCAAAAAATTGTGGCTTTTTTCTCTGGTCGTATTTTTAAGTACTCGAACTTCGAAGATGAGCAACATTTTTAATGGTTCGGTGCCAAATTTTTTTTAAACTATTTACAAGCTAAAGCCGCATTTTATAGTGGTACAGATGCCAAGGAAATAGTGATTAGCTTTAAACTTAAAAATTAAATTTCAATTGGTAACATTAAACACTTTTTGTATTAAATGACCCTAAAATTTACTTTGCGAATCTGGAAATTAAGTTTGAATTTCCAAAATATTTTAAAACTTAATGTTTGTAAGTCAATAGTTGAACTGGTTTAAGTTTCAGTTACAAGGTATTGTTTGCCTTAAGTTCAATAGTTGATATTCCTAGTCACTACAGGTTTAGGCGATTGAAGTGTTTCATATTCAAACGCCCACATTTTTTATTGTGTGAAACTATTTTTTATTTATTCAAATTACAAAATGTGTGGCAATAACCAAAATTTCTGAGTCCATGAAACAAGTAAACAAAAATAGAAAACAGCTTGATTTCAGCTGCTAATGGCGCTGGAAAAGCGAGAGTAATAATATATGGAATAATTAATCATCAGAGATGGGAATTTCGCACTAACCGAAATTGATTTAATTTTTAAAAATGAAGTAGTTGCTATTTTCGTATTATAATTCGTTAAATAATACGGTAAAATAGTGAATATTCCAAATTACTAGTATCCACCGTCAAAAAGTAGTAAAATGGAACAAAGATCGCTAATGAAATGGTGTAGCGAGCTCGAAGTCAGTGCTGATCCGTTCTGCTAGTTTGATGAATATATTCATGCAATATTACATTCTTAATAAAAATAAGTTTAATTTATCATAAATTTCTTAAATTAAAAAAAGAAATGAGTCAAGTCAGATTTGAACTTGAACCAAACAATTCTTTTCAACTCAAATATTCTATAACTTGAAAATTTGATTTTTAATAAAACATTAAAACCGTCGGAATTAAATTCAAAATTTTGGTCAATAAAAACTAGATTTGGTCTACAATATACATATGTACGTGAGTATGGTACAGAGTTTTAGAAAAAATTTTACACTGACGTTATAAATTCTAAAAATATTTATAAGATATTCCTACACCATCTTGGCAATGAGTCTCTGGCAGCAGAACGAAACAATTGATCAGTATGTAACAAAATTTTAAAATTTAAGCCTCAACTGTGAATTTGGCAATTTAAAGAAGATCATGTCAGGGATATATTTACATGCGGTAAATGTTAGTGAAAGGTTACTAGCAGAAGATAGCATAACCAGATAAAGGTTATTGGTATTGCAAAGTCCATATCTATGGCAAAAGAAAATGCAATTAAACTAGAAGGCGTAAAGTCTTTAAGTCTTCAACATACAACAAACAAGAGGCTTCTCTTTGTAACCGATGTTATTTCTTTTCATAAAAATTCAACTTTGGCCTAACAAGTTAAGATCCATAAATGTAAACAAAAGGCATTTTAAAAATCTGAACAAAAGCAAACTTTTCCATGTATTAAATTACACTGAATTAAATTGAAAAATGTAGAAATGATTGAAATTTTTGATGCCAAAAAATTAACTAAAATGTGAAAAAATACACAGACTATAAATACGTGAATATTATTTTTAGTTCGTATAAAAAAAATAAAAAATGAAATTGTAGAATTTGTCAATACAAAATGTTCTTGAAACCGCTTTGATTTCATGAATTCATAATAACTAATACAAAAATAAATGCATGTGTATGAGACCTCTGCAATAATTTAAATTTATTTATGTTTAGACTTTTTTCTGAGACTTTCACTGTGGGAGAGAGCTCCAGCAGTTTTAAAATAAAATCAGAAATTTCTTTAAATATTTTATTTCCAGTAGAATTCCGCCCAAAAATTAATTGTGTTGTGGTCGTGTGTTCTGATTTCACATGAGTATTGTATTTTTGTTACTATTTCGCTATCAACATTGAAATCAGTTTAAAAATGGTAAAACGTGTTCTTTAGAAAATCGTAAGTAAAAAAGTTAAATCTGTTATATTTTTCGTTAAAATAAAAAAGGTATTTCTTTATTGCTACTTTTTTAGAATTTTATAAGAAATTGCTTTAAAAATGTTAAATAGCAAAAAATGTATTAAAAAAATAAGCAAATAAAAATGGGTAATATCTAGATTAAAATTTTTCTTGGCTTAAAAAGGATAAAAAATGGTAAAGTTTGGCTCGAAAATTTCTAGTCTGGGAACATTAGTCTGGGAAAATACACATTTGAAAATCCATATTAATGGATTTGAATTCAATAAGAGGGTGCTGTTGGCTGAAGTAGTTAGCGCGTTGACTGCAAAGCAAATAATGTCTAAGAACGTGGGTTCGAGCCCAGCTTCAGACAAGTCATAACATCCAGCATTTTTCAGATGTGCATTAGTATGCGATTGTATTTGTTGTTGTCAGACTATTTAAGTGATGAAGGCATAGCACTGGTCACTGAACAGTTCTGGCAGCAATTGATACTGGTGTATGCTAGCGGACATCACAGCGCCCTCCTTCGTCGGTATTGTAGCAAAATCGCCGGCGAAGTAAAATAATTAATAAAATGGCTACACAGCTTAAAACACATTTAATGCGCCTACTTGACATCGGAGGTGCTGCAACACTGATCTAAAAACTAACACAACGCGCAATATCAGAGTTGCAAAAATTAAGCTTTCTCTCTTTCACCATCTGTCCTCTCTCACTATCCCTTTCCCAAAGAAGGTAACACACCTACGGGTTGGTAGGCATACTAATTGCCTGAGTGTTACTTCTCTTTATAAAAAAAAAAAAAAAAAAAAAAAAATATGGGAAATGTCATGCAGAATTTCATGTTTAGACACGACAAATAACCGGACCTGTTTGGCGTCCTTGTCCCGCCAAAGCCCTTTCAAGATTGGTCGCTGCTAAGAATAAGAACATTATAGTTTCAGTCTCATACAATCAAGGTTCAAATAATGCAATGATCAATATCATAGTGTCTGTGTATCCGCATATATCTTGGCAGATCCAAAGTTTTCTGCCGGAAATATCCGGCAAGCTTGCAAAAGAGTGCTCCTGCAGTGATAATTTTTTGCTGCCCCCACACAAAGGCAACATACATACATATGTGCAGATCAGCATTGGTTTTATTATAGTGATAATATGCGATACATGCGCACATGAGAGCATATTTTTCTCGTATTTCTAAGCAGAATTCCGAAATGTAAAAATCCTTCAAATTGGTTAATGCTTGAGAACGAAACGAATCCGTAGATTAGAAATTACAGATTTATTGCCATTTATATCGTAAAAGTTTTCATTATGTATTCTATAGAAATTGCATAAATTTGCAAACTCGAATGCACAAAATTGTGAATAGTGCTATTATACTTAATGTAGCATGGAGTAAATTAGTCATAAAAAATTTTTAATTTAAAAGTTTTTCTGTTACCTCATTACAAAATAACAATGATACTACAAGTTACGTAGTGTAGAAATCACTTTAACATGATCATTGATATTTTCTGTCATCACCTGTTGTTCATATATGAAATTCTTAAATATTTTGTTTTGCCGTGAATGGTGACAATTGCAAAATTAAAATGTATTTTTTCTTCTTTCGTTCTTATAGGTATGATGATGTAAGTTTTGAGCATAAACAGCTTCTGTGTAAAGCTTTTTCAGAAAAAAAATTTTTCTTAAAAATCATTGTAATGGCTGGTGGTGGGTGACCTTGTTAAAGTTGATCAAAAAATACTTGCAAATTGAATATAAAATGCGTTACCAAGTTATACAAATATTTATGTCTGTACGTTTTTTTTTTTCTTTCATTGTGTTTTTTCTTCCCTCTGTTCAAACAGATTTAAATATTTTTCATGTCAATAATATAGCGTGACCAAGAATAATTCCCCCTAATTTGAGTTTCGAACTCGAGACTACTTTTATATCTTTCAGTTAAACCAATACAGTTTCTTTGATTAATTTCCGAAATTAATTTATTTTTAATATAAATTATGAAACAGAAAAAATCTGCAACTTCCGGAACAGTCGCTAATGGCCCACAATAAAATCGACGGCAGTAACTTCAAATTCTTCCTTATTATTGTTTGATTTTCTTTTGTTTGCATATTTCGTATGAAACGTATGTGACAGGCTTCCCATTTTAGCACTTTTAGTGCTAGATCTAACATTATTTTTTCTGAGTTAGCATTAAGAGTTTCAAAAAAATGCTAGTTTAGCATATTTTTATAAAATTATTTATTATTTTTAGCACTTTTTGAGATCGCAGAGTTACTTTAAAAATCACATACATAATATCAAGTTAAGTATATATTCTCTCAGTGTATAAAAACGTACAAATATATATTTGCTACGAGGGCGGATTGATATTGAAGCTCCCTAAGTAGGAAAAAAACGTTGTTTTTTTAAAAAACCATTTACTTCTCAACATAGTCTCCTTTTAGCTCTATACACTTAGTCCAACCTTTCTCCAGTTTTTGTATCCCTTCCAAAATATAGGTTTTTTTGAGGTCCTTAAAATAAGCATATGTTTGTTCAACGTTAACAACGCTACAGGTCCTTCCAAGAAACGTAATATTTCGCAATACTGTTCGAGAGACTGGGAACTGAAGTATAAATAGCTTAATAGTCAAAGCGCCCTTTTTGCATTGTTTGTAAACAGCTTTTAGTGAACCAAAACAATAATCTTTTTCTTGGATTGGTTTTTAACAGAAGTCGTACTCATCACATTGGCTTCATAAGACAGCCAAGTTTATTAAACTTAACTAAACTTGTTCAGTATACGAGGGCGGATTGATATTGAAGCTACCTAAGTAGGAAAAAAACGTTTTTTTTTTTCAAAAACCATTTATTTCTCAACATAGTCTCCTTTTAGCTCAATACACTTAGTCCAACATTTCTCCAGTTTTTGTATCCCTTCCAAAAAATAGGATTTTTTGAGGTCCTTAAAATAGGCATTTGTTTGGTCAATAATTTCATCGTCGATGAAGGCATAGCACACTGGTCACTGAACATTTCTGGCAGCAATTGATACTGGTGTATGCTAGCTGATATCACAGCGCCCTCCTTCATCGGTATTGTAGCAAAATCGCCGGCGAAGTAAAATAATGAATAAAATGGCTACAACAGCTTAAAAAAAACACATTTAATGCGCCTACTTGACATCAAAGGCGCTGCAACACTGATCTAAAAACTAACACAGGGCGCAATATCAGAGTTGCAAAAATTAAGCTTTCTCTCTTTCACCATCTGTCCTCTCTCACTATCCCTTTACCAAAGAAGAGAACACACCTACGGGTTGGTAGGCATACTAATTGCCTGAGTGTTACTTCTCTTTTGAAAAAAAAAAAAAAGTTGCTTACTTCAAACGACTACAACAAATAAACTAATCGATGAATTTGGGTGAAATTTTAACAGCTGACGTTTGACAGATCGCAATATCTTTAAAAAAAATTGTGTTTGTGCTGCCATATAGCGCTAGGTAGCTTCAATATCAATCCGCCCTCGTACCTTTTCTAGAACTTTGTCGCAACGTATGAAAAATAAAACAAAGAATTGTTATTTCCGGTTATACGAATAAGAGAGGGTGTGAAATTAGACAATGTATGCTGCTATACTTTACACCAACCACCCAAAATTACTGCTTGTATTTTTAAAATATTCAATTGGTCAAAGAACAATTAGAAAAAGCCAAAAATCTTTTAGTCCTCTCATAATTGTTATGAAAGATTTTTATTTATGTTGCTCTTCTTTTACCAATTTTTTGTTTTTTTCGGTCTTTGCATATCCATTATTTATTTAAGGCTTTTTAGAGCTGGGACACACTAAGTATGTGTTGATGTAAATTTATTATATGAGGTATTCACCCAATTTAATTTCAAAAACTTGTATTTGTTGTGGGTTGATATAGTCTATATACGAGTACATATATGCATTTCATATTTCAAAATATGATTTAGCTTAGACTAGCACAACCCATAAATAATTTTTTTTTATAAAAAGAAATTTTGCTCTTCTTCAACAAAAATAATAACCATCGTATAATCGCTTTTGAGATGTAAGGATTTCTATTTATCTCCATAATATTGTTATTTCCCAACCATTAATTTTTATTATTAGCAAAGACGATACTCGTACCTTAACTGCTGCATGCTACTAAGTTGCATGTTTCCAATATTGTGTTTGCTGTTTACAAGGTTAACCTCGTTTCTCATACATGTGTCTTCTTAACTAAGATTTTGCAATAATTATTATTTATTTTTTTTAACAATTATCTGCTTTATGTTTCTTTACATTTATATATTTCTTTGTGTTTATATACAATGTTTTAACTCAACAATTTGCTTTTTTGTTTCTCATTTTAGGTAAGATCTTTAATATTATTATTAATAATATTTAATTGCTCATGATCTGTTATAAGGTAAGTTTAAATTTTTCAAACAACTTTCAATATTGAAATTTACTGATAGCAGCTTTAAAGTACATATAACAATAATAAAGCCTGGGAAAATTAAAAATAAATTCATGGTCTAAAATTAAACCATGTTTTAGGCTCACACGCCGTCTCTTTGGGACCAATTATCGTAGGTGACAAAAATAAAATTCACAGAACAGTTTTTAATTAAAATTAAAAGGAGTTTTTTGTATAAAAAATATCACTAAATTAATAGTGTCTGAACATCAATTATTATTAAAAGCTCCCAACAAAAACAAGCCGAACTCGAACGCTTTTTTCCTTGAATTGAATTAATTTAACCAAAATTAATACATAAAAAACTTTTTTATTTGTGCTTGATTTTTTGCGTATGTTTGCAAGAAATTTATGCAAAGTTCGATATTCGGCGAAACTTTTTCCAAACGTTCAACATCAACCAAATGTAAGTTTTTGCAGAACTCCGACACCGAACCCGATCCTTCGGTCGCACTCTGTTAATTGTACATACGATAATTTCGCCCTAAAAATAGTAGCACTGGTACATACTACAAAATTTTTGCTTCGCTATCTCCATAATATATGACCAAGTGATAAGAGACTGACTTGAAAAAACAAATTCGCATTAAAAATCAGTTTTGTAAAAAAGATAATATCGCTTAAACGAGTATCCAATCGACTGGATGCACGTTTTTCGGCTTTGATCATATCGTCATATGATTTCAATAAAGCCCTAAGTTACAAAAATATTAAAAAACGACTTCTTGGTAGATCTCGATCCACCATATCAACATGCGTGTCCCTGGAAAATTTTATTTATTAAAATTGTACTAATTCGTCAATAAGAAATTAACTTAAACTAAAAAAAATGGTGGAAAATATTGCTTAAATTTACATATTAGAGAGTTTTTTGCTTGTCCTCTAAAAAATTTTTCAATGTTACTTAGGGCTTTTATGAATTCATATGACGATATATATCGTTTTGTGCGATACTTTTTAGCTGGATTTTTATTTTCCTGTTAATCAACGAATCTAAAGATTATCTCGATTTGCATGATTTCTTTAGTCCATTTTATTTTATCAATATCTACTGATGAAAATATCATTCATAAAGCAACAATAAGAAATTAATATGCAATATGAAAGACTGCGAACGTTGCTGTACAATTTCAAAACACATTAACTAGCAAATTTTTCAAAATCGAAATCTTTGCCCGTTTAAGTCCAATTAAGTTTTATGAACATGTCGGAAATAATAATGACTAAAAAATAATTTCTTAAATTTGTATTTATTTTTGCATAAATGAAGTGAAATATATAATATACATATTGAACTAAATGTATCCAAATTGTCTATATCAAAAATTAAAAAAATACAGTCCTGCCGTATTGGAAAAATTAATGTAATGCTATCTAATTCAAATATTTTAATATTTGGTAGAAGGAAGCTCATTTCATTTTAATTACTTCCTCCCATCATCGCTTCATTGAATTCACAAGACTGGCGCTTGTAGCCGGGAAATAGAGTACCAATCTACCTGAACTTCATGCCGCATTACCTGATTATTTATAGATTTATAAGTTCCAATTTTATTTTTTAGAACTCTTCAGAGATGTTCTCTGTAATTCACATCCGGTGATTGTGATGACCATTCAATACCAGGTACTTGGTTTTGCTCATACCATGATTTTACACTTCGGGCGGAGTGTTTGGTATCATTATCTTGCACTTTAACTGCATGTATTCTTCAGCAAATGGAATCATTTTGTTCCGCAGTGTAACAAAATAATCTACAGCGGTAATTTTTCCTTGTATCCGGAAAATTTTACGGCCTTTTTTCTGTACTTTGGGTTAAATTTTTTATGGGCAGAATGACGTACAACTGACTTTCCATCTGATCCAAAATAATTAATCTTCGTGTGCCAACTTTGACGGCCAAGGTGTTGCCTAGCAAATTCCAATTTTTTGTGCATTTCGCTCACTAAGTAGAGGCATTTTTATGGACTTCTAAGTCCGGCGTCTCGTAGTCTATTTCTT